>OZ038506.1:35097570-35115070 GCA_964036315.1 Acanthosepion esculentum
TCAAAGTACTCTTCTTGGAAAAACACTTATGCCAGCATCCATTTCAGATTTCAAAATAATTTGTGAAATCCTATTTTAGGATCACTATCAGCTGCTTCATTGTGCTGTAGTGTCTTAATAAACATATCACCAGCAGAGGCTTGAGGGTATAAAAACAAGTAAAGCCTTAAGTAACTCTCTCTTCCTGTTTTTCCTCATTTCAAAGTGTGTACCATCGACTTTTCACACCGAAGCAAAAAGGGCTGTGGATGCTACACATACAAACACAGGTAAATCACACTCAAATACATTCATTAACAATTTTTGTTGTTTATTCAATTTATTTCTAGAAAAAGAAACTCTTAAAATTTCCTTTTGTTAATTTTGTTTAATAAATGTTATCTTTCATTGCAAATCAATTTGTCTCTTATTTTGTGCATGTACAATATTTCAAAAAATATATTCTTGTAGTAAACCTTACATTAATTATAGAAGTGGCTAATACACTAAAGTGTTCTCCATAATCTCATCCACATTTGAATTTTCCATTTCAACAGGGATTGTAGCATTGAGAAAAGACACAAGTAGAAGGGAGGTAAATTGTGGGTGGCTGAGACTTGAATACAATGTTTTTAAAAGAAACTGTACAGGATACCAAAAATGAGAAAGCACATTTTCCTGATGAATGTAATGGTCACATGGTACACAAGTTCACTCAGTGGTATCTTATGATAGACTTTCTGTTCACAAATGAGCAGTAAGGTCTCTTCTGGCGGCTAAGTTACATCCAAGTTCTTGAGTGATTCAAAATACCTGGATATTTTTCAGACATATATTGTATTTTTCTCAACTATGTCAAAGTGACCACAAACTTTGTCTTATAACAGTTCAAGATTTTGCACTTTTTAATGTATACATTTGACAAGTCAATCTCTTTCTTTGTGAGTAATGAAGTCAGGAATTTCAGTAGTGACTTTCTTAAAATATATCAGATTTATTCAGTGTTGTTGTTTTTTTAAAAATTTAGACAAATTTTTTACAGAGTTCTAATCTGCAGCCTTTTTAACCAGGCTGATCATCTTATTCTCTTTATATTCAAATTTGTCAAATTATCCTACTGCAGATTCATCAACTTCATTTATTACTATATCATTCATTATTAAATAATACTGAAGGTTTTATTAGCATAATAAAACTAATAGCATGATTGCATTTGTCAAAATTCACCTGTAGAATTGTAAAGCTGTTAAATACAATTAAACACTTCAAATATTTTTAGACTATTGAATTTCTACAAATATTTGATATTAACCTTTTGGTTGAGCCATTATTTGAAAAAAAAAAGTTTTCCCTCTTTACTTGTGGAATATACACCTGATGAGAGACTGCACTACAGATCAGTTGAAAGATTGTGTTACAACATGAAGTGGACAAAGTAGGGGTTCAATTATTTTAAATATATATCAGATAAATAAAAAAATCTATTACTGTTTTTTTGTTTGTTTTTTTTTTATATATAGAAAATTACTTTATGTTTGGATATGAAACTGAGCAGTAATCTATGATGAGAAGGATTTCACTTAAAGGCTCTGTTCAGAACTTGCTTGATCAGCAAAATTCCTTTGTGGCTGAGTTGGTTAAGGCATGGTGAATCTAATAAGAATTTCCCTCTGCCCAGAGGGATACAGGTTCAAACCCCTACCAGAGTTCATATTTTTCTTTAATATTCAGGCCAGTAAATGAAACAAAAAAAACTTTAATAAACGGAGTGTCTATTCAAATACAAGTATCTACTAAAAATAACATTTAAAGTGATGAAAATCTGTCAGATTAATAAATAAAAAATCCATTACTTTTACATATATATATATTTGTTGAACAATATTGACAAGGTCTGCCTGTCTGTCCAATGTTTTTTTTTTTTGGTCAGAATACTAATGCTCCCACATGCAAAGGGCATATATATATATATATATATATATATATATTACACACATACACACACACCTACACACATCTGGTCTGGTGCTTCTGCTATATTGTTGTAATCTAGGGAAGATTACTGAATAGAATAATCACATGAAGGTTGGTTATGAACGATAATACTTAGGACAAGAACAACACATATAAGATTCACCAGCAGCGCATAAAGAAGTCAACTACTAGAAGTGAGTCAAGTGAATTCCACAATGAATTTCCAGCTGCAGACCAACATACAGTATTTATTATTGTAAATATGTAAATGGAGACATATCCATTATCGTCCGTAGGTATGCTACAACATATATATTTAGAGATTATTGATAAACTCCAAAGTAGAATCTGCAATGTTATTGATTCTAACCTGGCACCTCGGGTTTAGTCACTTTTCCACCACTGTAATGTAGCTTCCTTGTGCCTTTTCTATAAATAGTTTCATTGTAATTGTACTGATGACCTTTCATCTTTGGTGACTAGACTTTATGAATTTAAACACAGTACTATTTGTGGCAAGGTTTCATAATTTTTCAGTTGAAATGTCTAGATGTAGCCGTAAATTCTATGCTAACAATTTCTTCTCTCTCTTCTCACATATGGAACTCTTCTGACACCTTCCTTTCTTGTTAACTCTGTTCTTCAAAAAATCTTTATTTTCTGTCCTCTTAATTCCTATTCTTTTATTGTTCTCTCTCCTTAACAGAGCTTTTTTGTCATTCTCTCACACTCAGTAACCCCTTGCATCTTAGTTGCCTTATGGCCATGCTCAGAGTGAAAGGATTAAAAAAAAAAACACAAACAAAAAACAATACCTTTTATAGTGAATTGATCAGCATATGGGTATTGAAAGCCTTTTGTAATCTAGCTTGTTTCTCACTGAATGCATAAACATTTTTTGACACTTGTTTTATTTCAAAAAATATTTTGAAAAATTATTAGAAGCATCTGTTGGCATGGTTACTTTGTGCTCTATACAAAACCAACAGATCTTATGTCCAGAAAGTAATTCTTTCTTGAAATGTCATGTCTTCAGGACTTGGGTGATTATGACTCAACACAGTTCTTTACTTTCTGTGAATTGCCATGACTACTTGGGAAAGGCAGTATAATAGTTTCTTATTGGCTCCTCATTGGTTTAGAATTCAAAGTTTTCATTCTCTTAGACTGGTTGCCATCCAAGACTAGAGAATCTGGTCTGCTCATTTATTTAACCCAAAGCTTGTGGATGGAAGAAGAGATACCCCCAGGCTTTGTCTAAGGGTATTAGTGCAAAATTGAGCATAACAGACTAGGATAGAATTTGAACTCTCAGTGCCATGATTCCAGTTTCTGCAATAATAACTGTTACCATTACATCCTCAGAAATATCAAATTTTAAATATTCAAATGAGATGCAAAATTCTGACCCCAAATCCATTTTAATGTCTGTTCTAGCAATCTATGCAGAGATGGAAGCTTATGGCAATATTGAACCCTATGAGAAGACAAAGGGATTTAATGAGTGCACTGCAATTCAGACAGCATGCAATGTTCATCATTGCATGTAATGACTCTCAGTATTACAAAACAAACATTGAGTAATATTTGTGCTGTGTACACAGGTTAGCAATTATTTGTAAAAACTATGAGTAGTTTAGTAAGATTATAATCTTTCTGTTCAGCATTGAAAAAACAACCAAAATACCACCCCCCAAAAAACAAAAACAAAACAAAAACAAACAAGAACTTTGTCTAATGATGTTTTGAAGGTTATCTGTTGAAGCAGAAATTTAGAGAAAAAAAAAGCCAGAATGGATAACATTAAATGAGAATGTGAGAGAGTGAAAAGAGAGAGAGAGTGAAAAGAGAGAGAGAGTGAAAAGAGAGAGAGAGTGAAAAGAGAGAGAGAGAGTGAAAAGAGAGAGAGAGAGAGTGAAAAGAGAGAGAGAGTGAAAAGAAAGAGAGAGAGAGTGAAAAGAAAGAGAGAGAGAGTGAAAAGAAAGAGAGAGAGAGTGAAAAGAAAGAGAGAGAGAGTGAAAAGAAAGAGAGAGTGAAAAGAAAGAGAGAGAGAGTGAAAAGAAAGAGAGAGTGAAAAGAAAGAGAGAGAGAGTGAAAAGAAAGAGAGAGAGAGTGAAAAGAAAGAGAGAGAGTGAAAAGAAAGAGAGAGAGTGAAAAGAAAGAGAGAGAGTGAAGCTAGTGGGCCCTAAAAAAACTATCACTGCAGCACTTTATTTTTGACAACTCAAACATGTCAAGAACTGAAAGGGCATCATCTTTCAGGAGGACAATGCAGAGCTTCACTCAGCAAAACAAATCCAGGTGAAGAAGTCATTCAGCTGAGAAAAGTTACCTTATTCTCCATACTCACTTAACACCTTGAGATTATCTTTTGTTACTGTCACTCAAACATTTTTCTCTCCAGAATGTATATTATATATTTATAAGTCTACCATTCATCCATGCTTTGAATATTGCTACCACAGATGGTCTGATGATTCTACTATATATTTAGAGATCATTGATAAAATCCAAAGAAGAATTTGCAATGTTATTGGTCCTGACCTGTCAATCTCAGCTTCAGTCACTTTCCCACCACCTGTGCCTTTACTATGAAGTTTCATGTTAATTGTTCTGATGAACTTTCCTTTTTGGTACCTAGATTTTATGAATTTAAGCACAGTACTAGATTGGCGGCAAGGTCTCATCATTTTGCAGTTGAAATGGTTAGACGTAACCATAAGCTCTATGCTAACAGTTTCTTTTCTCTCATTTCATGATCTTCTGGCTCCTTACTTTCCAATCAAGCCTGGTCTCCAAAAATTTGAATGCAATGTTAATTGTTATCTTCTATCTTAATTCCTGTTCTTTTATTGTTCTCTTTCCTTAATGTTTTCTTTTTTTATATTCTTTCTCAGTAACTCCCTGTGTCTTAGTGGCTTCATTCCCTTGCTTGTGGTGAAATGAAAAAAAAAAAAAGATCCAGGACATTCACAAATAAGAGATTTCAGTTCCTGTCTCTTAGCTTTTACAAAGGTAAACTTCATTATAATTTTTAATGACTAAAAAAGAGCAAGATCAAATCAAAAATGGGGCATTGCTTTCACATCTTGGTTAGAGGTGTCCAATCCTAGACAGAGTTCTAAAGCATTTACATGGCATTGCTTTTCCACTGTATAATCCCTTTACCACAGACCAAACATTGCTAGCCTCTCACTACTCTATTGCTATGCCATGTACTCAGTGTCATCCCATCCTCATTTTATTTATATTCCATTGGTGTGGAAGAAGTTCCCCTCAAATAACTTTTCTCTAGATCTGTTACACTGTGGAATGATCTCCCAAGAGGTTGCTTCTCTGACCACTACAATCTTAACATCTTCAAGTTGAGGGTCAACCATTATCTGTCCTATATACACTCATAATATGCCGTTATAAAAAAAAAAAAATTAATCCAACACACACAAATGATATCTTCTTCCAAAACTATAAAGAATTACATAACATTAAACAAACACTTGTTAATAATGGATTTCCTAATTCTGTCATTGATCAACAAATTAAAATATATTTCAATAAACTTAATAATACCGCTAACAAATTTGATAATATTAATAATAATAGTGTACATAATGATAAACATAATACTATTAACTTATACTATTATAACCAAATGCATAATAATTACAAACATGATGAAACACTCAAAAACACAATAGACAGAAATATTAAACCCATTAATAATAATAGACAAGTTAAGCTCATTATATATTATGAAAAATTTAAAACAATTGACCTCAGTCTTTAATAACCCTACAACAATAGAACTAAATCCTCTACAAAAAAAAAACCCAATGCAGTGTATCAATTTACATGCCTGTTCAGAGATTGTATCTGATACTAATAATAAACTCGCTACATATATTGGCTTTATTACAACCACACTCTCCCGTAGGCTTACCTGTCACCTTTCTGATCTTAGTTCTATTAAACAACATTTCTTAGAAAAACATAGCCATGTACATAATATTAGATAGATATTAGTTGATAGCACAACAATACTCACACATACACACAGTAAAAAGAACCTTCAGATATTGGAGGTCAACTACATTAAGACGAAGCAACCAACACTCAACAAAAATACATTTCAAACTAGTCACAACACATTATATTGCATCTAGACATTGGTTCTGTTAATATTTCGTTTTCTTGTGTGGTATGACGTCATAGAACTGCATTATGAATTTACAACCTGCATCTGCTATTCTACGACCGTTATCATCGCATAGCAATCTTCTGTGTCGACATAACAATATCATCTTTGATGGTGAATATCTTTGTTTAAATTTTCATATAACCACTCTGAAGATTGCTTGTGTGAGCTGAAAGCATAGATCAAGGAACAGCATTAGAAAAAAAAAATATCCAAATGTTGGCCAATTACTTCCTCCTGAAATTAAAGCTAATATAAAAAGTTTAGAATGGCTCATGATCAAACATAATAGACATTCATTGTCTCTTATATTTAACAATATATGTTTGAATATATATATGTGTGTGTGTGTGATAAAAATATATTTTTTAAGGTATACTATATTTATAGATATAAGTGCTCATTATTAGGGATAGAGTGTCTATAAATATAAAACTTGACATGGATGACAACACCAAGTGGTGACCTCAGTGTCCAATATATATATATATGTGTGTGTGTGTGTGAATCCATTCATTGTTTTAAAACTGCAAGGTCTGACAAAGCAAAATTGATTTTTATCGGTCTCGCGAAATAAAAAAATAAATATTACCATGACTTTCTGAAGTCTCCAATTTGTTTATATATATATATATATATATATATATATATATATATATATATATATATATAGTGTGTGTGTGTGTGTGTGAATAAAAACAAAAGGAAAATTTTTCTATCAATATGTTTAGCCCTCTGATGGATTTTATTTTGCAACATGTATTTATAAACAGAAATAGTCTTTATTCCAGCTTTTTACAGAGGTATTTTATTTATATCCGAATTTCTATGCACACACATGCATCTATATACAGGGTGTCTCAAAAAATGTATGCACATTTTGAAGATTTCTCAAGTAATAATTCAAGCAACTAGAACCATCCATATCTAATTTAAATAATGCATATGAAGACAGTATTATAAATGCATGCTCTTAAAATTTTGTCACCATGTTCTTAAGCTCGTGTCTGTTATGATCCTGACAATGCAAAGACACAATGGAATCACAAGCTGCATTCTATGGAAACTTTAATTTCCGCAATTGTTGCTGGCTTTGTAGTGTACACTTTATCATTGAAGCATCCCCACAAGAAAAAGTCTGAAGGGGTGAGATCTGGCGAACAAGGAGGATATTATACACTGTAAAAGCATGTGTACATTTTTTGAGACATCCTGTACATTAGAGAGAGAAAGAGATTTTACACACCCACACACATATATACAGAGAGGTTACATTTCTTAAATGACTAAATTCAAATAATTAAGCTGTCCAGTAGCAATTTTCACTAAATCACTTTCTCCATGGAAAAAAAAAAAAAAAAAAAAAAAATTCTTTAGAGCTACTGTTTGGTAATGAATCTCACCTACTCACTAATGAACAAGTCGTGCGGTCTCCCATCAAAGATTATTGCACTAGTATTATTTGAAGACATATATGAGAAAGAGAGAGAGAGGGGGAGGAAAACTTGTATAACCTGTTTGAATTTAAACAAATTTTCTACCCACATACAAATTTGCATACATTAGTTAAGAAAACCTTAATTATATGCTAAGTAAAAATATTTAATTTAAGATTGATTGGGTGGAGAAAATCTGACGTTTAAATGCATTTAAACATCACATTTTCAGATTTTCTCCACCCAATCAATTCATACAAATTTAGGTATTTTAAAAAACATTCAAATAAAAATTTTAAATAACAAAGAAAAGTTAATATGATTACAATTCTGTTTTTATTTGAAATAAGGAGAATTTTTAAAAAATAAATGAAAGAAATAATTAAATAATTACAAGAAAAATTACAAATGGCCAATTAGTCAAAAATAAATTTGGGCATCACATCCTTTACTCAGTTTATTTATTTTTTTATTTCTACAGTGATGTCCCCCCTATACAAGGCCCAGGAGACACTCACAGTAGATGGTTACTGAGTAAGAGTCACAGTTTATACAGATATGTGAAGCTGATAACAGTTAACCCTAGACTTGAACAGGTTAAGATTGTAGTGATCAGGAAAACAAAATCTTGGGAGTAAATTCCACAGAGCAGCAGTTCACAGGGTAAAACTGTTTGAGTGGAACTTATATTTCACCAATGAAATACCAAGAGAATGACGGTGGTTCGCTACAAGGTGGGTCTTAGCTGTGAAGGTTAGAACTGATTGAACTATGTAGCACATCTGAGCACTTTCCATGGAAATACCGATGGAGCAGGAGTAATTGTTTATGTTATGGGTCCCAACCTGGCATCTTGGCTTCAGCCACTTTCTTACCACCATAATGTAGCTTCCCTGTGACTTTTCTATAAACATTTTCATGGTAATTGTTCTGATGAGCTTTCCTCTTTGGTACTTCAAATTTATGAATTTAAGTGCAGTACTAGATTGTCTCATTTATGGTTGAAACTGCTAAGATGTAACTGTAAGTTCTATGCTAACAATTTTTCCTTTTGCACTTCTCACACATGAAACACATCTGGCTTCTTGCTTTCCAGTCAACTTTGATCTTTGAAAATTTAAATGCAACATTAATCGTTATTTTCTGTCATCTTAATTCCTGTTTTTTTATTATTTTCTCTTTAATGAGGAAAAGAGAGCGAGAGGGCAAGGGAGTAGAGGAAAAGAGAGAGCGAGAGAGAGAGAGAGAGCGAGATGGGGGAAGAGAGAGAGGAGAGAGATAGAGAAATAGAGAGATAGAGAAGAGAGAGAGAGAGATAGAGAAGAGAGAGAGAGAGATAGAGAAGAGAGAGAGAAAAGTATACAGAGAGAAAGAGCGAGAAAGTATACAGAGAAGAGAGAGAAAGTATACAGAGAAGAGAGAGAAAGTATACAGAGAAGAGAGAGAAAGTATACAGAGAAGAGAGAGAAAGTATACAGAGAAGAGAGAGAGAGAAAGTATACAGAGAAGAGAGAGAGAGAAAGTATACAGAGAAGAGAGAGAGAGAAAGTATACAGAGAAGAGAGAGAGAGAAAGTATACAGAGAAGAGAGAGAGAGAAAGTATACAGAGAAGAGAGAGAGAGAAAGTATACAGAGAAGAGAGAGAGAGAAAGTATACAGAGAAGAGAGAGAGAGAAAGTATACAGAGAAGAGAGAGAGAGAAAGTATACAGAGAAGAGAGAGAGAGAAAGTATACAGAGAAGAGAGAGAGAGAAAGTATACAGAGAAGAGAGAGAGAGAAAGTATACAGAGAAGAGAGAGAGAGAAAGTATACAGAGAAGAGAGAGAGAGAAAGTATACAGAGAAGAGAGAGAGAGAAAGTATACAGAGAAGAGAGAGAGAGAAAGTATACAGAGAAGAGAGAGAGAGAGAAAGTATACAGAGAAGAGAGAGAGAGAGAAAGTATACAGAGAAGAGAGAGAGAGAAAGTATACAGAGTAGAGAGAGAGAAAGTATACAGAGTAGAGAGAGAGAAAGTATACAGAGTAGAGAGAGAGAGAGAGAGAGAAAGTATACAGAGAAGAGAGAGAGAAAGTATACAGAGAAAAGAGAGAGAAAGTATACAGAGAAAAGAGAGAGAAAGTATACAGAGAAAAGAGAGAGAATAGAAGAAAAGAGAGTAGAGGAAAAAGAGAGAGAACGTACAATTGACATCCTTCAGGTAGCAAAATTGACAATTGGAATATCAACATTTTGGGCAAAGAAGCCATACTGTGGTTAATTTATTTGTTCACCTGTTCAATTTTGTTTTTAAGTTTTCTACAGAGTTTATTAAATTATCACCAAGAAATTCAAATGAACAGGCATTTCTTTATTATATTTTATTCGAAGGGAATAGATAGGAATTTAAATAAAAAGGTATAATGAAAAAATATAACCCAATAAATATAATTAAAACTCAAAGTCCTGTGTTTGAAACTAGAAAAAAGGAACATGAAGAATGCAGAGAAAATGTCCAAATTTTTCAAATATTGTTGAAATAAATCTTTTAAAAAATGGTTTTAAAATTTGATAACATTTTCTTCATTAAAATAAACCTAGATCCAAAATGAATTGATATATCTATCAATCTATTTCATATTTAGCTAGCCAGCCTGTCCTTTTGTCAACTATGAAAACACATTCGTCTTAATTTCATTAGAACAGATGTACAACTTAAAAGATAAACGGAGTTTCAATTAAAAATATTTCTTATAGTGTCAGTTTGACAACATCCCTCACACACACATCCAAATATATACACACACCTACACAGACTTTCTTATCTTATGAGTCAGATTAGGAAGAGTGAAGGAAATATAAGGAGAGAGAAAGAGAGATAAAGACAAAAGTAGCCTTTATATTTCTTTAAAAAAAAAAAAAAAAAAAAAAAAAAAGAGGAATAAATAAAAATCTGAGGCATTAGAAGCTTTTGTGATGCATAGCTAATTTATGCTTAGTGTAAAACAGACATTCTTGAAATTCTGTCAAATGCCAATTTTGTTTAGTCGGACACTCAAGAGTCAACTAGCCAGATTATATATATATATATATATATATATATATATATATACTAAATAGCAAGATATTAGCAACTGCATATGCATGCTATTGCATGCATATGCAGATAAGCAAATAAGTATTTAATTTATGGTGCAAACAAAACAATGCCCAATGTAGTAAAACAGAACTATGAAGTATTTTTTTTAATGGAAAAACATGTATCATACAAACTTTAAGCTTGCAGCATATTTTATTTTATTTTTTTTTTATTTGTTTTTCCCAATGTCTCCCTCCATCTTTATACCCCAATAATATATTGGGTTTATATTAACTTTGAGCTTTAAATATGCATATAATTCAATATTCCTCCCACAAGACTCAGTATTTTTTTAAAAAACAACTGTAATAATTGAGCCTGATAATGTGGGGAAACATGAAACTAACTTGCACTACAAATGTGTGTGTGCATGTATAATTTCTCTCTCTCTCTCTCACACACACACACACACACACATATATACACGTTTGTCAAACACTTATATTTATAAACATATGCAAGTAACTGTATCTTCTTCTATGAGCTATGTCCCTTTAGGACATAGGAAGTTGTGGAGAGCAAGGATCACTTATCTTATATGGCTCTGTGATGGGAAACAATGATGTTGCCAGGGATACATTTTTTTTTGAAACAATGATGTTGCCAGCTATACGTTTTTTATGAAACAATGATGTTGCCAGCTATACGTTTTTTTATGAAACAATGATGTTGCCAGGGATACATTTTTTTATGAAACAATGATGTTGCCAGGGATACATTTTTTTATGAAATAATGATGTTGCCAGGGATACGTTTTTTTATGAAACAATGATGTTGCCAGGGATACGTTTTTTTATGAAACAATGATGTTGCCAGGGATACGTTTTTTTATGAAACAATGATGTTGCCAGGGATACGTTTTTTTATGAAACAATGATGTTGCCAGGGATACATTTTTTTATGAAACAATGATGTTGCCAGGGATACATTTTTTTATGAAACAATGATGTTGCCAGGGATACATTTTTTTATGAAACAATGATGTTGCCAGGGATACATTTTTTTATGAAACAATGATGTTGCCAGGGATACATTTTTTTATGAAACAATGATGTTGCCAGGGATACATTTTTTTATGAAACAATGATGTTGCCAGGGATACATTTTTTTATGAAATAATGATGTTGCCAGGGATACATTTTTTTATGAAACAATGATGTTGCCAGGGATACATTTTTTTATGAAACAATGATGTTGCCAGGGATACATTTTTTTATGAAACAATGATGTTGCCAGGGATACATTTTTTTATGAAACAATGATGTTGCCAGGGATACATTTTTTTATGAAACAATGATGTTGCCAGGGATACATTTTTTTATGAAACAATGATGTTGCCAGGGATACATTTTTTTATGAAACAATGATGTTGCCAGCTATACGTTTTTGAAACAATGATGTTGCCAACTATAAGTTTTTGATATATCTAGTAAATACTGGATCTGGCATTAAATAACCCATAGTGGTTAATATGCCATAAAACCCCAAACAAACAAACAAACACACTTGCATTGAAGATTCTTATTCTAAAAGTTGTCTGGATGAGTGAATGCAATCTTTGTAATGATTTTGTTACAATTTTTCAGCAGATCCATTCTACAACTATCTTCAAAGTTCAGCTCATTCCCAGCAATGCAAGCCATATAAATTAGTATCATTGCATGTCTTTTTTTAGTAACATTTCAGCTATAGACTATGGCTTTCTCTGTCTTGTTTTAGGATGTTGTTGAACCTTGTTTTGGGTGAGCATTGTGAGGCGGAGTATGTGTATACATGTCTTTTTTAATTAACAATTTACATATCACATGAACAATTTCAGGGGAAAATAATCTACATTTCTTGCATCTGATTTTGCTTTGATTCACTAGTTTTATTGTTGCCTTGAACAGAGAATCTGGAAAAGGTTATATACTAATTTCTGACATCTTTGTAGTTAAAATTTTAACACCACATTCCATCATTATTACTGAACATTTAATTTCTTTAATCCAGGATTTTTAGTTTTCTTTTGGAATTACAGAGATTAGAAAAAATGATTTAATCCCATATTGCTTCATAGAATCTCTTTCAGAGGAAAGTTAAGCCTGCCCAAAAGTAAAATTAGTTATGGTAAGTAACTTAAATTTTGTATGCCAGACAAAATCAAAACTTATCAATTTTGATTCATTTTTTTTTTTTTGCTAGATTAGTGGAAGATACCAGTTGTATAGTTTTATATAAGCTGCAAAAACATGCAACTTTTTCAGGATTTTAAAACAAAAATATTTTTAATACCCTGCTATTTACCCATAGCTGGGGGGAGAAGAGGATTTATACTTTTCCCAAGGGTATTACACTAGTATATTTTAAAAATTCTCAATTCTTGCATTTGTTTTCTATGTGTAAAATAAATATAAATTAATAAAACCATGAAAATCAGAATCCATCTTAGACATTTACAGTTCTACCATTCATTGGTGCATTGATTATTGTTGCTGCTATATATCTTGAAATTCCCAAAAAAATCCAAAGTAGGGTCTGTAATGTTATCAGTCCTCATCTGGCATCTTTGCTTCAATTACTTTCCCATCACCGTGATGTGGCTTCCCTCTGTCTTTTCTATAAATATTTTCATGGCAATTGTTCTAATGAAGTTTCCTCCTTTTGTAGTTTCTTGTATATAAATTGTAATCATTGTACATATTTTGTTGGGGTTTCACTTTAAAAACCTGTTTCTTAATCCCTTACCCCAGACAAATTGTACATATGGGAATTAGTTAGGAGTTCATAGAGATTTTGAGGTATTATGGTGATTGTAGTAAAAATGATAAGAAAGAATGTGTTGTTTTGGTTTGGTGTAAGGGATACTGTAGTATGTTTGGGTCAGTAATTGTGGCTAGCTAAGTTTAAGACAAGACAGATTGAAGACCAGCCTTTCCCTATCAGAAAATACAGAAGATCTGTGGTCCATATAACATAAGGATGAACTTTAAAGTGGTTCAACACTTAGCAGACACCTCTTCCAAGTAAAACCCTCTAACAGAGGAGAACATGATTGTGTGTACAACATCCCATGCAGCTGTGGTAAGGAATATAAAGAAGAAACGGGCCACCTTCTTAAAGCAAGACAGCAAGGACATCGTAAAGCCATAACACAAGAGAAAATAGAAAAATCAGGTGTAGCTGACCATATAAGGAGGGAAAAAGAGAGATCACTGCACCCTGTTTGATGAGGTTGAAATAATAGACATCACTGGAAAATATGAAAACTTAAGGGATCAGCACATATGCTAGACCACAAAAATCTGGCCAAACAGAGAAATTAATACAATATGGGAACCAGTAATACAGAATACAAAATTGCAATATGAGCTTTGGTATAAAAAATAAATGGTTACTGAGACAAAGTTTATAAGTTTCAAAAATTCATACACTGATGTCCTCAAGGACACATGGATTCAATGACTTGACTCAAAGAGTTTTGAGTTCAATACCCGGCTACTGTAATGATGAACAAAAACTTGGAGAGTTGAGTTAAAGGGAGATAACTGAAAAATCCAGAAGAGGCGTGACATGTGGAACTAGGACAATCTACCTCGGTGGAAGAAATAAAAGGTTCAGTTCAAAATTCCAGTCACCTGAAAAAGGTCAGAGTGTACAATGGCCGGGTTCAGTTTGAAATTCCAATCACCTGAGGAAGGCTGAAACGTGAATATGGCAATGAAGAGGAGGTAAATAATGTAAATGACTACAATACCTCATCTCAGAAATATGGACAAAAAGAAAAAAAAAAAAAATAATAATATGGTTATAACATTTATCAAATTTAAACTATTTTTTCTTTAATTTGTCAGTTGTCCATGAACAATATTATCATCATTATACAGTTAGGTTTTGATTGTATGGATTCTGTTATTTCAATGGTCTTGACATTTCTTAAAATATCACAAGAAAAATCTTTCTAACACATGCAAGGATTCCAAACTTTAATTATCTTATCTGTTTTTTTTTTTCATTCTAATACAGTAAATGTTAGAAATGTGAAACACAGAAACAGATTCATAGATACTAGATATACTATTTTAATAAGGCTTCATAAAAGATTTAGGTTTACTTTATATTTTTGTTGAAATAACAGATACACCACTTTGTTTTTGCCTCATTTTTTCTATATTGATCAACCTTTTATAAATTTGAGTAAGACTAAATTTTGTCTACATGTCTCCACCTTACATTAATAGAACAAGACACCTTATATCATTAGGTAATGAATTTGCTATCAGCCTTTTATTACTAACAAATTGCATTTACAATATAAGCAGTAACATTTCATTTGCATAGCAATTCTTAAAAGCATATTTTAATAAATATTTTATGTTAATTCTTTTTAATTCAATTTTTTTAAATTACTATATATAAACAATGTTTCTTTTAATTTTATTTTTAAAGATTTTGTATAGAAAAAAATTTGTATCTGTCTTGTCAAAATTCAACCAATAGTAAAAGAAAAATGTAAACTTAGCCTCTAAAAACAATTTCTTGTTTTTAAGGAAAAGTAATTCTTTTTTAAATGTTAAAATTAATAAGGAATTCTATAATTTTATGCCTGGCAGCATTTGGGACCATTGTTGTAGTATGTCATTTCACATTACCAAATTATTTTTAAAAATTGAAAAAAATAGTAAGTGTGCTGAATTAATTTTTATTATTAATAGAAACATTAATTTTCATGAATTATTATTAATAAAATCATTACAGATGTATTTAAATATACTGAATTTTAATTGGATTTAACTGGAAAAGATTTAAATAAAATAAGTAGCTTAGAAGAAAAAATTATTTTGATCAGTGAAACTTGTTTTTGACTTAATTTTTATTATAATTAACAAAACAGTTATTTCAATATACTAATATAGCCTGTTGAAGACCACAAAAACCCCTACAGAAGATAGTGAAGGAAAGTGAGATTAAAGTACTAAACATCAACTACAAGACAGAATGCATGGTTGTTAGCAAAAGGATGAGCCCAAAATACAAATTACAAACTGGAGATACCAAAATGAAAAAAGGAAAAGAAATATCTGGAAAGTGTTTTAACAGGGGACAGAAAGTGTGACACTGAAATCCAAAGGCGCATTGGGATAATCAAAGGTGCATTCCAAAAGCTAAGCAATGTATTAAGAAACAGAAAAATTTCATTAGAAAAAAAAATGAAAATAGTACTGAACTGTTACACTATATCAATCTTCCTATATGGCAGTGAATGCTAGACAATCTCACCAAAGATGAAGAAACTTGAAGAAAAAAATATCTCATCAATTTACAGTTGAAATGGCTAGATGTAACAGAGTTCTATGCTAACAGTTTCTTTTATCATACTTCTTGCTTGTGGAACTCTCTTCCAGCTTCTTGCTTCTCAGTCAACTTTGATTTTCAAAAATTTAAATGCAATATTAATCATTATCTTCTGTCATATTAATAATTATTATTTTATTGTCCTCTCATTTTTTTCATATTCTCTAACACTCGGTAACCTCTTGCATCATAGTGGCTTTATTGCCTTGGTTGGGGTGAAATGGAAAAAAAAATAGCAAGAGAAATGTCATTCTACAGATGGAAGCTGAGGATACCAGGGACCAAACACGTGAGCAACAACAAAATTTTAGAGAAAATGAAAAGAAACAGACTTAACATCAGGAAGAGAAATTCCTAGGGCACATAATGAGGTAAGAGGGCCTGGAAAATCTAATGCTTACAGAACAGATTGATGGCAAGAGAGACAGAGGAAAATAATGCATAACCTACTTAGTGAATTTGAATAAATAAATAACAGAATAAGGTTTAAGAGAAATAAAAAAAAGACAATCTATTAAGAGCTACAAAGGACACGAAATTGTGGAGAGCTATGATCACCTATGTTCTGAAGGGACATGACACAAAGAAGAATATAACTTTGGTTATAATTTACTTGTCTGTAGGATGGGTAGCCAGTTATATAAAAAAAATACCATTTCAAAATTTACCAATTACTACTAAATATTTTTCTTTTTGTGGATTGGGATACTCAATTTTTTTTTGATGAATGTATGTTTTGGGTTTTTAGTCACAACAGTATTAATAAAACTAGTGTAGTCACAACTGAACCCATACAAAATATTAACAATGTACATTAACTTCTTGAAATCAATATTATTTTTCTTATCAGAGCCCATCTTGCTCATTTCAAATTTGCCATTTGTCCATGCGTTGAATTCTTCTGTCATATCTGGTCTGGCGCCCCTGCTATTCATCTTGATGTTCTTGACAAAATCCAAAGAAGGATCTGCAATGTAATAGATCCTGACCTGGCATCTTAATTTCAGTCACTTTCTCACCAACAATGGTGTGGCTATCCCTCCATCTTTTCTACAGATATTTTCCTGATAACTGCTCCGACAAGCTTCCCCCCACCCTGGTACCCGACTACATGAATGTGCTACTAGACTGGCATCTAGGTCCCACCCTCTGTTCAAATAGTTAAATACAACTGCTACTTCTACTCTAACAGTTTCTTTTCTCACACTTCCCACCTGTGGAACTCCTTTCCATTTGCTTGCTTCCCTGATAAATACAATCTTAAAAAAATTTAAATGCAACATCAATCGCTAGCTATCTTCTTAAATTCTGTTCATCTTTTGTCATTTCCTCAACCCTTCCTATTCTCAGATTTCCCTCTCATTTTCACTCTCTGTAGCCCCTACATACTAGTGGCATTCCTGCCTTGTTTGGGATAGAAAAAAAAAAAAAATTAAATTTTCATTACAGACATTTGTTTTAAT
>OZ038506.1:35120070-35122570 GCA_964036315.1 Acanthosepion esculentum
CTTTCATCGCAATCTTTATTAAAAAAAAAAATCTTCCAAAAATAAAATATACTCTTCTGAAATTTTATTTGAGGAATATTAACTGATTTAAAGTATAATTAATCTTAACTGAAACAAATATTTCCTTTGAGTTTAAAATAACATTCAAACAGTTGCTGTGTTTTTAACTGACAGTAACCATGTTTATGTGATTGACAAGTGTTGACAGCTTTATTATTGTTCTATAGAGACTATGTGTAAAAGACAATGAAGAAAATGACATAAGCACCTTTTTTTATATAATCTTTAAGTACTCAGTAATCTTAAAAATGTTGGAAAATATTCTCTGTAATCTAATTTTAGGAATGTTAACTTTAAATTTACTATAGTCATCATTGCTCTTATTTTCTGATAATGTCATGTATACTTTCAAAAATGAACACATTACATAATATTTTATATACATATAAAAAAATCATTTTAAAAATCTTGGTACAAAATGATTTTTATTAAGTTTTTCAATTTTTGATTAGTAAATATAGGTGGTACTATTAAGTGAAAACTAACAATGAAAGTAATACTGAATTTTAAGATTTATATATTATAAAATTAAAAAAAAAAAAGAAAGATTTTTGTAAGAATTAATTATTCATCAAAAATTAATTTTTCTTAAGACAATTGCATTCTTAATAAATCATATTCATAAAAGCTTTTCTAATTAAATGTCACTTTTATTGCATTTTTTGTTTTATGATTTGGAGCAGATTTTCAGGAAAGCAGTTTAAACAAAAAAAACAAAAAGGAAAAAAAAACCCAAAAAACTGATGTTTACATTTTCCAAGGATTCCTCCTTTTAATACAACAAATTTTGCAATTAAAATTTAATTTTTTTAAATTTTATGAAATTAAGTAAGTGGGTGGAACATATGTAAAAACAATTCCAAACTAATTTTTTGAATGAGTCCTGAAAGTCATTTTCATTTTTGCAGGAAAACATCAGCTAATTGCCAATTGGTTCGAACTTTATAAAATGGTAAATAAAGATTTCCTTTTATAGTTGGGTTGCATATTTTAATAATTTAGTAAATGTTTATAAATTTATGAATATAAAATGGTTTTTCATATTTATTTCTTATACAAAGTAAGTGATAAATAAATATTGCATTGTGTTAGGTTTAATACAGTTGTATTAGTTTTTAGAACGTTGTAAATATAAAATTATTCTTGTAAATAAACAATCTAATAAATAAATAGTGTTTAATAGTTTTGTTGTAAATTTTAAAGAACAAAAAAAAGAAATGTATAAGTTCACTCTCATCATGTTTAGGTTCTATTACGATTGTAATCATCACTTTAAAACAAATATTGCCAAGAAGTGAAGGTAGTTAATGTAATAGTGGGGTCAATGGAAAACCCTCTTATTGACACTCCACTTTTGTGCAGGCACAAAGGGCAAAGTTTGCCAATAAATTCAACACTGAAAAATTTCAGTTCAAAACTCAGGTAAGAATTTTCTTCGACTGGAAACCTATTTCTGCATCCTCATATATTATGAGGGTGTGAGACAGGAATCAACACATGACTCAGTTTTACACCTCAGTGTGATCTTCAAATCTAGCAATGAGGCATGAAACTGACAGTCACCATACACTGTTGATCCCTGGGTCTGTACTCTCTCATACTCACTCACACACAAAGCAATTAATTATTTTTTTAAATTAGACATTATTTGAGGTATGTGTTAGAGTTGACATCTGTTATTTTAAACAATGAAATTAATGTCAACCAGCCTAGAGATTAAGAAGTTCAACTAAATGTACTTTCTGACAGGAATCGAAACTGTACTCCTTTTTTCAATCAGAGAAACCACGTCTTGAACTTATTTAGCGGGTAAATGAACCTTGCTTTTTATGATGTTTCCTGTGATCTAATTGGTAGGGCACACTTTGGCAAAAGAAGTGGTTTCCCTGATGGAAAAGGGAATAGAGCTTGGTTTATTTTTGAGAGCCATATTTTCTTTAGGACATTTTGATCTCTCGGCAGTTAATATTAATTTAACTGTTTAAAATAATAGGGATATTAACTGAAACACATATATCCACTAAATATAATTTATAAAATTGTGGGAAAAATAGGGAAGTTCAAATCCAAAATAATAAATAAAAATTCTGGGTCTTTAAAGGTCAGTCCATAATCAGCAAATGCTGTCTCATGCATGCTGCAAAGTCACCAGGTCTTTATTGACTGCGTGCTGAATAGACTCTTCTTTCAACAGTACAGCATCTACGATGGCTATCATGATCACTAGCCTGACAATGAGCCCAAACTCCATTTGCATCAAATAGTATCTTTGCCCTTTGAAGATTACAGTTTGAAAGGGACATAGTCAGGGTTGGATTGTGACCTTTTGGGACCCCTAGGCTAATAGAATTATGCTCCCCACCTCAGCTGAAGCCACTCTCTAACTTGCCTGCACCCATCTTGAATATATATATATATATATATATATATATATATATAT
>OZ038506.1:35132570-35157570 GCA_964036315.1 Acanthosepion esculentum
ATAAATATATATAAAAAAAATGGATGGCTTCACCCAATTGCTAGGGTAGGTAGACAATCCCTGTTGCAGATTCCCACTCAG
Organism: Acanthosepion esculentum; assembly: GCA_964036315.1. Lineage (NCBI taxonomy): Eukaryota > Metazoa > Mollusca > Cephalopoda > Sepiida > Sepiidae > Acanthosepion > Acanthosepion esculentum. The sequence goes on from OZ038506.1 coordinate 35,132,652, forward strand.
GCATATTTGAATTTGTTCAAAACCCACAGAGTTGATCTGTGGTTTATACTACAAATATGTTGAGTGGACTGTCATATATATGAGAGAGAGAGAGAGAACGAGAGAGAGAGATCCAATATGATCAATAGTTTGGACCAGTCCAGTATGCTCAGCCCCTCAGATGACTTCAGAGTTTATGCTAGCACAACCATTAACAGCTTCCAAACAGTTTTGTCTACCCAATTTACCACACAAGACATATTTCAACCTGTGGGGGGTAGTTTTCAGGCACTTTTCCCAAGGTGCTGCATGCTTGAATTATCTCACCAGGATGATAGCATTAAGAGATCCTTTCCTGACTAATCAACCATAGTGAGATTCAAACCCAGGTCCCATGGTTGGAAAGTAAACACATGTTCTAACTACCCAGCCACATCCCCATATATATCTCATGTAGGTATCATCAGTAATAAGTAAACTAATTTTCAAATTCTGCTTTTCTCAATCTGATGTTACACCATTGAGTACAAAGTAAGTTGTTTAAATATTGTTAGAAAAGTAACAATTAGTTAATCGTCAGTTACATATGCCAACAATTACTAAGCCTCATATTTATTACAAACAGATGCAAATCCCAGACAAAAATGTATTATTAACTGCTGTTCCACATTGATTGGTTGAGATTTTAACCTGCCAATTTTAAAGGTGATTAAAAATATTTAAGAAAAGAAAGAAAAGACACATCCACTATCCCTCAAATAACAGCCATTTTAAAATAGCAGAACTATTTACAGAGAAATTAAAAAGAAAACACTTCAAAGTATTTAAAAGTATAAGTTTTCTCTGAAAACTAAAAAGTTTATATTGAAATATATATTGCAGTTTATATATAAATACATTTTATAGAAATAAGAAAAAAATGATTTTTTTTCAGTTATGTCATAAAAAGAAATTATTTTTATTGTAAGTGAAAAGTCGATTTGCCTGTATGAGATAGACATTGGGCGTGGTAGTTTTGTTTGAGTTTCAGACCATGTTACATAACAAAAATAATTACAAATCTGCTTATTGTCAAGGCTACTTTTTCCTATAAATTCATTTTGAATTATTAAAATTAATGAAGAAATTAAAATTTTATGTCTACAGATATTTTAAATTAATTCACTCCGGTTTAAAAAAAAAAAAAAAAAAAAAAAAAAAAAAAATCATGTATTGGGAAAATATTTAAATTTTTATTTAAAAAAGGAATCACATTTGCAGAAATAAGTTTTACCTTCTATTTTTTTTCATTCTACTCACATTAAAATAAAAAATGTTTATAATGGAAATGGAATACATATGAGTACATAGAATATCACTGAATAATTTCTGATATTTAAATCTCAAACTTGACCCTTTCCAAACCAGGAAAAATGTGTAATGGAAATTACAATTGATTGAATGATTCATATTTTCTTTTTTTCTTTCTTTTTTCTCTTTCTTTCTCTCTCTCACCCAAATTGACTTAAAATTTCCATATTTTATTTAAATTAGTACATATGGAAACATTTTATTGCGACTGAATTTCAAATATTCAAGTATCCATTTATTTTTTCTTTTATGTTATACGGTAATAAAAGATCAATTTAATGAAGCTGCAATAAATACATTCATTTTGTGGACTGATTTTGTGACAGCCATGCAATCTAGTACAGAACTTCCCTGTCATCCCCAAATCTAATTTCATGCCACCTGTTCCTCCAGACTGCACTTCCTCATTCCACAAATAGAAGTAGAGTTAGGTTAGTATACCCCCAACCCAAACACCTGCCGATACCTGTAACATGTCAAAAGCAAGGTCGAAACCATACATACGGTTGTGGATTCCCTCTCCACCATTAAACCTGACATTATCTCACATTTTACTCTTGTGATGCAGCTAATAAATACTCCCTGACTGCCAAGTTCCAAGGAAGACATGTCTCACAGGAAACATCTGTTAAGATTCTACATACTAGAAAGGATTTTTTTAAAAATAAATTTTATTCTTTTGTGAACTATTATACTTTTTTTCGTTATTTATCTCATAACTCTGATAGGTAAAAAAAAAAGGAGAGAGAGAGGGAGGACGGAAGAGAGAGAGAGAGGGAGGACAAAAGAGAGAGAGAGAGAGGGAGGACAAAAGAGAGAGAGAGAGAGGGAGGACAAAAGAGAGAGAGAGAGAGGGAGGACAAAAGAGAGAGAGAGAGAGGGAGGACAAAAGAGAGAGAGAGAGAGGGAGGACAAAAGAGAGAGAGAGAGAGGGAGGACAAAAGAGAGAGAGAGAGAGGGAGGACAAAAGAGAGAGAGAGAGAGGGAGGACAAAAGAGAGAGAGAGAGAGGGAGGACAAAAGAGAGAGAGAGAGAGGGAGGACAAAAGAGAGAGAGAGAGAGGGAGGACAAAAGAGAGAGAGAGAGAGAGAGGGAGGACAAAAGAGAGAGAGAGAGAGAGGGAGGACAAAAGAGAGAGAGAGAGAGGGAGGACAAAAGAGAGAGAGAGAGAGGGAGGACAAAAGAGAGAGAGAGAGAGGGAGGACAAAAGAGAGAGAGAGAGGGAGGACAAAAGAGAGAGAGAGAGGGAGGACAAAAGAGAGAGAGAGAGGGAGGACAAAAGAGAGAGAGAGAGGGAGGACAAAAGAGAGAGAGAGAGAGGACAAAAGAGAGAGAGAGAGAGAGGACAAAAGAGAGAGAGAGAGAGGGAGGACAAAAGAGAGAGAGAGAGGGAGGACGAAAGAGAGAGAGAGAGGGAGGACGAAAGAGAGAGAGAGAGGGAGGACGAAAGAGAGAGAGAGAGGGAGGACGAAAGAGAGAGAGAGAGGGAGGACGAAAGAGAGAGAGGGAGGACGAAAGAGAGAGAGAGAGAGAGGGAGGACGAAAGAGAGAGAGAGAGAGGGAGGACGAAAGAGAGAGAGAGAGAGAGAGAGAGGACGAAAGAGAGAGAGAGAGAGGGAGGACGAAAGAGAGAGAGAGGGAGAAAGGACTGGTGAGAGAGAGAAAGAGGATACTTTTCCAGATAAAGAATGATTTGATATACTTTTAATAAAAAATTGAAAGCATATTCAACATTTATAAACGTTATCATTTTTGTTTAGGCTCTCCTTATATCCTCACTATTCAATCATGTCCCCAAAGATGAATGATGTAGGTTCAAATGTTGCCAAAAACTTATTCCATATTTCTGACTTATAATGGTTATAAACAATAAAAATAACTTGATAAAAAAAACAGCAAATATAAAGAGAAAAGGGATGCGGCAAAAAGTAATAAATGTTTCATCTAAGAATTTCAAACTTAAGATTCAAATTTAGTGGATTGGCCAAAAAAATTTTTCAATTAAAATAAGCTACTTTCAATGCTAACTTCATTGAACAACCTATTTGCCCTGTTGTTCCACTGTCTTCTGCCAGCTTTCAGACATTATTGCAATTCCTTGCTCCAAGAACTTCCAAAATATTTAAAGCAAGATCATAAATGTATACTTCCATAATCTTTTTTTTCTTTCTAAGCATAGAATTACTCTAAATACTTTTGGCAGTCTTCCAACAAATTCAAAGTTTTTTTTCATGAACCAGATAAATGGTAATCTGAAGGTGCAATATCTGGGGGGACATGATATCAGAGTGAACACTTCCCAGCCAAGGTTGGACAGTTTTCAGTATGACAGAGAAACGTGCAGTCTTACATTAGACTAATGGAATATCTAACTTTTTCATTAATTACAGCCTTTCTAAATAAGAGCAATTGCTTTGTTCTCTGGAAAGAGTTCATTGTTGAAGGATCCCTTCCAATTCCAGTAGATTGGAAACATTGCTTTCTTTGGATGAAGACTGGGCTTTGGAATGATTATTAGAGGCCCATTTCATTTACCACACAATTTCCTATGTTCCATGTTATTGTAAAGTATCCACTCTTCATTGACCATCACAAATTGATTTTTAAAATTCTCACATGGAAATATAGTTGTGGACATGACAACAAAGATGAGGACAACAGTCCAAATAAGGTAAATAGTTACAATACCTCATTTCAGAGATATAGACATAATTATTTTTAATTATTGTTTTCATTGCTAATGCAGAGAAACTGCACAACACTTTAAACGCACTGGTAGTTCACTGTAATACATCTGACCACAATTTTTACTTAATAAATGCCAGTCTGATCAGAAAAGAAAATAATTCACTAAGAAGAAAATGCATTGAAATGGCAATTCTCTTACAATTCTCAACAATAAACCTAAAACCTAGACATAATATTATACAACCTAATAGAGAGAAAAAAAAAAACAAAAAACCCCCAGATCTACTCAGAATGATCTGATTTAAACTCAAGACACCAATGGTTCTAATGTATAATAAACACTTTCTGGTCTCTTAACTGATAAGATAATTTATTATCCCTAGAGTATTTAAAGGTTGTGTATTAGGTGTATCTTAGGTGGGTGTATGTTCACATGTAAACAGTTAAGGAAGATGTATACAAAATTGGTTTCTACAATGAAATATTTCCCTTTTTTTTATGTAAATTGTAATGAAAAAAAATTCTTAAATGTCTCACAGGTATGCGTTTTCTTTTTGGTTCAGAAATTCGGGTAAGTAAAGATAAGTATCGTTATAATGATGGAGTTCAAGTTAGCTTTATGCACAGTTGGAATGACCAAAGAAAAAGCTGATTTACTTCATAGGTGGAGGTTTTGGGAGACACAAATGAACACCATGTGCTAGAAAGCGGAAAGAATGGTCAGTCATCAGTCGACCAGGCAAACAAATACAGCCCAGCAGGGACATCTTTTTCTACGTCTGCTAAACCTTCGAGCAAAAACAAGAAAAAGAAAAAAGGAAATGTTTGTCTTTTTATAGACTTAAACAGCACCACCTAACGGGCATTTGGTGAAGTCAAGTAAGGTAGTCAAATTTCAGTTTCCTTTATTACTAGCATCATAGGAAAATGTATTTTTTTTATTATTCATTATTGATTTTATTTCATTTTTCCCCACAACCATCTTATCCTAAAAAATCCCAGTGTATTTTCCTTATACAGTTCTGACTTTATTCCAACCTGAATTAGCCAAACCCAAAACGTGCCACAGCACCAGAACATAGTGTCTATAAGCTTTTCCACTTTGTCTTATCTCCACACTTGATTGCTATCAATCACAACTAGTAGACCCAACCACGAAGCATCAGTCAGTAAAAAGTCTCCCATATTAAATTTCATAAACCACTTTTGACACATTGGATCAATTATAGTACCTTATCCATAAACATGCATTTATTTTAAAATCATTTAACTTTTTTCTTCAAGAAAGCTAAAACTAAGTTTAAAATATTTATTTCCTTTCTAATCAATTAACAAAAATATGGCAATTTTTTATGTTTTTCTTAAATGTCTACAAATATCAATAGATCTGATCATACAATCAAGAGCAATCCTTCACAACAATGTTAACACAAAATAAATGCTCCAAATGCGATCAAGATGAAAAAGAATTTTTGACCAACTTATTAAATTGTACTGAAAAAGGTTTGAAGTATGAAAATCTACAGTGATTGAAAATAGAAAAAAAAATGCCTTTATGAATTGTAGAAATTAATATCTTAATTAAACTAACGTCTCTATGTAGTTATTATTTTTTTTATCTGATGATGCAATTTTTACTGATTACACTATTTACTGGCTCTCCAATAAACTACCATTTGAAAAAAAGAAAAAAAAAAAAAACAAAGACAAGAGTGATTAACCTACTTAACAATTTACTCAATCAATGTCTATAATCATAAAAAACTTTGAAAACAACTGCTATTTTTGACTACAATTTTTTTATACAATTAATATTGGTAAGATTATTAGGCATTAACAATATCTGAGAAGCAACCTTTCTTTTATACATGTTTCAATGAATGTGACAGACGAGGAAAATCATTGTTTTTTTATTGAGTTTTTCTAATATTCTTACACTACAGTTTTTCAAAGTGTTTGCAACAATCAAAGAGTTCTTACACTATTAGCATCCCTCAAAACAAACACACACACATATATATATATATATATATATATATATATATATACATACATATACACACACACAATCCTTTGGTGCCTGTCACATCAACTATTGCCAATGGTCAAGCCTAGCTGAGAACCTGGACACCTGGCATCTCACCAACCATGCTGTCTGTTTCTTTGAAAATACCTGCAGGGCTGCTCTCAGAAACAAGAGGCAGAGGGGTGAAGTACTGCAGCACTATGTCATCAAGCCCAGGCTGAACTTTCAGCTGTAACTACTTTGACTGTATATACCTGTCTCGCATTGGACTTATCAGTCACAAACATGCCTGCAAGCGAAGCCATGTTTCTTTCTTTCTCTCTCTCTCTCATATATATATATATATATATTATATATATATATACACACACACACACACACACACACACACACACACACAGAGTATGTAATGGATAAACTGTCATCTAAATTACGCAAAAATGATAACACTGACATCTCATTTTAACAGATATATTTACAAAAATTACACAAAAACATCTTGAAATACTAAATAAATTTCAAAGAAAAAAAAAAAAAGAAACACCATTGGATTCAACCACAGCCTCAAGTAGACTTCAGAATTTTCTGCAACTCTTCTCTTGTTTAAGTTAGTGAATGCTGCCATAATCCTTGCCTTCAGTTCATCTTTGGTCTTACAAGGAGTTTTTTGGGGTCTCAACTGCACCCCACACATAATAATCAAAGAGGTTGCAGTCTACAGAGTTAGGTGGCCAGATGTAAAGGGTGATGTGGACACAGAAATTGTCTGACAGCCATGACTGGGTTCTCCTGCTTGTGTGGCATGGTGCAGAGTCCTGTTGCCAGACATAAGGTCTTCCAGCAGACACCCTCTTAATCCAGGGCACTTGAGGTAGGCCTCTGGGTTGAGTCTGAGACCCTGTGAGAAGATGAATGGGGCATAATGTTGCCATTACTAGTGATCACTTCAAACACCTTCATAATCACCATGAGACTCTTCCAACTCTTTCCAAATGCTCTGCACTCTCCTCAGTTTGAAACCCAAACACTCTGAAATGTTCATCTTGGAGCTTCCAGCACTAATGCCAAGCAGTATAGCAAGCTATATACAAATTTCTGGCAGAGAGAATTGCGTCATAGTGCTCTTTTTCTTATAGACAGTGCCCAACTGACCCTACTATACTGTAGGGTCAACAAAATCAAAACAAATAACGTGCATGTGCAAAATTAAAAATATAAAATAGCAACAATTTACCAATTATTATTGTAATTGTGTCCATGTTCATAGTTGATATTGCTGATTGTTTTTTTTGTTTTTATTAATAAGGCTTCCATTATTTTTAGCCTTTTTTTTTAACATATAGAAGATGCTATTATATTTGTATTATCAACAAGTATAATATGTTGACTATTTTGAAAATAAAACATTCTATAATACTAAATACATACATACACCAATCTATTTCCAGTTAACAGTTAATATATTTCATCCTTGAAAATGGCTAAATGTATATCCGAAAGTGCTCAGAAAAATATAACATTTGGGCAGTTTTTGTATAAAAAAACTTACTCAAAGCACCTTGTCTGTCATATTTAATGAAGCATGCATATATATATATATATATATATATATATATATATATATATATGCAAGCTTCCAAATGATTTTTGTGCTCACTTATCAATCTCGATACCTTGGCGATGTGAAGGTGTAATTAATAATAAAAGTTATGCCACTAAATATTGATAAATTTTTTTTTTTCCTCATTTTTACTATAACTTTTTGCTTTAAATTAAATATAATAATATCCATGCAGTCTTAAACTTATTTTGCTGGCAAATTTGGATAATTTAAATTAATCCAACATTAAAATTTTTCAAGTTGTAGAAAAATATACAATTTTTACATCATTTTAAACAGAAGTAATTTCTGCATAAAGTGTACACAATAAAACTAATTTATATTGTTTTATTAGAAAAATATTATGAAATGAATAAAACTTTAGCCATCAGTCTTAAACTTATTTTCACCAGTGTGTGTGTGTAACAATTTTTCACAGGTGTTGAGGAATGACATTTTGAGACAGATAAGGACATAGATACTCTCATTCTAGTCATATATGTGAGTCCCTTCATCCATGCATAGATAAGTCATTTTTACTAGGTACTATTCCTAGTAAATAACACCAAGATGAGTGACCATTATTTTTACAGTTTTATTTAGCATAAGCCAAATTCTTTTCTACACAACAGAACAATTCTAAGTCACTTTTCAGACAATGAAAAAAGTCACAAACAAAAAAAGTCACAAACAAAAAAAAAAAGAAAGAAGAAAAGGGGCATGGGAAGGAATGGACATGAAAGAGATAGCCATACTGGTTGGATGCAAGAATATTAAGAGACAATGAGTGAGGGATTCAAAGGTTTAAAAATTGACATATAAATAAAAGATGCAGAAGAAAAAATATTTTTGTCTATTTATTCTTCAGCAATGTTTAACCTTCGTGCCCACAAAAAATGGTTATTCCCTTGACACCACTATTACTGTAAATTCTCTTCACTCCCTTAGTAATGTTTGTTTTAAAAAGGAATGATTAGAATTTTAATAAAACCCAAATATATGAAAGTGGATTTATGCATTTTCTTCATTCTTGAGAATTGATAACAATGATATTAAACACTATTTTTACAAGAGTATAAAAACATATGAACCATCTATAATGAAATATTTATTATTTACCATAAATAATATAAAGTAATAAAAGTAATATTATAAAGTAATAAATATGAAAAGAATTTTTTTTTATTCATGAAAATGTTTGAACAAGAAAATCTAAATAAGGCCAGGACTATTACTGCTATTAATGCAATACTCTTTGATAAAATGAAGAGAGTTCTCTCAGTCACGGGAGTGTTTATCTAAAAATAAATATGCTTAAATTCACCTTTATCCCTGCCGTGTGCTTATGGCTAAAGAGTAGATTCTCTGACACCAATTCAGCCAGGTTTCGATCCTAGCTAAAGGCAACTAGATGTCTAGTCACACTGATGTGAACAATAAACAACTGTAATTATAAATTTTGAAAAATTACATTTTCCAGACATTTCTTTCAATTGCACTTACCTGTTGAATTTACTAAAATAGTTTTCACAATTATTTATAAAATGGTAAATAATAAATATTGAATTTTAGTTCATTTACATATTGTGATAATTTTGTTATTTTTGTAAAATTTTTGAATAAAAAGATTTCACATTTTTTTATAAAATGGTAAATAATAAAATCTTTATAAAAGTTAAATAATATCACATTGTACTTGGTTCATATATTGAATCCACAGCTGGAGAAAGATCAATTTGTGTCTTTCCCAAGTACATCAGAAATGGAAGAGAATTAAGTGGGAATTGAACTTTAGGATTCAAAACTGCATCCCACTTTGCAGCATAAACCATCAATCTGATCTGACATACTTTTAACTGACTTGGCCATGAAGGCAGTATACAACCTTGCTTAATCGTTCTTCATGGCCAAGTCAGTTAAAAAAAATGCTAATGATGATTTCTTCTGCAAAAGGAGATGCAGGTTCAAATCCTGCCAGAGAGCACATTTTTCTTTAATAAGATTTCTTGAATATTTAGGCTGGTAGATGAAAATAAAATACTGTTTAAAAAATAAGATGAATGGAGAATCTAATCAAATATAGGAATCCACTAAAAATAACATTTAAAGTAATAAAAATATATTTAATTAATAAATAAAAAATCCATTAATGTATGTATGTGATAAAAATATAGATGGCCTGATGATTGCATTTAAAGCATGAAACAGACTGTGGGCGGTGGGTGTTGACCTCATATATATATATATATGGCTGGCTGAATGGTTAGAAGATATGTTTACTTCCTGGCTATGAGACCCAGAGCACTAGGGATGTGGCCTAACAGAAGTGTCACCAACTTGAAAAAGTTTGGTAACCACAGTTTTAAATAAAATAGTTACTTTTATTTGTTTGTTTTTAAATCATTTCACCACAAGCAAGGCAATAAAGTCACTATGAAAGGGGATTAAAAAGTGAAAGATACTGATAAAAAAAAAAAACATTGAAGAGAATAAGCAAACAGAATTCAAAGAAATGATGATAGACACTTCATTTAATTTTTTGAAGATTGTTGGTAATAGGAAGGTGAGAAGTTATTCTTTTTATTAGTAAATTAATTTTTTTTTTTTTAACTTTCAAATACTTCTTCAATCCTGGATAAAATACCAATTTTGAATTATTTCCCAGAGATAATGTTGTAATAAGTAATTCATCTTGAGCCTTAAGAGAGAAAAAAGAAAAAAAAAATGGGTGTAAAAAGCTAAAAGTTTATGGAATGGGAATAATGTGTTTTACAGCTTTCCCTTCAAGTTAATCGTGATAGGGATCAAAAAAAGAAGTATTTGGCAAAATATCAGTAACTTACAAAATGGCACTATCTTCAGCATATTCTTTTTACATTCTATTCATATACAACCAATGATAAGACTATAGCTGAAATGACAGTAATCTAGGGCTTCATCTCTGGTTGGAACATGAAAGCAAAGGTCTGAAGAGATGACTAATCTTTTATCCCCAGTAAAAACTATTTGGGATATAGTTTAAGTGGAAAGGTCTTGGTAAAGTGTTAAAAAAATAAAAAATGTATTTTTATTTTAAATTTCCATCGCCTATCTCTGCCTAAGCTGGCATGAATCATTTTCTTTAAAATGAAAAATTCAAGTATCACATTAACGTACATATAATTTTAGATAAACACAGTGATGAAAAATAAAGTTCCAATAACTTGTCCGTCTCAATTTACTCAAAATTAAATGTATATATAATAGACATGGATTACAGTAAATGATCCCAGATACAAATCAATGGGTATAGGTTCCAAAATAAAGCATATGTCAATAGTAGTCAGGCCCTATATTAATATACTGTATATTCAACCATAGGCTTAAACACAGGCCTATAGAAGCATGGGAATTTTTTTTACATTTGTATGGCATTTGGTCTAAAGATTGCACTGAAGCATGAAACTAACACACAGAGAAAGGGTATCTTTACAAACCTAAAAAAAAAAAAAAAAAATACCCCCCCCCAAAAAAAAAACCAATTAAGATTGAATTCATGACATTAATAGTAAATTGAACTTATTTTATACTACTGTATGAAGAGGAGCAAATGTAACAAAGTCATACTTAAAACTTAAGTGAGTGGCCATGGTTAAATGTAAATAAATGGCAGAACTGCCCAACAAACAGAATTGAAAAATCTGCAATAAACAACAAGAAAAAGAACAGAGAAAAAAAATAAATATAAAGCAAGCAAACAATATATTCAAAGCAAATTAACAGTAATATGGCAAAAAGTTCACAAACTAAGTATTGGGGTTGACACACAAGAGCAAATTTGAATAAGCAAACATAGCGTTATGACTTCAAGGCAAGACAGACTGGGACTGAGTCAAATGAAATTGAGAACCAGCCTATTTTATTGGCTAGGAAGAAATCCCAGCATGCATTTGTGTGCTTCTGCCTATAAATTGGAGAGGAGAAAGTATTTTGCAGTCATTCCTATTAGATTGGAACCAATAACTACTTATGCTTAAGTGTTTAATCCACGCTGCTTCAGTATTGTATATGCTTTTTAAAAGTTAGTTTAGTCTATATAGTGAATTCTAACATTGTTTTTCTTAATAATAATTTTATGTCTAATATTGATGTCTGTTTTTTTTATCACCCCAAACAAGGCAATGAAGCCACTAAGACACAATTGAGAAGTACAAGAGGGGAAACTGTTAGTGTAGAATGTGACAAAACATTATTAAGAAGAAAAGATAATAAAAGAACACTATTCAAGGCGACAGAAGATAATGATTGACATTATATTAAATTTTTGAAGGAAAGCGAGAGACTGGAAAAGAATACCACAATTGAGAAGTACAAGAGGGGAAACTGTTAGTGTAGAATTAATGTTTACATCAAGCCATTTCAACAGTAAAATGATGAAAACCTAGCTGCCAATCTAATACTACACTTAAATGTGTAAAGTCGAAGTACCAAAGATGAAAGCTCACCAGAACAATTATCATGAAAATATAGAAACGGCACTGAGAAGCTATGTTATGGTGATGAGAAAATGCATGAAGCCAAGATGCCAGGTCAGGACTATTACTGCTACTAATGCAATACCCTTCGATAAAACGAATAGAATTCTCTCAGTCACAGGAGTGTTTATCTACACATAAATACACTTAAATTCACCTTCAGCCCTGCCGTATTCCAACGGCTAAAGGGTAGATTCACTGACTGACACCAATTCAGCCAGGTTTCAATTCTAGCTTGAGGCAACCGGATGTCTAGCCACACTGATGAGCTGTGATACAATGAAACAGTCTGTCTGTGCATGACAATATATATAATCCTGAAAAATTATTTCAGTTGAGCTCTCTGGGGGAAGAAGTGTGAGTTTGCAAACAGTGACTATTACTGCTATTAAAACAATGCACTTTGATAAAACAAATTGATTTCTCTCAGTCACTGGTGTGTTTATCTAAAAATAAATACGCTTAAATTCACCTTCATCCCTGCTGTGTGTCAACGGCTAAGGGGTAGATTCTCTGACTGACACCAATTCAGTTGGATTTCGATCCTAGTTACAGGCAACCAGACGTCTAGCCACACTGATGAGCTGTGATACAGCGAAACAGTCTGTTGATGACTATATATATATATATATATATATATATATATATATATATAGAGAGAGAGAGAGAGAGAGAGATAGATAGTGCTCAATTAGTTTAACAGTCTGGCCCAAGGCAACAGGAGAGAGTCACTATTCTATTGAACTGATCTTTGAAACTTGCTGAAGTGAACAACACATAGTAACAACTACCGAGGAAAAAAGAAAAAGAAAAAAAAAAAAGGTATTTTGTCCCTTTTTCAGAGCCCAGTAAAAGATGAGACTCAAGTTGCTCTTTTGTCATTTATTTTTTCATGCTGCTGGCTTTCTTTTCTTTGTGAAAACAAAAATAGCTGCTTACAAGAATAACTTTTCAAATAAATTTTTAAGTTTTCACTGATGTGTATTTAACATAGCAAATTAATTTAAGATTGAAGAAAAAATTTTAAAAAGAGAACTGTAGTTAAGAAAAGGTGAAAGAAAGGCAGAGGAAGAGAGGGGAAAGAGAGACACAAATAGGAGAAAGAGAGACACAAATAGGAGAAAGAGAGACACAAATAGGAGAAAGAGAGACACAAATAGGAGAAAGAGAGACACAAATAGGAGAAAGAGAGACACAAATAGGAGAAAGAGAGACACAAATAGGAGAAAGAGAGACACAAATAGGAGAAAGAGAGACACAAATAGGAGAAAGAGAGACACAAATAGGAGAAAGAGAGACACAAATAGGAGAAAGAGAGACACAAATAGGAGAAAGAGACACAAATAGGAGAAAGAGAGACACAAATAGGAGAAAGAGAGACACAAATAGGAGAAAGAGAGACACAAATAGGAGAAAGAGAGACACAAATAGGAGAAAGAGAGACACAAATAGGAGAAAGAGAGACACAAATAGGAGAAAGAGAGACACAAATAGGAGAAAGAGAGACACAAATAGGAGAAAGAGAGACACAAATAGGAGAAAGAGAGACACAAATAGGAGAAAGAGAGACACAAATAGGAGAAAGAGAGACACAAATAGGAGAAAGAGAGACACAAATAGGAGAAAGAGAGACACAAATAGGAGAAAGAGAGACACAAATAGGAGAAAGAGAGACACAAATAGGAGAAAGAGAGACACAAAAAGGAGAAAGAGAGACACAAATAGGAGAAAGAGAGACACAAATAGGAGAAAGAGAGACACAAAAAGGAGAAAGAGAGACACAAATAGGAGAAAGAGAGACACAAATAGGAGAAAGAGAGACACAAATAGGAGAAAGAGAGACACAAATAGGAGAAAGAGAGACACAAATAGGAGAAAGAGAGACACAAATAGGAGAAAGAGAGACACAAATAGGAGAAAGAGAGACACAAATAGGAGAAAGAGAGACACAAATAGGAGAAAGAGAGACACAAATAGGAGAAAGAGAGACACAAATAGGAGAAAGAGAGACACAAATAGGAGAAAGAGAGACACAAATAGGAGAAAGAGAGACACAAATAGGAGAAAGAGAGACACAAATAGGAGAAAGAGAGACACAAATAGGAGAAAGAGAGACACAAATAGGAGAAAGAGAGACACAAATAGGAGAAAGAGAGACACAAATAGGAGAAAGAGAGACACAAATAGGAGAAAGAGAGACACAAATAGGAGAAAGAGAGACACAAATAGGAGAAAGAGAGACACAAATAGGAGAAAGAGAGACACAAATAGGAGAAAGAGAGACACAAATAGGAGAAAGAGAGACACAAATAGGAGAAAGAGAGACACAAATAGGAGAAAGAGAGACACAAATAGGAGAAAGAGAGACACAAATAGGAGAAAGAGAGACACAAATAGGAGAAAGAGAGACACAAATAGGAGAAAGAGAGACACAAATAGGAGAAAGAGAGACACAAATAGGAGAAAGAGAGACACAAATAGGAGAAAGAGAGACACAAATAGGAGAAAGAGAGACACAAATAGGAGAAAGAGAGACACAAATAGGAGAAAGAGAGACACAAATAGGAGAAAGAGAGACACAAATAGGAGAAAGAGAGACACAAATAGGAGAAAGAGAGACACAAATAGGAGAAAGAGAGACACAAATAGGAGAAAGAGAGACACAAATAGGAGAAAGAGAGACACAAATAGGAGAAAGAGAGACACAAATAGGAGAAAGAGAGACACAAAAAGGAGAAAGAGAGACACAAATAGGAGAAAGAGAGACACAAATAGGAGAAAGAGAGACACAAATAGGAGAAAGAGAGACACAAAAAGGAGAAAGAGAGACACAAATAGGAGAAAGAGAGACACAAATAGGAGAAAGAGAGACACAAAAAGGAGAAAGAGAGACACAAATAGGAGAAAGAGAGACACAAATAGGAGAAAGAGAGACACAAAAAGGAGAAAAAGATAGATAAAAGAAATGTGAGTGAGAGAGAGACACACACACACAAAGAGATGTTTTCTCTCAAAGAAAGAAACAAAAAAAAGTATCACCCTTTCATTAAGTGTACTGCACCTGAGAATTGAGCTCAAAAGTACAAATTAAACAAAATGTTAATATTCAAAACATTAACAATAGACTAAAAAAAAGTCCAATTAACCTAAGACATCACTTGATATGCCACTTTGTTTTGTTCTTAGCACATGACCAGCCAGATACAATTGTGTAAAATATTTGTTTTATGTCATACCATATGCAACTAAATAAATGTTAATTTCAACATCCCTCACCATTCACTTTAGCTTTGTTATAGGCTTAAGAGTAAATGAAAGAACACAAGAATATAAAATTGGTAAGAAGAATACAATGCTATAGAACAAATATAACACTTAATATATAACATGTATATTGTGTAATATGATTAAGAGATACAATGAGCTACAGACAGGACACAAATTGGGAGATGGCATTAAAAAAAAATAAAAATATCTTTTTGATCGGAATAAAAAAGTGAAAATGAGTGGTAGTGGTAATAATAGCTGTTTCCTTTTAAGGAAACATTTGGCATTCATTAACTGAACAACTAGTGCTACTCTTCGTTGAAATTTATAAAATCTTTTAAAACAATTTTTCAGGAAAAATAGGTTTCTCAACTGCTGTTGCACTCCTACATATACTTAATGTTAATAGCTTGACCAATACATTTTTCAGCCCTCATTACAGATATTCCATGATAACAAAGGGGAAACAACAATATGCCAACCAAACCAATTCATTTTTCCAGCAGCAATAAAATACAGCAAGTACCCAAGCAAATTCAAACTTATACCCTGGGTACAAGATTAATGTCATCTCAAGTAAATTGGAACATTAGTTTGAGATGACTGGTTAGATTTTTAAAGGCCTCAAAAAAAGTAAAAAAAAAAAAATGTTTAATTAGAATTATTATATTTATTCTAAAAGTAACTAATTTCTTAAAATAAAATAAAAACAATTCTTACTTCTCACGAATAGTGAACTTTTAATAAACAACAATATAGGCACACACGCAAAAAAAAAAAAAAAATTCAACTGCTTTTTAAACTAGTGAATGAAACCTGAATGAAAAATAAGGGTTGAGAAACTTTTTTTTAAAAATCAATTCACCCCAAGCAAGGCAATAATGCCACTAAGAAACAAGGGGGTTACTAAGAGTGAAAGAGAATGAGAAGACTTTAGTGAGGAGAAAGGAAAATAAAAGAACAGGATTCAGGATGTAAGAAGATGGCAATTGGTATTGCATTTAAATTTTTGGCAGGGAAGCAAGAGAGTTCCAGAGGAGAGAAGTGCGAGAAAAGAAACTATTAGAATAGAACTTACTGTTACATCTAGCTAGTTCAACAGTAAAACAGTGAGACCTAGTTGCCAATCTAGTAATATGCTTAAAGTCATGCAGTCAATGTACCAACGAGGAGAGCTCATCAGAACAAAAAGCCATGAAAATATTTGGAGAAAAGACAGAGAAGCCATGTTACAGTGGTGGGAAAGTGACTGAAGTTGAGATGCTGGGTCAGGGCCAATTACATTACAGACTCTCTGGATTTTGTTGAGAATTTCTAGATAGATAACAAGACCATCAGATCAGATATGGCAACAATATTCAATGTATAGATGAATGGTGGATTTATGAATGTGCAAGATGGATTCTGGTGAGAAAAATTGTCTCGCAAAACACAGTGAACCAACTTTACTAGGGAAGTTAGTTTACTAATAGACCTAGCAATCGATTCAATATAAC
The DNA here is from genome assembly GCA_964036315.1 of Acanthosepion esculentum. Lineage (NCBI taxonomy): Eukaryota > Metazoa > Mollusca > Cephalopoda > Sepiida > Sepiidae > Acanthosepion > Acanthosepion esculentum. The sequence goes on from OZ038506.1 coordinate 35,149,572, forward strand.
CACTCCACTCCATGCCAATGGAAAACGTGAGCCCAAGAAGCCGGAGAGAGTTGCTCTCCTGGAAGTTAGCAATCGTCATTCTAATGGAAGGCAGAAAAAGTTTTCCATTGTGATTAAACGACAGCAATTTTGTTTTGAAGCATTGAAAATTTACAAACCATTTTTTGCCCTAGTAAACCACTGATGGGGGGGGGGTTAATTTTTGAGAATAGTTGCCATGTTTACTTTGTTGAATGTATCAGATCATAAGACAGGAGTAAAAATTGTGTCACCAGCATAAATACCTAGTTAGGAATGTCATTGATAAGGATAAGAAACAACATAAGTCCAAGAATAAGGCCCAGGGTGGGGTATGACACCTACATTAATGTGAAGTGATCTAGAAGCGTGTCTGTTAAACACAACCTTAATTAAACAATTTGATAAGAATGATTGAATTAAGCCAAATATTTTGGCTTAATTCAATTGAGATTAACGGTTGTCTATAGCCCTTGTGCCTGTGAGAGTAAAAATTATTTTTTCCAGACACTAGTCTTACTATTTAACACATAGCTGGAGCAGGGGATGGATTCAGGAATTTGTATGAAAGCATTCTTTAGTCTTTTTAGTCTTTAACATGTTGACTGCCAGAGAAAGTGAAAACTCGGCAGTTCCTACCCATGGTGGAGTAATGGATAGCGGCTCAGATTGAGGAATCGGAGAGCCAGGTTCAAATTCCAGTCGAATCCATTACATTCACTTACATGCTAATACCCTTGGGAAAGGTATGAATCCTCTATTTCTCCACCTGGCTATTGGTAAATAGCAGGACAGACCGGGTTCTATAGCCTTGTATGGCAACTGGTCTACTGCAGAAAGAAAAGGCAACCTACTGTGTGAAAAAAATCTGTCTTGTCAGTAATGTATTGAAAGATACATGATCACCTAAGCGTGTATCACACATGGCACATAACTGACCGATTCCAATTTTGGCCTGATCTAGCGCTTATAAAAGGTAGGGAATAGCAGGAGGAGCCAGGGACTTACTAGACTGATTCAAGGAACTGACCCTTTTCCCAGCATCTTTAGTGATGGATCATATGTATGAGCTCCACTTGAGGTCTGGGTTGAGTTCAAGTTCTAATAGGCACTCAAGGCGGGGATGGGGGTCGGGGGGGGGTCGCTAAATGTTAAAAATATTAGCAATTATAAGAACCCACTATTTTGAAATTTACCTTCTCCAGCAATATTTAACTCTTTGATATAGATATTGAATACATTTTTGCTCCACAATTTTTAAATATATATATATATATATATATATATTTTTTTTTAAGCTTATCACTCCAAGCAAGGCTGGAGGCCACTAGCACGCAAGGGGTTACAGAAGGTTTGGAGGAAGAGCAGATAGGAGTAGTAAAGGAGAGGATGTGGAGAAAGATAGTGGATCGATCAAGGCAAGGGGGTTACAGAAGATTTGGAGCGAGAGCAGATAGGAATGAAAAGTGAAAGGATGTGGAGAAGGGAAGTGGATAGATCGAGGCAACTGGAGATGTCGATTGACGTTACACTTAAATAGTTGGAGATTGTATTTGTCAGGGAAACAGGAATAAGGAAGGGAGTTCCACAGGCAAGATGTGCGAGACATGAAGCTATTGGAGTAGAAGATATGTCTACATCTAACAGTTTCAACGGTGAAGGGGTGAGAACGGGATGCCAGATAAATTACAATGTTTACTGTATTTATCTCAGTTTTTACCATAAAAAGCTGAAACAAACATGATTGATGCTTTTTCATGTCATAATTTCAGTTTGATATTTGTTTGAAATCTATAATCAATTTAAATATAATTAAAAAAATTCATAGTAGTTAACACATTTTTATATTTGTTATGTTTTCTATGATACTAATAAAATACCTTTTAGCAACGACTTTAATTAATAAATAAATAAAATAAATTAAAAATTTAGGTTTTCAGTTATTGTATTATTGAGATTAACGGTTGTCTATAGAATGTTTTGGCAACATGCTGATGCGTGTTGACATCTTCAAAGTATTTAATGTTGTTGAAGTTATCGCTAAAATTTCTTTGTTGAAATTTACAAACTCTATATTTTGTTCAATTTCTCAAACCAATCAATGAAATTTGAATAAGCTGATTTGTTTGGAAAAATACTTTGGAAAAAAAAAAAAAAAAAAAAAAAAAAAAAAAAAAACTACTTTGCAGTTTAATAATCTCATTTTGTAGAAATACATGGTAAACAATGTTTTAAGAAAATTTCTTTTCCTTTTTAACAGTGAACAATAAATTTTTAGGACTTCTTACATACAACTGGCCATGTATAAATATTTCTTTCTGGAGCCAAATTCCAACTTTTTGAAGCATTTGGCCTTGTGATTTGTTTATAGTTCTTGCAAACACAGGGTGAACTGGAAAGTGGGTTCTTGTATATAAAAACTTAAGATAAGCAAAAAAAAAAAAAAACAATATTGCATTTTTTATTAAATAAGTATTTGTTATTTTAATCATTAATTTGTTTTTAAAATAGTGGGAGTATTTTATAGGTTAAATAATAATTTTTTAATTTTTCCAAAAAAGTAATGAAAGTTTATTCTACTAAGCTACACACCCAAGTAAAACAAACTGTATTATATACCCCCTTACCTGTTTGCACATATCCCCAAAATTTGGTTTTGATCAGTCAACATATGGCTATTTTAGAGGGTGTGACAGATGGACAAACTAACAGAAGTCACAGAATTGTATATATAGTCTTAATAAGTATTTATAAAAATATAAACAGTCAATAATACAATTATTCTTATCTGACTGAGGAGCATCATCACAAAACTTAGTTTGTTTAGATAACTATGGTAAATTTTATTTATTAATGATAATATACATGTATTAATTTAAATTCCTGCTCATATTGTAAAGATGAAACCTATGTAGTTTGATTTTGAGATAAATAGTGGAAATGTAGATATATAGTGCAAATAATTGTTTTGTTTTTGTTTGTTTTTTTTTTACTGTATGCACTGAATATTTTTCACCACAGGAAACTAGTAATAAAACTCCATATAGATTTTTTTTACTTTTACAAAAAGAAAGCTGAAGATAGCTTTAATGAATATATTTATCTTCCATTGGATCAGTTCCGCACAGATCATCTGTTTAGCCAATAGCCTATGTTACCTGCTGGCTAGGCTGTCAGTAGCCTATTCATAGTATTAACTGGCCTTGATACAAGTATCAAATATTGATACTATGTCAAAGGTGCATCACATTCACAGCATGGTTGAACCTTTCAGAGTTTGTCATGAAAAGATTCTCTGCTTAATGCTCACTCAGGAGCAATTTCGCATCACAATGAGGCAAGAGATAGGATTTTGCAAAAATCCAAAATAGTAATTGATGTATGAACTTGTGTGATTGATTTATTTTTATGGTTTAATCCTTCCAAAGTTATTTAAAGTTGAAAATTATTTTGGCTTGCATGAAGGATTTTCTTGCAAGTGAATATTGCATTCACAATTTTTTGAAAATAATGATTTCTTTTCAGATACAAGTCCTACTATTTAACCCATAGCTAGGGGAGGAAATGATCTCATGAACTTGTATGAAAGCATTCTTTATTCTTTTCTTTCATCTTTAACACATTGACTGCCAGAGGTCAATAACAAAATCTGACCTTGAAGGCCATTTTATAATAGCCAACTTAGGCAATAAAAGTTTTTTGATGAATTGGTTTATAGCTTTAAAAAAAAAGGGGGAAAAATCAGTACTACAAGAAGCAAAATACTTTTGTGCCACTGTTTGTGAAGACAAAGTACTTCTCTACATTGTTAAGAAAAAAATAGCAAGAAAAAAATAAAATAAAATCAGCAATTGAACATCTAGTTTGGACATTGGACACTTATGTTGTTTTTCAAATGTTTCAGTTATGTGTTAAATTTTCAATAAATTTTTCCTATAAAAAAAGTTTAGTTGCCAGTATAATTTTTTTTATTTCTGCCTTAGACAGCAGGTGCCAATTATTTGCATTAAAAACAATGAAAAAACTTGTAGCCTTGAAGGCAAGACTAGAAAAACAAGATAACTCGTGGTTTGCAGTTTTTATTATGATGCCAATCACAAATTATCTCATGGTTGGCAGTCAATGTGTTAACATGTAAATTTTATTTTAATTTTTTTGTAGTAGTTTGCTACAATGTGCGTAGCATGCCAGGTCTTAGTTGTGAAAGTTAGAACCGGTGGAAGTAAGCAATGTAGTTTGGCTGAATATTTTCCATTGAAATAACAATAGAGCAGCAAGAGGCTTGAAACATTTCATATGTGAAAAAGGGGGTTGCAGTGTGGAAAATAATTTGTCACCCACAAGGACGTAGAGATGCTTTTGGAGTATAGAGATTGGAAAGTGAAGCCTGGGCAGATCCTGAACATTTATGGCAATAATACTCCAATTTTGGCCTGATGTGGCTCTTATAAACAGAGGATAGCAGGAGGAGTCAGGTATTTACTGGAGCAGTACAAAGACCCAATCATTCTTTAGTGATGGATCAAATGTACAAGTTCCACTCGAGGTCTGGGTTGAGTTTAAGTCCTAATAGGTGCTCAAGGCATGGAGGTCTCCCTGAGAGAACATCTGTTCACCATGATAGTTCAGAGTTCAATCAGCAATGACGGAAGTTTGGTTTTCAAGGCATTGAATGTAATCAGCCAAGTTTTTTTTCCCCCACTAAGATGTTAGAGCTAGGTCAGAGGAGAGATCATGCATTAATATTGATTTTTCTGGACCTTTGTTAATCGTGTTTGTCAACATTTGGCTAGAATAAAATTGACAATACCTGCCAAGTTTGACTCACTGGCAATGTTAGAAAAATACTGATATATATTCTTCATTTTATTTATTTATATATATATATATATATATATATATATATATATTTATCTATTTTAATAAAAAATTTTGTTCATCTTTTTATTTGATAAGTTTTCATATGAATCAACTTTTAAACCAATTGTCTCTGCTACCAGTTAACTTGGTTGTAAGTGCTTCATTTGCCATCTCAGCTGGCCTTAATACTCATATCTAGTATTGAGATCATATCAGAAGAGGAAAAAGAAAAAAATATATTTGTAGGTTAGAAATATTTGATTAGCAAGGATCATTAACAATTTTCATTCATGTATTAAAAAAAAAAAAAAAAAAAAAAAAAAAAAATCATACTTTCTTAGTCTCTTTATTATTTTTTTTATTTTTTTCATTTTATTCTTTTTTAAAACAATATCTGCCAAATGAATGACAAAGTGCAAAAAATTCTGCCTAATTCATTTTGTCCTTTAGAAAGACTTCATTGGACTAAAGTCATGTTTTTGTTGATAATATTATGTGTGTAGGAGGGGGAAGGAGATATATGCAAGCATTGGTTATAATTATGCCTTGACAGAAAAATTTGAAGATGTTGGAATGCTGAAATTCAGTTTTTTTTTTGTTTTATTTTCCTCTTTCAAGCTGTCTGGCCATGTAGTCTATATGATTACATTCAGTTTCCCTATGATCTTGTTTTTATCACTTCACATTGTGATAATAGATCTGTCAAAGATGAAATGTAAGAAACTAGATGCAAATTTACCATGGATGATCTAGTGATCAAGACATTTTCAATACACTTTCATCTTAGTAAATTGCTTTCTCTTTTAATTAAAGCAGTATTTTTTTAAAAATCAAAATTATGGTCACTCATAATAGTGAGCAACTAGTGCACTGAGTGTTGTTTTATAAAAGATCTTTTTTTTGTTCATATAATCTTTTATTTAGATTCAAGGTTTCTCCTACATATTCTTTATGACAATTACAGAGTAATTGATTAAATTCCTCACTCAAGTTTTGTGTTTATTATTATTGTTTTTATATTAAAACAATATCTGTTTATACCCAGCTATTATATCAAATTAAGAGGAAAAAATCTCAAAGATTACGTTTAACTGAATAACAAATGAAAGAAACTTTATGAAATTTGAATTTTCAAATATTAATTAGGTTCTACCTTCATCCTCAACCCAGGTAAAACATGTCCATTTATTTATTTTCTAAAATCTTCTATGTGCCATATCCCTTCAGGATCTGGACAATTACCCCTCTCCACAACTTTCTGTCCTTTGTAGCTCTTACTAAATTTTGTTTTTACTATCTCTCCATGTCCATGTTCTACCAAGCATTGACTTGTTAGATACGTTTATACACTACCTTCCTCTCTTACCTTCAATATGTTCCATGAGTGTCAAATTTTCTAAGCCCCTTTTCCTTATTATGCATCCCAGAAAATTCAACTGTCTTTTTCTGATTTTAAGTATAAGTGTTCTTTTTGCTTCCATTTTTCATAAAACTATCATTCCTCAAATATCCAGTCCATGGTATTCTCAGCATCCTTCTGTAGAACCATATCTCTATTGCCTAAAGTCTTTCATCTGCAAGATGATTGTCATATAGGAGGACCAATGTTACAGAACAGACCAGTATTCTTTTCTTTGTTTCTAATGGATATGAACATTTTTTATAAAATAGAAAAATTAAAACACTGCATATAATGCAATCTTAATTATTTTTATTACCAAGGGAAAGATGGTGCATGTTATGTTGCTTCTAACCGAATAATAACCTTATCTTTATAAGATTTATCTCCCTTGGGACAAAACTGAAATGACAGATTATTTCAGACAGTCATTGTATATGAATTTTGTCAGACCCCCCCCCCGTCCCCTTCCAATATTTCAGCTATATACACGCCAGCCTTTCTTAGGTGAAAGTTGTGTTACAGAAAATTCATACAAGAACTATTTCAAAGGGTGATTTTGGAATTTAACGAGGAATGAATCTAGTTATATTTTTGTCATGATAACTACTAATATTGCATTATACATTCTAGTAAAAATAAAAATGTACCAAAACATGTACACCAAGCAATATATGAGTACTACAGAGTTAATCATCAAACACAGAAAACACTTGCCAAACTAGAATGTCCCCACTCCCATGAAGAGGAACTGGAATGAGTCACAAGTAACTTGTGTCGAGTAATGACAAGAAAATTGTCACTTGTTCAACACCTACGTTAAATACCAGCTACATTAAGATAAAAATTTATCTTCTGAAGTAAATTTTCTATTCACTCATCCATAAACAAAAATCAGTTAACATCAATTCAAAGAAATCAAGATAACCATGCTTTAATTAGTCCTCTAAATTACCATAGTTGTAGCTTATAAACCCTCCCCTTACCATCTACATTTAAATATTACAAATACAAATTGTTGCAGTCTACAGCCTGTGGGTAAACATTTGCCTAACAGATACCTCAATTTTGCTCATAAGACCCTGGTGATATTTTTGAGCTTGTAGGAAGAAAAGGAGGGCTTCTTATCAGTCATGAAATACAGTAGTTAATAATTGGTAATATGCTAAACAAAGTCTGATAGAAGATAATGGAGAAAATAATGAACTCATGGAGTGCATGTGAAGACAGACTATCCATATTCTGTTGACTAGGTGCTGGCCAAGATAAAAGCTGAGTGAGTATATTGACTGACATGACAACCAAGTCGGTCATTCTGCGGTAGAGGAAAGAATGAAGAAAAAAATGTAAGTGTGTCACCATTTTCTTGTCAGGTAGCAGGCTGGTCAGAAAGTATTAGGAATGGATGGCAAAAATAGACAAATAAATAAAACAGAATGACCACACTGGCAGACATGCATTCTGAAAGTGAACAAGTCAGGAGTGAGAAAAAGAAAGAGGTAAGCAGAGACAGAGAATGAGAAAAAGAAAGAGGTAAGCAGAGACAGAGAATGAGAAAAAGAAAGAGGTAAGCAGAGACAGAGAATGAGAAAAAGAAAGAGGTAAGCAGAGACAGAGAATGAGAAAAAGAAAGAGGTAAGCAGAGACAGAGAATGAGAAAAAGAAAGAGGTAAGCAGAGACAGAGAATGAGAAAAAGAAAGAGGTAAGCAGAGACAGAGAAT
>OZ038506.1:35160070-35222570 GCA_964036315.1 Acanthosepion esculentum
AGAAACAAATAAAAGAGTACTGAAATGTTATGTAATAACAGTCCTCTTATTCTGTAGTGAATGCTGGATAATCTCCTAACAGATGAAGATACTTGAAGCAACCGAAATGTGGTTCCATAGAAGGATGGCGAAAATACCAGAGACATGTGAGCAACAGTTTTAGAAAAAATGGAAACACTTATACTTAATATCAGGAGATAGTTGAAATTTCTAGGGCACATAATGAGGAAAGAGGGCTTAGAAAATGTGATACTCACAGAACAGATTGAAGGCAAGAGAGACAGAGGAAAACAGTACATAACCTAACCAACAGTCTTGTGTAAATGGATGGCAGACCAGGGTTTAGAAGGGATAGCAAAAAGAGAAAATTTACTAAGAGCTACAAAGGATGGAAAATTGTGGAAAGCCATGATTGCCCATTACCTGAAGGGATCTGGCACATACAAGGTCACAGGCAATACTGGAACTTCTACAAGTTATCTATTTGTGTGTGCACCTTTTTAATAAAAAAATTATCTCAAATGACAATTGTAGAGAGCCATGATCAACATCCTGAACGTACACAGCAGATAGAAGATTACATAACCTTAAATAAAAAGCATATAGAAGCTTTTGAGATTTTCCCAATGATTAAAAAGCAAAAATACTTTTGATATAGTCTAATTAATATATGCAGTATTTGTTTTAATTGCTCATCTGAGAATAAAACATTTATAAGCCAAAAGCAATGAGAAGGTCACTAAAATAAGCAGAAATCAAAGTGAGAAAGAACAGATGCTTTCTTCAGAGAATGAAAGCAAAAATTATCTCTTAAAGTGATTCCTGAATTTTAACATACCAAGCCACCAAATATATCTCTAAATCAGACTTCTTAATCATCACTGTCAATCAGTGATGGCATAAAAAAAAAATATATATATATATATACATATATATAAATAAAAAGAGTGTTCAAATAACTTGGACTGATTTTAAATGCGAATTAAGTTTAAGCATCTAATGATTTTTTTCTTTTTCTTTCAGATTTGGCAGACATTTGGACAATATAATTTTTCACACATAATTGCCAAGACTTAAATAACATGATCCAACAGAGAAATAAGTAAATTTTTACCAATAACACTGATTTATTTACTGCTGACTGAACTGTCTTAATGAAACACCTTTATATATATATATATATATATATATATATATATATATATATATATATGATGGGTCCTAACTAAAGTTTCTTAATAAATTGTTGTGCTTCTTTTTTTTTAACCATAATACCACAAAATTTTAATCATGTCAAATCACTTAAATCGACAGAACAACTGCCAATCAAAAGTGACAGGATTATTTGTGTATAGATCAGTAACTTGCTCCATGACCCTCTGATAGTAGCCTGTGCACTAAATAATTTCAGTTTTGTTGTGATGTTTTAACAGCAGATTGCTAGTACAATGGAAAAGCCACTTGACCATTTACCTTCATATCTGATGCTCAAATGAAGACAGAATTAATTAGTTTTATGTATTTGCTTTAGCATGACAAGTTATGGATAAAGGAAAAAACAGAAAAGTCGTGCTGTTTACTATTATATACTCATTTACTCATGCTGGCAAAAAGAAAAATATCAATTGTTTAATTATGTCATTTTGCTATTGTATTCCACTTCAACAAAACCAAAACATTAAGCTGAAAATTCTAGTTATGTTCTTAAGTAGCCTCATCAGATGGATTTGATATAGATGCCATGCATAGCGCCAAACATGTTCAGAAATATTTAAACTGTCAGCTATAGACAACTACCTTCTAAGATCAATTGTTAGAAATGGCTTTGAGCAAGACTGTGGAACTTGGCAAAGATCATCTTCTTCAAAGCTTGTGGACTGCTACAGAATCATCAACAAAAAACTGTACCAGATAACTAAAACCCCATCACTTGTGAACTTTCAACAGCAGCTATAGCTAAAATGAATATCACATGTAATTCAAAGAGAAATAATGACCTAATCAAGATGTTGACATTCCACACTACTTCAAAAAGTTAGGAAGGAAAAACCCCACTAATACTGGAAAGAGGAATGACAGTTACTGGACTTGAGAAACCTATTTTCCTGAAAAAAAATGATTTAATAGAATTGTATGCCAAATGTTTCCTTATAAGGAAACAGCTGATATAACCGTAGCATCAAAAACTTTATTACTTTGCTTTTTCTTATGTTTAATACTTTATAATAAACTGAAGGTAAAGTTAAGTAAAGATAACAATTATACCTTTGGCTTGTCCGCAATGATATAAATAAAAACAAATCCTATTATAATTGTGCTTGTTCATCCCTTCATTAGTTTGCATGATCATTACACCCTGACAATACCTTGTAAATAATGGACTATTCTGTTTTGATCAAGTGGAAAGAGGGGGGGAAACACTACTTGGTTTCAGTGAGAAAATGAAAGGAAAGCTAAGTGTTTAACAGCTGTTTCAATCAAATGAAAAAATTTGACTTCAAATCTTTTCATTTTTACCCATTTTTAAAAATAACAACCAGCATTCATGATTGTTATTGCAATATTTTGTTGACATTATTAAGCTCAAATATTTAATGATACATAGAGGAATTTCTGTGAATATTGTTGTAGAACTCGACATGAGCTTACACAATTATTAATTTAAGAATCAAAGTTCATCAGAATATTAAAATAGAAAAACTGAAATTTTCACAGGTTAATACTAGTTAAATATATACATATATTTTAAGCATTTATTTAACTTCAGAGTAATCTACAATACAAGAGTTTTATTAGCACAATATTTCCATTTATACTATTTACATTGTTCAGACTGTTGTCCTCATCTTTATTGTCACATTCACAACGTTTCGGCCATTGTAAGCTATGGCTTTCCTCAGGTGATATTTGTTTGAATTTCAAACGAAACCCAGAATAATCAATCTGTATGTTGGCATTTCTAAAGATTGGTTCAATGACATTTGTGTAGACATTCTTCCCATGTTTATTTCCTGAAATGAGCTGACATAACTTTCACATTCCCAGGTTGCTCAGTAAAGGTCACTGAGAATATGTTCCATTTCTTCCAGCCATCACTTTCTGGTATAAACATGTGGCATTTCCACTACATCATCTGAAGAATAATTCACCTATCTCTATGTAGTGGACTCTTCAGACAACACAGGTAAGTGTTACACAGATGAATATATGAACAGATTTATATCTAGATAAAAAAAACAACAAACAACAACACACACATATTGTGCATAGATATATTTTGAGACATTTCTCCTGAATAACTGTTCTTACTACAAGAAGCAATAACTGACCAGTTAGATGTGATAATAGCTGTCTAAGCTAGATAAGAATAATAAATATTAAAATGATAATAAAACAATTCACACTGACTACTGTCCACATCTTGTTATCCCAATGTTTTGACTGTTGTGTCCACCAGCCTGGGTAACTTTCATGAAATTTCAAGCTGAAACCCTTCTTTAATCTAGGGCGGGGAGTAGATTGTTTTCATTCTGATGTACATAACTCATCTTTTTTCTTATTTAGTTATGCCCAGTTATCACTTGTCCTATTTCCACAGAGTCTAATGCACTACCTGGCACAAATTTGAACTCACAATTACTGTCACCAAATTTAGAAACCAATGCTTTAATCCACTAGGCTATTACTCTGCGGGACAATCCTGAGTCTATAAAATGGAGCCATAAACTTAATCTGCCTTCTGCTGCTTGTCATGCTTAATCACATTCACTGAGATTTCTTATTGCTAACGCCTTAGTCATTTATATTTTTCTTACTTAATAATAACTCATCCCAGAAATTCAAATTGAAAATGAAAGGAATCCTTAGTAAGCTTACTTAATGGTATATAAATTTCTATACCAAGGAAAGAATAAATGAAATACTTAAGAAATATATTTTACCATCATTGTTGTCAGAAAAATAATTATCACCTTTATGAATGTACATCAAATACACACTCATTGGTAAAAGAAAAAACAAGATTTCAAGTTTCTGAAGAAAAAAAAGCATTATGAAAAATATTAAATATTTTTTATTCTTCTGTGACAATGTTTTTTTAAGCATAGAAATATTTTTCATGTTCAAACATTAATAATAAAAGAAATATTATAGCCTTACACTAAATGGTTACAAATGATAATTGTTATTAAAAACTAATTCGCATAATAAAAAGTATAGACAATATTTTTCATGCATAAACCTTTATCTGAGTTCAATAAGTATACACACCAAAATTGTGCATGATATATGAAATGGTTTGACTGTATATTAGACACATATCATAACTATCAAATAATCGCTTTCTGGCCTATAATTAGTTCTATTCAATAGCCATCAGAATAATTTAAAATAACCATTTCCACCTATTCAATAGCAGTTAAAAAAACACAATAAACTGGAAATAACTGATCTTGCTACCCATAATGCTCCAATGACTAACATATTAATATTTGAACTATAATCCAAACATATGGCCTGAAGCATGCATTCAAGCATGAAGCAGACTGGCAACATGGAGTTATGACATGAGTGTCCACACTTCTTATATTTTACACATGCTCTATCCTGGATATTGACCACTTTTACCCCATAAATATAGCGTACCTTAAAATAACCTGGTTGAGTATTTAAGAATATTCTTATATTTGAATCCTGTATTCTGACAGGATAACTTTGAAGTTCAATGTTGCATCTAACTTATAAAAACAAAGTTAGCTTTTGCCCTTGGTTCAGCATGTTTGAATATGGCTCTTTCATGCTAAAATAAATGTCATCTAATTTTTAAAAAGGCCCATAGGCAAGCATTTGTGTAATCAGAAATCATGTTATTCTTTTTGAGGAAAAATTGAGAAATTAGTTCAGCAGCAACAGAACACTTATTCATAGGATTGGAAATGTGTTGGTGGTTGGGAAGAGTTGTTTTGAAACATTGTTTGGTCATTGTAAATTTTTGTATATTTTTACTGAGCACTATAGCAATAATTGCTCAGAACAGATTTATTGCCATTGGTCCATGATGTAGATATTTATGTGCAAGCATGGGATTGGTTACATAATAACACTGAGCATTCGATGAATCTTTAAAGTTTGTAAAATGTTATTTTATGGAGAAGAGGAGGAATGTGTATGAAATTACGTGGCAGGATAAAGTTTATGGAACTCAAGGTTTTACTCGTTTTTGTTTTTTTTATTGGGTTTGGGTATACATATGCATTTTGTAAATCAGAAAAATTTGAAAGGTAATAGAGCTGGCTATAGAAATTTTGCCTATCAAGCAAGGCTGAATAGTGCCTCTGAGATTCTTCTAATCTTTCGAAATTTTCATATCTGTTCAGTTTCATATCCAAATGTAAACAAAGCAATAGTCTAAAGAAGTAATGGATTTTTATTTATTAATCCGACGGATTTTATCAGTTTAAATATTATTTTTAGTGTCTACTCATATTTGAGTAGACACTCAACACACACATACGCATGTGTGTATGTATGTGTGTATACAGGGTGTATCAAAAATACTTTTACAAACGTCACACAAAAACAAGGACAAAAGTCCATAAAAACATATGTCTGCAAAATCCTTTGCTTTTGAGTTATGAAGTTTAAAGAAAGTTTATGGTAGATGGTGCTGTGTTGACAAGTAGACTAGGTTACATTTGTCATTCATGTACATTTGTGGCTAGTCTGTCTTCAATGTTTAATGCGTGTAATAGCGTGTTAAATGAGAAGTGTTACATTTAACAATGGCAGGATATTCATATCGTGAACAGGCAGATATGATTTTTACATACGGTCGCGTGATTGGTGAGGCTGCATTAGACATCATTTCCAGACTGAAGGCAGCTGTGTTATCCAACCTTTGCTGCTGTTTATTATCATGTTGCTAAGACAGGATCCATGGCACCACAAACTATGGATCAAAGAAGACTGAGATCCACTTGTACACCCGACTACAAAGAACACATTCTACAGGCCATTGGAGATGATCCAGGTATCAGCACATGTCAAGTGGCCCTAGCAATTGTGCATCTTATGGTACCACATGGAGGCTACTTCAAGAGCAGTTACTGTATCCATATGATTTGCAATGTGTGCAGGGTATTTTGCCCTCTGATCACTCATCATGGGAGAACTTTTACCAATGGTTTATTGCACAATCTGCCAATCCATTGTTTGTCTCTTCAGTCTTGTTTACAGATGAGGCAACATTTGGAGAAGATGGAATAACAAATATGCACAACCAACATTTGTGTGCAGATTGTAATTTCAATGGTACAATACAGGCTAGACACTAGCATCAGTTTACAATTAATATGTGGGCTGGAATTGTAGACGACTGTCTGGTAGGTCTGTATGTTCCCCCAGCATGTCTTACAGGAGACATCTACTGGGTCTTTATTTCAAACACACTTCCAGACCTGCTAGAAGATGTATCCCTGCTAATACGAAGATGCATGTGGTTCATATAGGACGGGGCTCCAGCACATTTTACTCCATTATTCAGGATGCATTGGCTGACATCTACCATGAAAGGTGGGCAGGTAGAGGAGGACAACTTCCATTGCCTGTACATCCCCCCCCATCAACCTTAATCCTTTGGATTTTTATCTGTGAGGCCACTTAAAACAATTGGTTTATGCAGTAAACATTTATAAGGCAGAGATGTTTCATCAATGTATCATGTAGGTGTATGAAATCATTTAACACTGTGTGGGAATATTTGAAAGGGTCCTTCAGTCAATGATTCCATTGGCACATGCATGGATAGATAGGATAGACAGGAGGGGACAGGTCCCATGGCCTGTACATTCCCTTGGCTTTAATCCTTTGGATCTTTATCTATGAGGCCACCTAAAACAATTAGTTTATGCAGTAGACATTAATAAAGTAGAGACATTTCACCAACTTGTCATAGGGGTCAGCGAAACCATTCAACAACATGTGAATGTTTTTGAAAAGGTTCACCAGTCAATGATCTGATGGGTACGTGCATGTGTAGAAGCAAGCAGAGGATATTTTGAACATTTCTTACGAGTTGCTTTGTTGAGGTACAACAATGGCCTTTTGGACATATGTTTATATGAGCATTTTACCTTGTTTGTAAAAGTACATGTCAAGTTTGTAAAAGTATCTTGGATTGTACATTTAACAGTGTCTACCATAAACTTTAAACTTAACTGTAAAATGAAGGATTTGTGGACATACATATATGGACTTTTGTCCTTGTTTTGGTGTGAGGAACTCACCCCTAAAGTTTATAAAAGTATTTTTGATACACGCTCTGTGTGTGTGTGTGTGTGTTATAATTATTGGTATTTATTTTTAATTTCAAATATATAAAGATTGCTATAGGCCCTAAGAAAGACAATCCTAAAAAACTATATTTTGTAAACATCATAGAACAATCAAAAGAGAGACTGAAAACATTGGTAAGGCTAAAAAGATGAAAAGGGCTTTAAGAATATTATCAAGATCTATTTGATAAAAAATTAAAAAAGGTAATAAGCAAAAAATGTGAATTGACCATCAAGAAAATATTTGAAACTAGTGTTGCAAATGTAAACAGAAAGAAAAGATACAGAATATTAAGAATATTAACTAAAGACATTCAAACAACCATTTTTAAGTAAACGACACAAATGGAAATGTGCAAGTTGAGCCAAGATGTATTTAAAAATTGATTTCTTATCAGTAATTATAGTGATGAATATAGAGCTACATTGGATAGACCTGATGTCCAAGTTGGGTTGTTCCTGGAAATAGTCACCCTACAACATGACTTAGAAGACATCAGAGTGGATAGATAGAGTAGTTTTAGGCTCATATTGTAGGCAGTAAAATTAAAGATCATTTGAAAGTTAATGACAGTAACAAGATAAATGCAGAGAATTATTCTAAGTTCTTTTAAAAGTCTTTTTTTTTTTAGTTAGAAACAAGAAGCTTTAAGCTAAGGAGCAGATTCATGATGTTCCTTCACATTGTGTAAAGTTGACAGATCTCATGTACAGTCCCTCTCGAAAAAAAAAAAAATAGTTTCAAAGGAATCAAATTAACAGAAGTGACCATCAACCATGTAGTTGCGGTCCATCCTTAAAAGAGACGTACCTGAGAATGGAAAACAATATACAAAGAGATCTTGGAGAAGCAATAAAAACTGTTGCAAGTTATAACAGGAGAAAAATTAACAATCAATGTATGCAAGACTGATGAAGGTTATAGAATACTGAGAAGTCCTTATAATTTAAAATAATTTATTCAGGTATATAGGATATTAGGATATATGGTTATTGTAATAGTTAACAGTGTTGAAAAGTTGTAGTAACGAGTAGAGTTCAAATTCAGGCTTAATCTGTTATACTCATTTTCACACTAATCAGCTTGAGAAATGTATGAAGCATTCACTTTAGCCTTGGGTGGCAGCCAGTCTAAAAGAAGGATTACTCTAGATTCAAAATTGTTAAGAGTTGTAGCCTGTAGAATTAGATATAAATTTAAGTATTCTGGAAATTTTTAATGCGAAGTAAGTGTGGGTGTTACACTGTAAATTAATCAAGTTTTCAAACAATAAGCAAAGGAAGAAAGAGAATAGGGTAAAATAATACTAAGTAAACAATATATATGCAAGTCAAAAGCAACAGTAATAAGACAAAAAGTTCAAAGAAATAATTACGTTTCCATGCAAAAGGGATTGTAGTCAGTCATTAGTCAGTTTCCCTTGCCCTTCATTTAACATTTATTTGGTTTTAATTACCTAACATATATTGAACTGCTTGCATTCTTACACTATTTACATGCGGATGACTGTCCTCATCTTTGTTGTTGTTAATACAATATTTTGTCCATTGTGCCCTCTGACCTTCATCCGGTGTATCTGGGTAACCTACAGAGAATTCTGAACTAAGCCCATTATTTAATCTATGGGGGCTAAACTGTTCTTATTCAACTCCCCCATATCTAGGGATATTTCATTTAGTTCTTATTTTTTAGTACTACTCAGTTATTGCTTGCCCTGTTTTCACCAAGTCCAAGTACACACTACCAATTGATTGGACTCCCAATTACTATGTTGCCAAAATCATGAACCAATGATATAATCTACTAGGCTATTGTCCTGTAACAGTGGAAATAGAACAATCTATCCCTGTAGATTAAATAAAGGGTTCAGTTTGAAATACTCTGTAAGCTCCCTGGATTGACATACACCTGATGAAGGCCAGAAGCCACAATGCCTGAAATGTGATAAGATGAGGACAATAACCTGTGTATAAATAATATAAGTATTTTTTGTTCCTCTATATTTAGATATTATCTTTTTTTTATCCTTTCAATATTTTGGTTTGTTTTAAATGCCATATTCCTTCATGGCTCTCCACAAATTCTTTTTCTTTATTATCTGTGAATTACCATGCCTTTTTTGGGAAAGATAGTGGAGTGATTTCCTATTGCCATCTCCATAGTTTTGAATTAAGAGCTATCTTTAGGACATAGGTAATCATAGAACTCCACAAATTCCTTTTCTTTATTATCTGTGAATTAAAATGCCTTTGTGGGAAAGATAGTGAAGTAGTTTTCTGTTTCCTTCTTCACAATTTTGAATTTAGAGTAGTGGGCAGTCCTTCTCCTAGACTAGTTGCCACCCAAGGCTAGAAAGCCCATTCTGCACAGCATTTTAACATATAGATGAGATAAAAAATAGATTTATTCCTTTTCCAAGGGTATATGTGTGAAAATGTATACTGCAAACTAAACCAGGTTATTGTCCCATGTTTGTATTTTCTGTGATAAATAAAATCAGTTGCCTAATATCCTACAGGCCTCAGTAATGGCTGACTTTTGATGGTTCATCTGTACTTCTTGCACCAAGTATAGATGGATATAAAATTTGATTTATCAAATATCTTATTTTGAAGATTAAGCCAGAAGCTGATAGAGTCATTGAAACTTAAGTAAAAGAGTTCTTTTGACAACTGAAACTTAAGGCGCTCCCTCCTCTTAACCTACCTCAGGCTGTGTTGCTTTGCTTAGCCAAGGCTTTGAAACAGTTGATAAAATATGCTTACTAGAGAAAAAAAAGCTAGAAAAAAGAGTTGGGGTAACTGATTTTTCTAGATTTCTTCAACTCATTCATTCCTACTGCAGGAAAGGTATGATCTTCATTTGATCAAAACATTGTGGCGGAGGGTTTCCTGGCAAAGGATATGTATTTATAAATCATACAAAACAAATCTTGTTAAATTTTGTCTTTTCACTCTTAATGCCTGTTCTGCCAACCAGTTACACAAGCTCATTAGGTAGGTTATGTGCAACTTTCATCTGTCCTTCAAACTGTCCTACAAGTATCAAATTTTATCAGCCCTCTTTCCTCATTATGTGCCCCAGAAATTTCAACTATCTCTTTCTGATATTAAGTATAAGTGTACTTTTTGTTTTCATTTTCTCTAAAAGTTTGTCATTGCTTATGTGTTCAGTCCATGGTATTCTCAGTATCCTTCTGTAGAACCACATTTCTGTTGCTTCAAGTCTCTTCTCTGTCATGAGTTGGGCCAGCATTCACTTCCATATAGGACAGATATTACATAACAGTTAAGTATTCTTTTCTTTGTTTCTAACAAATTTTCTGTTTCTTAATACTTTGCTTAGCTTTTGGAAGGCAGCTTTCACTATCCTAATGCACCTTTGAATTTAGACACTGTATATAGTCATGTCTAAAATGACTATGTATAGCATGACCCCTGGATTTTTCACATGAATTTTAACATCACCAGAAAAACATTACCTGAATATAGTGCAACTAGTCACCAAAAAATGAATGATTTTAACCTCTTCAAAAAAAATTACCTGTGTATAGTGTGACATCCTATTTTTTGAATGAAAACAAAAACCTCAAACTATTCAAGTACATACAGTATTTACATTTTTGTACAAGCTTGATTTTGGCATCTCCAATTCGTAATTACATGTTGGGCTCTTTTTGCTGACAACCATACATTCTATCTTCCTGCGACTGATGTTTAGTCGTCTTCTTCTCACTTTCCTTAACTACCTTCTGTAGGAGATCCTGTAGTTTCCTTTCTGTCTGCTATCAACACTGTATCACCTTCCTGGGGTTGCTAAGACTGAAGCCACCAATAATTAATCCTGGTAGGAATTCTAATTCTCTCAGAATCACCTCACTGTAAAGGTTGAATAAGCACTTCCTAAGATCTACGGTGAAAAAAGATTGAGTGAGTAAAGCCTGAGGCTTTTGGCAAAGGTCATCCTTCTTTGAACAATGTTATTCTGTAGTGCCAGGCCATAAAGAACTGCACCAAATAACAGAAACCACATCATTTGAGGACTACCAACAACTAAAATGGATAGCAAATATAATGCAAAGAGAAAATGACAAACAAGAGGGTTGACATTCCACACCACTTCAAACAAAAGGTTAGGAAGGAAACCCCATCAATACAGAAAAGAGTGATAACAGCTACTGGACTTGAGTAAACTGTTATCCTAAGAAATTGTTTTAGGTGAAAGATTTTATAAATTTTAACCAAAAGCAGTACTGGCTGCTTGGTCAATGAATGTCAAATGTTTCCTTATAGAGAAATGGCTAATATTACTGGGATGAGAGTTAACATTTGGGTCATTAAATAAGAACAGCCGAGGATATTTTTTTATTCCCTATTTTGTAATTAGCTTAAGTTTAAGTAAAAACTAATTCAGGATTATGATTTTACATCTACTCTCTTGTGTGTGACAAGACCCAAAATAATGACTGTAGTTTGAATAATTAGATACAAATTAAGTGAAGAGATGGAGCAAATGGGCCTTTAAAGTTTTTTTTCTTTTTTCAATGAAATTAGAGACATGCATTTTTAAAGGAAAAAAAAAAAAGAAAAGATTCTTCAGGTGGGCGGAGGAATCCTTGCAAATATTCTAAACCTAAAGAAAGGTGGTCTGAATAGATTAAGATTTTATTATTTTAGCCTTCCAGCCAGATATTATTATTACTATATCTTCATTATAAACAACTAATGAAATATATAACGTTAATGAAATATAATTATGATAAGATTTTATTATTTTATCCTTCAAGCCAGATATTATAGGATTATTATTATTATTATTATTATCATTATCAACAACTAATGAAATATATAGATCTAATGAAATATTAATATGAAATGATATTATTTTATCCTTCCAGCCAGAAACATAATTTCCATTATTTACATGTGAACTGGGATCTTCATCCTTGTTGCGATCACATTTTAGTTGTTGTGTCCAAGTTACTTGAGGTGTTTGCCAACCCAGGTAACTTTCAAGAAATTTCTAAATGAACCCTTTATTTAATCTACAGCGTAGATTATTTCGATTCTACTGTCTATGGATGTCTTTTCTTGTTCTGATTTAACACTGTTTAGTTATCGTTCACACAGTTTCAATTGAATCTAAGTCTAGTGTGTGTGTGTGTGTGTGTGTGTGTGTAGATCCTCCCCACCCTTCTCTTATCAAGAAAAGCAGAATAAATACTTCAGAATTTTTAAGTAAAGCTACTTATTTTAGGATTAAAAAAAAATCACCAAATAGGGCTCAAAAAAACTTTCTCCTTCAAAATTAAATTTTTTTTCTCTTTCAAAATTTCAGTATGACTGAAAAATTTAAACATTTGAAAGAAATATCAATATCTAAAAAAGTTTTAAGATTTAGAATAGAAAACTAGTGTACTCTTGTAGGAAAACATCCTGCTGATTTAGTTGAACTGGTTTCATCTAAAAATGATCTTAATTCCTTTCTGAAAATTTTCATTTAAGAAAAATTTAGTTTTAAAATGGAAGTGGGGATTCATTTTATAATGCACTGATAATTCAAAACTGGACACTGTGTCCATCTTTATGACAACAGATATCCCATTTATGATGTAAGTGGGATGTTAAACTGGACCCCTTTATGCAAATAGAGTTGGAAATGTTTATATATTTTCATGTTTTAAATGAATAGTACCTCAATTTCTTCAGGAAATATACTACATCCTATACCTAGAGGTAGGTAATTATATATTGTATTGTTATTGCTTTTGGATTATATAGTCGTCAACATTCTAAGTTACGTGAATCAAAAGAACTTTAGTTGAATGTGTAGTGTTTGTGAAGAAAAATCTGTATAGATTAAGATTTTGTAAAACAAATTAAACAAGTTCAAATTATAGCAGACATTAAAAAGGAATAACAGAAGACGTTCTAATAGAAATTAAGATACAATATCCTAAATAAAATTTATAGAGAAAGATAAAAATTATACAATATTTAAAATGTATACATCAAGTTATTAAACTACAAGGTTTTATGCATGTATAGTTATTAAGCTATTAGAAATTTTATACTCTTCAACACACTTTAAAATTGAGCTGAGTATTTTCTGTTAAATATTTGCACACATTTTGTGCCTACTATGATGTCTGCATATGAGGTATAAATAAGAGGACAATGTATCAAGTAGTCAGTCAGAGGACAAGCAGTCCATGTGATAATATGAGTAGCAGCTGGATGAAGCAGTCATTAAGGAGCCTTCCCCATGTCAAAAAAAAAAAAAAGAAAGAGAAAAAGGCAGCAAGGTGACTTCCTAGTGTCAAAAAAAGCCAGTAAAGAGCCTTCCCATGTCTTATCTATTCCTTGTCATACAAAAATTGTCTTCATAAGAAACCAGACTAAAAAGTGGGTTAAAATTTTTGTAAATCACTTCAACAACTTCTGCAATATAAAAATTTTGTATTTATAATTTATCAACTTGAATATTTTCACAAAATTTTCACTCCCTCAAAATTTCTGCAAATGTGTTGATTAAAAAAAATAAAAAATATGAACATCAATAAATTACTTTTCTAATGATGAAAAAATTGCATTTGAAATATTTATCTTTCAGCAAATTCCTTCCTTGTCAATGCATTTTATTTGTAAATATAAATCACAGATTAAGCATTATACAGCAAAAATTTCAGATCAAAATATAGCTAAGAACTACACATACTGCAAAAGATTGATTGTTGTACTCTTTGCCAACAATCAAAGCACATGCCAAAGGTTTGAATACAGAATATTATAAAAATAAATGTATAAAAAGAAATTAATGTTGTGAAAAAAAGAAAAAAAAAAAAAAAAAAAAAAAAAGAAAGAAAAGTCAAAAATATTGATGAGCTATTGTCAATAGGGATATTTAAAGACCACGCAAGTACTTTAAATACAGCAATTAAAAGAATTGGCAGCTGTTTTTACTATTTTCATCCATTGTCTGCCATTAGAGACTTTGGCTTAACCACTTCTACAACTTATTATGCTTTGATAAAATCCACATAAAAATTATTTTAAGACATTCATTCATTTTGTACTGCGCACAGATAATACTCACTCTAAAAATAAATAAGTGTCTAGGCTCTCTTGCAATACACACCTCTATCATTAAACCATTACCAACATAAAATCCAGTATTAATTATTAAAATTAAAATCCGGTATTAATTAAATTTAAAATCCGGTATTAATTATAGGTTTGCAAAAATAAAAAACTGTTGGTATTAATCACAGGTTTTTATCTATGACCCATAAATGCCCACTGTGCCAGAAATGGAACCATGGGTATTAAGAAGTTAATAATTCTGAGCAATAATGTAAAACAACCAGAAATTACTTTGTTTCAAATAATTTTTGCATTTAGAATTATTTGGACTTTTAGTTAAAAAAAAAAAAAAAAAAAAATTCCTTTTCGGATTGAATTGAAAGACTTATTGAAAGTAATTCTGTACTGAAGAAAATAGTACAGATTCAACCATTTTTTTTTTAACTAAGTGATCACCCCTTTCTCATCTTGTATGAGAAATACCAGAGGTCTTCATGCACTACCTGCCTGAAACTCCTGTGTCCCTGGCTATGGACTTGATTGAATTGGAGGGATCATTGTCAATTATGACCTGGACCTAACCAAGAAACTCTGGAATTCTTTTCT
The DNA here is from genome assembly GCA_964036315.1 of Acanthosepion esculentum. Taxonomy (NCBI): domain Eukaryota; kingdom Metazoa; phylum Mollusca; class Cephalopoda; order Sepiida; family Sepiidae; genus Acanthosepion; species Acanthosepion esculentum. The sequence goes on from OZ038506.1 coordinate 35,175,091, forward strand.
TATCAGAATGATCAGAGTAAGTTTTCCGAGCTACTGTACCTTCCATCCAACAAAGCCTTTATTCAGAAGTTTTTCTTTGATTCAGACTCTGATGAGGATTTTGAAGGCTTTACTCAAGTGGATATTGACAGTGAAGTGGCCGAAGATGATGACAACACTAGTGATGTGGAAGAAAGTGATGATGATCACGAGATGCTGAGTAGCTACTATCATCTATGGCTGACTAATTTTATGAAAGCTACTAGCCCCATAGATGTACTTGATAGCTTTTCTGAAGGTGAATTATCTTGTCTATTTACAAATGATGAAATAATAACTTTATTTGTTAATGAGACAAATATGCTAGTCAGGTGAAAGAAAGACAAAACAAATGCTGGTGCCTTCTTTTATAATTATACAAAAAATAAAATCTATACACACAAAGTTATAACAATTCTAAAACAGTAGAAAGTTTATGTCTTTGCTCCCTCCCCCAAATGCAGTAGCAGGGGAAACAATTCCAGAAAGAATCTAGCATGCTAAAGGTTAAAAGATAGCAGCTTATTTTGGAGGTGTTCAAATTTAAAAGCCCTTTCTTGCCCCAGTTAACAACTGATTCTGAGTAGAGTTTATTTTTGAGAGCAGCTGATAGTTGTACTTACTTACTTACTTTCTATTAAGACAGGAATAAATAGTTGTGCCATCAGCATAAATACAGACTTGGGAACTGATAACATGTCACTGATCAAGAGAAGAAACAATCTAAGTCCAAGGATAGATCCCAGGAGGGGACCAGAATTATTGTGAAAGTATCTAGAATCATAGCCATTCAACATGACTTTCATTACATGATTTATTAAGAATGATTGGACTAATTCAAATATTCAGCCAGAGACACCATACCCCTTGAGAAGTTCAAACCCTGTCAAACATAGTATAAGTCTTGAAGTTCTTACAAAAAAAAAAAAAAAAAAAAAAAAAGTAAGGGGTGATGTGGTCAGAGAAATTATCTGACAGCCATGACTGGATATGAACTGCTTGTGTGGCATGGTGCAGAGTCCTGTTGCTAGACAGGGTCTTCCAGCAGCCATCCTCTTGACCCAGGACAGCATTACCTTCTCAAAGTACTTGATGTAAGCCTCCATGTTGAGCCTGAGACCCTGTGGGAAAATGAATCGAGGCATAACACTGCCATCACTAGTGATCACTCCAAGCAACAAGTTGTTGACTGAAAATATGATTCAACTCTTTCTGAATCCTCTGCACAATCCTCAGATTGACACCGAAACACTCATGTTTGTATTGGAGCTTGCTGTGCAAATGCCAAGAAGTACAGCATGCCGTTTCCAAATTTCTGGCAGTGTGAATTGCGTCATGTTGCTCTTTCTCACTGATGGTGCCCAACTGACCCTACAATACCGTGCAGTTGACAGAATCAAAAACTATGCACATGCACAAAATTAAAAATATAAAATGGCAATGATTTACCCATTGCCCCCTGTATATAAAACTGATGTCTGTTCATGCAAATATTTTGTTGCGTAACTGTTCTGTCTCTCCAGATGAGTTCACTATTCTTCTAATATTATTAGAGAAATAGAATTTTCTGTTATTTTGTTAACTTGATAAACAAGAAAACAATTTGTCTTAGATTATTTTTAGATCCCAGATAAACTGATAATAATTTTGCTATTACAATTTAATCAAGATTGTGCAGCATTAATTTTCCAAGTCAAAAGAGAAGGACTGTCTGCCTTGAAGTCTCAGTTCTTAACTAGGCTCAAACACCAACAATTTGCAATGGTAGAAATTATATAACCTCAGCTTCCAGGCAATGATTTCCTCCTAATGCTATATCTGATTAATGAGCTTCTATCTGGTCGTGGATATTGAACCACTGATCTTATAATCAACAGTTCAAGTTTCAAACCGTGTGACTAATCAGTGATTAATATTAAAAAATAAAATCAATAAAAAAAAAACAGAAAAAGAAAAAGAAAACAAAAATGTAATGAAGAATTTACAGGCTTAACGTGTTTCTAAACAGAAGTGATTATTAACATCCTTTTTTTCCTGCCAAAACAAAAGGAAATATTCATTTCAACTTTAGAATAATAGACTCAACACTTTGTGATGACTGCCATTGTCTTTGGTTATAGAGATTGAATTGTTAATAGCAAGAGAGGAGAGAAAATGACAAATGGATGTAAACTATTCCTGGATTTTTTTAATACAAAAATATTTGCCAAAAATAAAAAGCAAACAAAAGAATATAGAAAATATTTCAATACTCTAATCAAAATACAAGAGAGAATATTAAAAACATGGCAGAATTTGCACAATGCAGGAGACAGGATGTAATACCAGAGACAATGCATCAAAATTAAAATAATTATGCAAAGAATTAAACAACATAGGACACAAATGGCAGGATGTAAAACATGTATTTAGAACCTCATAAAGATGACAAAATTTCATTCTTACTTGATTGTTATATGTAAACTTCCTTTAACAACTCTGGCATAAGGCCACTTTCAGGAAGCAAGCAATATGTATTTAACCTTATTACTAGAAAAGAATAAAAATGTGCAACATTCACTTTAATGTGAGCACTTGGAAAGAAAAACCTATGGCAACTTTGTATTAATGGCAGACATTGAACCGCCTATCAAAAAACAATAGAGAATTATTGGTTGATGAAACCCAAAAGAATTACTGTATTTTACAGCATATAAGTCTCACTTTCTTTTTTTTTTTTTTACTAAAAATATCTTTTAAAATTTCCCTGTGTCTTATGTCATACATAGATTTCAAATTCATGATAGTCGGCCCAAATTAGCTACCTGCCAACTCTTATTAGCTTAGACTTTAGAGTAACTTTCATATACCTATTGTCAATATTTAAAAGGCTATAATGCAGATTAAAAGTGTTATCATTGATAATATTCATTATATTAATTTCATCACATTTAATATTAGTACTTTTTTTCACTAAAATTATATGCAATAAAATCAAATTATATATTTGTAAAAAAATTTTTTCAGAAATATTTTTCTTGCGATAACTTCCAGTTGCATTGGGATAAATACAATCAGAATTTTTATATCCTAATTATTTCACCAAGACATTTACAAGATGCTGGTTGTACAGATCATATAAAGGAAAATTTTTTACCGAATTTCACTCCTTCAGATATGACAACAGCAAGAAAGAAGTTAAGCTACATTGTTGCATACAAGTTTCATATAATAAACTATGCTAAAGAGCATGAAAATGGAGCAGCAGCAAAATATCTTGGCCCTCTGCCTACAGAAAAAAATATGTTATTGTCAGTTGCAGCAAAATAAGCTAAGGGCAGTGAAGAAAGGAAACTGTAACCTTTGTCACCCAGCTCCACCCTGGCCTGAAATTGAAGAGGAAATTAAAACATGGGTTGTAGATGAGAGGAGTACAGGCAGAATCATTACTATGAAAATGCTAAAGAAAGTGGCTAGAAGATTAGTGAATGAAAAGGGATTTAAAACTTTATAGGAACAGAAGGATGGTGTTATCGTTTTATGAAACGGGAAGGTTTGTCAATGCATACAAAAACGTCAATTGTGCAGAGAATGCCAGCTGACTATGATGACAAAATAGTAAAGTTCTATAAATTTGTTATACATGCTCGAAAAAGAACTCCTTTTGAACTAGGCCAGATAGGAAATATGGATGAAGTCTCATTAATATTTGATGTTCTATCAAACAAAACTGTGAGTATTAAGGGATCCAAGACAATAAAAACCACAAACCATGAGAAGACCCATTACACAGTTATTCTTGCATGTTGCACTGATGGCACAAAACTACCTCCTTTTCTGATTTTTGAGAGAAAAACTAAACTGAAAGATAAAATACCAAAAGGTGTGCATGTTCATGTTCATCCAAAAGGCTGGATGGATTAAGATGGTCTACAGTTATGGCTTACGAGTTGTATGGGAAAATGTCCTGGTGGACTATTACAAAAGCCCTCTCTTCTGGTTTGGGATCAGTTATGTGCACATAGGACAGAATCCATTAAAAAGAAAGTGGCAGAAATAAAGATAGAGATAGCAGATATTCTTGGTGGATTAATGAGTCCATTGCAACCCCTGGATATGGCTTTGAATAGACCATTCAAACAAAACATAAGGAGCAATGGAACATGTGGATAGCAATGCCTGATCACAACCTTTTATACTTACAGGAAGAATAAAAAGACCCAGCATTGCACAAGTCTGTGAATGGGTGAAGCAAGCTTAGGATAATATTAGACCAGAAATTGTTGTGAAATCCTTTAAAAAGTGTGGCATTAGCAATGCTCTCAATGGAACGGAAGATGACCCATTATTTAACGATGATGATAATAGTATTGAAAATGAGTATCAGAGTTTTGATAATGAAGACAACAAATTTTATGGATTTGAAGATGAATAAAATTTTAATGGTAACTGTACTGTTTTGCTCAATTGTAATAATTGCTTGATTTTTATTTTGTTTTCTTACGTTTGGATATAATAAAGTTTTTATAGGCTCTTGTTCTTTTTTCCTATTATTTTTCATTTAATTGTACTCATGGTTTGTTTAACCAAAATAGTACTTCATAAATATAGCCTAGGCTGTACCATTTACTAACAATTTTATTAATTTTACTAATTACTAATTTTTTTCTTGATTGGCCCTGCTGAAATTGTGGTGTGTCTTATATGTCATCAAATATGGTACTTGAAACTATAATCAACAATGACTAATATTTTTGTTTTTTCATCAAGCACATAGAACATACTTATTACAGAGAAAATATACCAATACACACACACACACACACACACACACGTGATGGTAAGTTAAAAATTATCTACATTTTTGCTATAACATATCTTTAGATTTGTTACACTGACTTCTGCACACGCATGCTTATAGTTGGTACTGCTCTTTGTTCATCCTTGGTGCACACTGCTAGTGGAGGGGCCATGTTTACACTGTAACAGCAGCAAGAAAACTGACACAATCAATCTCAAACTTTGATCACATGACCACAATAATACCAACTAAAGCATGCATAAGCAGAAGGAAGTGTGACACACCTAAAGATATGTTACAGCAAAAGTGCAGAATATATATATAACTATGAAAAGAAAGAATTGCCATAAAGATTTGAACCTTAAAATATACCAAATGCCCAATCTATGATCCATCTTATACTTCAAATGATATTTATCAATTTTAGTCTAATTTTAAACAAGACCAAGTAGGTGTTAGAAAGATCCAATGAAGAAAGCCTATATCCCTTGAAAAGAAGCTTGCAAAATTTTTTTATTATTATTATTTCCTTTGATTTCTGTTGTATATTCATTTCCTTCTGGGTACCAACCAGAGACCTAAGATCAGAAATGGCATCATGACATTTTCCCCTGAGCATTTTTATGAAAATTTCTATTTCAAGATCCTTGTATTTCAATAGTTTTTTGTAGATCTTTAAAAATACATTATTGTAGTCATAAATTTTGTTTTTGCACATTGACATAATCAATAGAACTTCTGTTCTTGATGTGTGATATCAACAAGAATTCTCATGACTCAAGAACTCTTTAGAGAATCCTTAAATGATGGCAGTTTCTGGGGGTATACAATCTCTGTCTAAGTTCCAATTCTTTTTTTAAGTTTTCTAGGTAGTCTTCCAAGCACACCCATTACTAAAGGAATAAGTTCTACATTCATATTCTATAGTTTCTTCAGCTCCCTATCCAGATCCTGGTATTTTTCAATCTTTTCTGGATTCTTTGGTGTCCACTCTTGTATCATATGAAATAGCAAAGTCAATAATTTGACATTTGCTATTCTCCTCATCTCTGACGATAAGGTCAGGTCTTTGTGTTTCTATGATAGGATCGGCCTGAACCGAGAAATCCCATAATATCTTGTGAATATCATTTTCTACCATTGCCTCTGGCTGATGTTCCTACCACTTCTCTTTTACTCTGAAGCCAAACATTATAGCATTTCCCAATGAATACTCCTACCAATCCAATCATGTTGTCGCTTATACACATTCTGTACCAAATTGGGACATTCATGTATATGGCTAAGTGTCTTATTATAGTCATTGTCGTTATTATTATTATTACTACTAGTGTCGTTAATAACTATTATTGCTATCATTATTATCATTATTGCCGTCATTATTATCATCACCATTAGTCATAGTTATTATTGTTGTCCTTATCATTATCATTGTTAGTCTTGTTTGTTTTTTCACTAAACTAAAACTATTGGGAAATATACAAATATCCCAACTATGTAGTAGGCTCATTTTATATATAAATAAGCTAATTCCTCCATTGTATAGACAAAGTTATAAAAAGGCTCCAGATCAACAATAGAGAGTTCAATCCTCACCGGATGCACCTATATTTCTGGCCTTGTGCTAAAACTTTAATACCAAATTATGATCAAATCAAAGAAACCTTTGATCACATCTGTGGTGGTATAAGGATGGGGAGAATTCATTGCAGTCAGAATATCATTTAGTTAACCTGAAATGTGTAAATAGTTTGAAATAGCTTGTCATGGCAATATCTATGAGAAATACCATCCAATTCTTTTAGCTAATAGTTGCTAGTCATATAGTTCTGACAAAGTGTCACAATACTGGAATACCTAGTAAGCATTTGAACTCACTACACAAGTACTTTTTTTTTCTTTTTTTAAAAATCATTTCACTCCAAGCAGGCAATAAAGCTGCTAAGAAACAAAGGGGTTACTGAATATTAAAAACAACAGAATGAAGAAAACTTTCAGAATTCATTAAAATTTACATTGAAGCATATTTTTTGTGCAGCTGTATGGCTTCAAAAGGACACTAATGTAAAACAAGGGTTAGCGGGTTAACTTACTAGCAAGCTTCTTCCCCCCACTTGTTTCTCCATAAATGTGATCTTGTGTCAAACACGATTTCCTACAATACACACAAATAACACTGATTAAACTGATATTTATGTTTCAAAAACAGCCCATGATCACTTTTATGAAGCATTGTTTATAAATTGTGAGTGTGTCAGACACTGTTATAATAATCAATTTAACAGGAAACTAAATAGTTTGTGCCTAAAATAGTTTAGATAGTGACAAAAAAATAAAAATAAAAAAAACATCTGGTCTCTGAAAGAACCAAAAATAAGTTTCAACTAATAGTTTTTATCAGTTCTTATCTATGGCGGCTTTAACAATGTTCTTTCATAGGAATGGCTTGCCTATATAGCTGATTAGGCCAAGATTAGAATATAAAATGTATACAAATATAAAAACAAAATCCGTGTAGGACAGAACTCGGTGACCACATATTTGCAATGCAGCATGGCCAGATACAACAGTAAATAAGGTTCTGTTCAAAATGACAGGATAAGAAATCATTGGGCTATGCTGTTCATCATAACAGTAGCCTCATCCAAATCTTAATTTTACTACTCAGCTGGTAGTGCTTTCGATTAAAGGTTGTGAAACTATCAGGTTCAAACTGAATGCATAAAATATTAATTGCAACAGATAAAAGAAAAGAATTCATAATACAGAACATTATTTTTACAAGTTTGATACTCACTAGGTGTCATACATTAAACACTTAAACAGCAGGAAAAGGTTGCATCAACATGCATTCCAAACAAAGTAGGGGGAGAAAAGTAAGAGAGAGGGGGGATAGGGGAGGAGAGAGAGGGGGAAAGAAGAAAGAGGGGGGAAAGAAGAGAGAGGGGGAAAGAAGAGAGAGGGGGAAAGAAGAGAGAGAGAGGAAAATCACTTTTATTGATTACTCTTTATGGTTATTTTAACTTTTTTTAAATTATAAAAATAAAGATGCAAAGGCGGGGAAAAACAAATACAGTGTAACCCGGATATAAGAGAGATTTTCTCTGGTCCCAAATTAGAGCCTGTGCTAATGTATATATAATAGACCAAACCCGGATATAAGAGAAACCCGGATATAAGATACTACTTCTCCGGTCCCGACAACTTTCTTATATCCGGGTTACACTGTATCAAGTTCATCAATTTAATTTTTTTTTAACAGAATGATAGTTTTTGAAGCCTCCCATGCATAATGCAGTTTATGCATTCTTTGTAATGAATTGCCTCTTCTTTTTGAGAAGTATACATGCAGACAGTGCTTTTTTTTGCTTTTTTTTTTGTTGTTTTTTTTTTTTGCTTGTATTTCCAGCTTTATTGGCTGGCAAATACTCCAGGAAATTACATGACCTTGTTAATCCTAGTAATTGTAACTTGAAACTTAGAGTTGCCAATTGACCATTTAGACACAAATCATGAATAAGTGATGACTGTATTGTTAGAAAAAGTTTAAGTTCTCAATTGATGATGCCAACCGTTTAAGGGTTAAGTTGAGCAAATATCAATAAGATTATTGTATTACATACGAGGGCAGCTCTTAGCTTTATTATATTTGTAGGCACATCAGTTCCTTGTTCTAGTTTCAGAAATTATTACTATTAAGCAATGAGTTTCATTCTATTTAACCCATAGCTAGGGGATAGAAGAGTTGGATTCATCTCCCTAGTGCATAAGTGAATGTAACGGATTTGTCTGGGATTCAAACTTGGCTCTCAGATATTTCATTCAGAGTCACAATCCCTTACCCCACCTACACATCAATGATCAGAAACTACCCTGGTTAAAATTTCCTAAGAGAAAAAAAATCAAAAGCAAATATGAAAATAGGAAATATCACAAAGTCATGCCAAAAGCATCAAATTTCAGAAGCTTTAAATACTTCAATGTAAAGAAAAGAATAGCACTTTTTAGCAGCTGTTGGTTTGCCAAATGGAATCACTGGTGCGAAGTTTGTGGGCAATAGTCCAGTAGTTGGTGCTTTACAAATTCAAACTGTTTTTACTATCTCTTATACAATCTATTATGAAGTTTATCAAAGGAAAAGAGAGACTCCTGTGGATCATTTACACTAATCTATCTTACCAAGAAGGGAGTTTCTTTAAATAAACCTATTTCAGTCTTCAAGTCTTAAGATGTGTGAAGAAGAGGGTCTAGTAATGGTTAAAAGTTATAGAATAATAATAAATAATTGAAACACTTTATATTTTATTCCCAGCACAAGGTTTGGGATATTAATTCAATATTACCATGGAAAAGGAAAACTAATAACTGGTATTATTGAACAGAACTCTGGAATTAGACACTTGTAAATTATACCTGCTTTTATGTGTCATGTCCCTTCAAAATATAGTCAATCATGACTCTCCACAAGTTCCTATCTTTCATAGCTCTTAGCAATGTCTGCCTTGATACTATCCCTCCACCTCCCTGTTCTGCCATCCATTTACACAAGTTCCTTAGGTAGATTACTTGCTGTTTCTCTCTTACCTTCAATATATCCTTTGAGTGTCAAATTCTGCAAGCCCTCTTTCCTCATTATGTACTCTAGAAATTTCAACTGTCACTTACTGATTCTAAGTACAAGTGTATGTTATTCCCATTTTCCTTAAAAACTTTCTCATTGCAAAAGATTTGCCTATCATCCAGTTCACACTCCTCCCCAATAGAGGTTTATCCTGTTTCCTGTTTAGGATTGGATTTCCGGTTCATTCTAAAGTCTTTTCATTCTCTTTCACTCCCAGTAGCCCCTTGCATCTTAGTGGTATTATCACCTTGGGGTGAATTTATTTAAGAAAAAAAAAAAAAAAAAGTCAACTAAAGACCAAAACCTAAAACATCCCTAAACAAAAGAACTGGGAGGGGATCTGTTTCCACCTCCCTTCACTGGCCCTCTAAACAAGTAGTGACATATGAACATATTGTCTGAATTTGAAATTGATAGTCACCATACAGTGTCAATTCATATGTCTACACCGTGTGTGTGTGTGTGTGTGTGACAAAACACAACCTTGGCACATTTGTTCCTGTTGCTCTGTTGAAATGAGGGGTGGGGAATATGTGCTCACCTATAAAAGTTTCCTTATTTTTCAAAACAGATAAGAGTTCCATATAAACCTAAATATTAAAAAATATCCTAAAAATAAACTAGTCTAAAGTGAAACAATAAAACCTAAATATTAAAAAAAATATCCTAAAAATAAACTAGTCTAAAGTGAAACAAATAAAAACATAAAAAGATACGATAAGATGCATTAAAAAAACGTACTTAAGCAAATATTACCATATTTAACCTTGTATTCACGGACATTTGTGAACATTTTAAAAAAGGTATTATTAATAGAAATGCTGAATTTACATACAAACAGCACAGCTTATCAAAGAGTCACTTTTATTACTTGCTATTCTTACCTAATTACACAATCATTATCAGAACAATTACGTGACATGTGTATGCCTGTGATTTTTTTATATTTAGTGTTTGTAATAGTGTGAAAGGTGAACATTATTATTATTATTAAGCAAACAAGTTTCACCTTGAATTGACTATGCAAGTATGTGAAATATCTCAGAGCTAAATAGTCTGATACTTTCCAATCTCATTTGGACAAGTCACAGCACCAACTGACCTCTTCTTTTGATATTTCAAGAGCTTACAATAGACCATGTCAGAGTTTATTATGCAATAAGGTTTTTATCAACCAATGTTCGTAAATTTTTCAGGATATATTTCTATATGAATTCAGCTTATGAAATCTGTTTTTATTAATATTTACAAAAACTGATGGTGAGAAAATTCATTATACAACTTGAGGGTTGTTCACGGTGTTGTAAATAAATAAATATATACAAGTTGTATCAAAAATACTTTCACAAACTCCAGGGGCAGGTTCTTCATGCCAAAACAAAGACAACAGTCCACATAAACATGTCTGCAAATTCCACATTTTTGAGTTATTAAGTCTAAAGTTTACAGTAGATGCTGTTAAATGGACAATCGGTCTTCCTCAATCCTTAGTTTGTGCTGCCACAGATCCAAAGTCCGGTAAATATTGTTTAATACTGTTTATTATAAAACAGAGCATTTACTTAAATATTTGTATCTATAAAAAGAATGTATAAACATAAAAATGTCTTAAAAATAATTGTCGGACTTTGTCCATTTCATAATATATGACGTCATTTGTTTACATTTGGATACACCATGAGCAGATATGAATGTACGTGAAAGATTCAAGTTTAAAGACAGTAAAAATCGACCTTGCTAACCAAAAGCTCCTCTGTGGTCGAAACTGTTAAGGCACGTCAGGCTATATGACAGTTCCGTATAGGATACAGGTTCAATTCCTGTCAGAGGACGAATATTTTCTATGAAAATTTCTCTGACATTCAGGCCGGTAAATGTTTAATACTGTTTATTATAAAACAGAGCATTTACTTAAATATTTGTGTCTATAAAAAGAATGTATAAACAAAAAAAAAAATACATACATACACACATACATACATACATACATATCCAAGTATATGATTGGTATATACGGAATAAATTCCAATAACCAACAATTATTATTCTTAAAAGAGTGCTCAATACAGAGTAGAGCAGTTTTGCAGTTCATGGAAAACTTTTGCCAACTCATTTACAGTAATGCCTGAAATCACATTAGTTAATTTACCTATACTTAAAACTAGGTACATTAAACTTTATAACCTTTTTTTACAGATTATTTCTATTGCTGTTATGGTGAAACACACCTATTCTATAGTTATTAGACTCTCCCACCTAATATAAGTAGGAGTAGTAAGAGGAACGAGGGTCAGTTGATGTTGGACGACAGTAGTCGACAGTTAGTCGAATACTAAAGTAGTCAGCGACCACAACAAGTTTACTCTGCGTAATACCTATTATATCAAGTTCCTAACGTTTGGTACGTCGAACTTATTTAGGACCGGTTTTAGTACAAATACAAGCCTCCACTGTGAAATAACTCCACAACAACTTTGGCGACGAGGATTTGCACTCATACAGAGGAAGAAAAAAAAAATTTGCTTGCCACAATAACTTCGGCGACAAAGTCTCGGATTCAAGAAGAAATATTTTTCTCGATAATACAGTTTGCTCAAATAGGTCACAAATTGCAAATTCGTAGGACCCCCACCCTCTACAGTATTTAGACATTGTGTAAACTTTTTGCGAAGATGGAGGAATGCAAAAGTCTATTCCGGGAATTCTTTAAGTTCCAGTCGGAACAACAGACGAAAATATCAAAGCAACAAACAACACTCCAGATGCAGCTACAGGAGGAAACTTTCAATATAACAAATGCAATTCCAACAAAAAAATGGAACAGATGCATAGGGAGTTTCAAAACAAAATTCTGGAAATAACCAAGAAAAGGAAAGAGAAAAATCTACAAAATGATTCTTTCCCAGAGAATACAATATAGAATTCAATTGAAATATTCACATACAGTCCAGATGAAGGGATAACTTTTGAAGAATATTATAAAAAATATACGGACGTGTATAATGAGGACTGCAACTCGTGGTCTGAAGGAAAGAAGGTTAGGCTTCTTTTAAGCAAATTAGGAACTGCTGAGCATAACAAATTGGTAAACTACATTTTACCGAAAAAAACTAACGAGTTGACATTTACCGAGGCAGTAAATATATTAAGTGAATTATTTAGTAAAAAGACATCTGTTCCACAAGAGGTGAAAATGTTTGAATCTGATGAAAGATGATGAACAAGACTATATAACGTACGCAGCCAATGTGAATAAGCATTGTGAAGAATTCAAGCTAGCAGAGTTAAGCGCAGACAATTTTAAGTGCTTGGTGTTTGTTCAGGGGCTGGTATCGGAAAGAGACGCAGAGTAGAAAAAATTAGTACTGGCAAAATTGGAAAGCGATCCAAGTATTACGGTACAGAAATTGGCAGAAGACTGCACAAGATATGTTAGCGTAAAGAAAGATTAAAAAAAGAACAGTCTGGCGTTTCGCATGTAAGGAAAATACACTACAAAGAAGAAAGTCAGTCTACCAAAAAGAATTCTAAAATTGCGGATTATCAAGCAAAAAGTGAAATACCAGAACAAAAACTCCTGAAGCCATGTTTTGCTTGCGGTGAAGTACACTGGTACAGATATTGCGATTTTAGGAATAAAAAATGTTTCAACTGTAAGAGAGTGGGACATAAAAGCATGCATTGCAGGTCAAAAAATAAAGACAATAAAATAAGAAAATTAAAGTCCAATGAGGTAAAAGATGGAATAACCAGAAAATTTGTTAACGTCAAAATAAGTAATAAAAATATAAAAATGCAACTTGACACTGGTTTGGATCTATCTATCATAAATTTGCATACATGGAAGAAGTTGGGGAAACCAACTTTAATGAAGACAAAGAAAATCGCGAGGTCAGTGACAGGAGAAAAAATACAATTTATTGAAGAATTTGTTACATCACGTTAAATAAATTAAAAAAACGCAAAAAGCTAAACTATTTGTCATAGAAAATACCAGGAACTTACTGGGTACAAATTGGATAACAGAATTCCAATTATGGGATCTACCGATGAATTCTTTCTGTTACAAGGTAGAAAGTTTAAACACCGAGGCCCAAAAATGTATAAAGAAACTTAAGGAAACATTTCCTATTGTTTTTTCTTCATGGTTGGGAACGTGTACCAAGATGGAGGCAAAATTCCAGCTAAAAGAAAACGCTTAGGCGGTATTCAAAAAGAAAAGGAATATGCCATTTGCCTCAATGGAACAGGTCGATAAAGAATTGGACAGATTAGAGAAAACCGGTGTACTTAAAAAAGTTGAGTATAGTGAATGGGCAACACCGACGGTAAATGTGAAAAAAAAAAAAGTCTAAAGAAATTCATGTTTGTTCTGATTTCTCGACGGGTTTAAACGTGGCACTCAAAGACTATAATTATCCTCTACCAACAGCGGAAAAAATATTTGCAAAGCTTAATGGTGGCACAATATTTTCGAAGATAGACCTCAGCGACGCATATCTGCAAATACCGGTAGAAAAAGAAACGTCAAAACTTGTGTATAAACACACATCAGGTTCTGTATAAATTTAACAGACTACCTTTTGGGATTAAGGTCGCACCCACCATTTTCCAACAAGTAATAGATTCAATGTTGGGTGGTCTAGATTTTGCCGTAGCGTATCTGGACGACATCCTCATGAGAAGTACAAGTATAGCAGAACACTTGGAACATGTAAATGCAGTAGTTTCAAGAATACAGAATTTGATTTAAACTCAAGGAAAGCAAATGCGAGTTTTTTTATGCAGAAAGTAAAATATCTGGGGCAGATCATCGATAAGAATGGTAGAAGGCCAGACCCAGAGCGAGCAGCAGCTATAAAAGCCATGCCGGCTCCGAATGATATTACCACATTACAAAGTTTTTTGGGATTAGCCAATTATTACCAAAAAAGACAAAGCCAGGTAGAGAAAAATTTATTCAAATAAAAAAATACAATCCTAGTGAAAAGTATACTTTAAGGTCTATAAACAGAATAAATCATTCTGGGAGATTGGAAAAATAGAAAAGCAGATTGGCAACATGATGTACTTGGTGAAAGGCGAAAAATTCACGTGCAGACGGCACATTAACCAGATCAGACGACGCTCTTCAGATGTGGTTGACAGCGATCCCGCGGAAGATACGCCTATGGAGGTGATTTTGTTACGTTTGATCTAACAACGCCAGCAACGATTTTACCTGAGGTACGACGATCCAGGAGAAAAAGAAAGGCAACTGATCATTTAAAAGTGGATCCAAAATGTAGGAGATACGCTATGATGTTGCTAAAAAAATGAAGTTTCTTTTGTTTGTTTTTTCTTCATATTTCCTGTAAAAAATTAAAAAATAAAGAAAACTGTTTTACTCCTATGGAGTAAAGTTTTAGGAGGGGGGTGTTATGGTGAAACACACCTATTCTATAGTTATTAGACTCCTCTGTGTGTGTGTGTGTGTGTGTGTATATATATATATATATATATTAGTGGACTCTCCTCCCATTGTATGAGGGCCAAGCAGCTCCATCCCTATGAACGGACAGCCAGACACCAGCACATTTGATTATTGTTGTGAAGGCTTTGTGCAGAAGCAGCCACACTTTTTGAAGGGCCAAATACAGAGACCTGATGCACTATGTGCCACAAGGTCCCTAAACAACCCTCCACAGGTTTTTAATACAGTCGTCCTTCTCCTAGACCAGTTGCCATCCAAGGCTATAGAACCCAGTCTGTACTGCTATTTACCCATAGCTGGAGGGAGAAGAGGATTAATACCTTTCCCAAGGGTATTAGCACATAAGTTAATGTAATGGATTTGACTGGAATTCAAACTCTGCTCTCTGATTCCTCAATCTGAGCCACTATCCACTAAGCCTCATATATATATATATGTGTGTGTGTGTGTGTAATTATTGATAACCACAAAAGCAAAATAAGATATTATAAAGTTATTGAGTGATATGAACACATTGGAAAAAGCAAAATTAGGAACACTGACAAGATGAGAAGAGAAAAAAAATTGTTTTTAAAAATGCCCCCCCCCCCCAATTAAAAATGTAGATTGACTAGCAAGAAAATATAAGTTATCTTTAGTGATTAATGTAGAGCTACATTGGATGACCTGATCACTGTTTTAGTTGTTAGGTCTTTCATGGAAATCAATTAAAACAACCTTGGATACAATAGAACAGAGGTGGTATAATGTTTATGGTTAGTATCAGCAATAAATTTATAGATCCTTTTAGAATTGATGATAGTTTCAAGATACATGCAGAAAAGTATTTGAAGTTCTTGGTGAAAATATTTTTCGAATGCTACAAGTCACAACCAAGAAGCTTTTAAACTAAAGAATATATTCATAGAAGATAATGCTCCTTCCCATTATACACTATGCCTAACTCGCCCATACCCCCCAAAAAATAATTAAAAAAAAAAAAAAAAAAAGAAAGACACTTCCAGCTTCTCTGAGTAATATCCAATACAAAAATTGTTGTCCATAATTAAAAAATGTCTATGAAAATGGAAAACATTCAAGCAAGAAAGATTTGAGAAGTAACAAAAACTATTACAAATGTATTACAATAGTATCACTAGTCATTTCCTTATAAGGAAACATTTAGCACTAACTGACCAAGCAAGCAGTACTACTTTCAGTTGAAATTTATAAAGTTTTTCTATTAAAACAATTTGTCAGGTTTCCCGTATTGACAGGGGCTTACTTACTCATCTTTTGTTCGAAGTCATGTGAACATCATGATTATGTCATTTTCAAGTTACATGTGCTATCCATTTTAGTTTTTGCTGCTGTTGGTAGTCCTCAACTGATGTGGTTTCTGTTATTTGTTACTATTCTTTGTGATTCTGTATCACCAGTCTATGCAGTTCAAAAAAAGAGTTCTAGTTTCATTAACTGGAAGCCATTTTTAATCATTGCTCTAAGAAAACAATTATATGCAGCTGACAGTTTAGATATTTCTGAACAAGTTTGGCACTATGTGTGACATCCATATGAAAGATGTGGGCTGGTGGAGACAATAAAATTTAAACAAGTTAATAAGATAATTAACCTTTCGAAAACAAATTGCAAGAAGTCAGAACATATTATATAAACACTTATGTTTTTGCCCATATATTTATATTTTTAAATGTATTTTAAACATTCAGATACAATTATCAATAAGTTAATGGAGTAAAAACATACAAGTCCAGCAGCTTGTTGGGGGGGGGGGGGTCACCGCATTGCTACAATGCAATAAAACAATGAAAAGTCATGTCATTAACTCAGCACCATTACCTGCGCAATTTTAATATAGCGAATATCTGAAAATAGGTAATATCTTCACAAATACCTTAAAAGGGATGTTTAAGAAAAAGTTAAGAGCCTATGGTGTAGTTCAGTTCAAAGTTTTACACTTTGAAAAAAAGTAAAGAAAAAATCAGTTTTATAGAGATAACAAAAATATTTATAATCTAGAACATATGTAAAAATGTTATATATTGTATATGGATTAAAAAAAAATCCCATCATATTAGTTTAACTTGGGTTTGTTAAAAATCAATTAAAAACAACAGTACTTTTACTTAACGAAAAATTAAAAGCAAATACAGATTTAATTAAATCAGTAAATATCTTGAAAAATACCAATAGACACATAAGAATGTGTCTCCTGTTAAGCAAACAAAAGCCTAATAGCTCCTCAACAAATCAATTTTGTTCTGCTTTGTCCTTCATGCTCAGTAGATTAGAAAAAATAGAAAAAAAACAGCACTAGCCGTTTTATATTTAATGGAAATAAAATTGTATACATGAACCTTTTAAGCCAAAGGGCTTAGTAATTCACTTTAGACATGCCTAAATGTTAACAATATTACAATTTATTATAGAAGTTTTTGATTTGAGTGACTTTCCAAAATCTGACTAAAGATCAGGATTTTTTTTCTTTAATGTCTTTTTGGTTTGACCAGGAACCTTTTTCAGTATACCTTTGTGTGCATTATATATGTACAAAATTACACATACACAAACACTGCAATATTATGCAGGCAGACACACACACACACTGCAATATTATGCAAACACACACATGTTAGTGTTATGCAGACACACACACACTACAATATTACAGACACACACACACACACACACACACACTACAATATTACAGACACACACACACACACACTACAATATTACACACACACACACACGCACACACACACTACAATATTACACACACACGCACACACTACAATATTACACACACACGCACACTACAATATTACACACACACGCACACTACAATATTACACACACACGCACACTACAATATTACACACACACACACACACACACACTACAATATTACAGACACACACACTACAATATTACAGACACACACACACTACAATATTACAGACACACACACTACAATATTACAGACACACACACACACTACAATATTACAGACACACACACACACTACAATATTACAGACACACACACACACACTACAATATTACAGACACACACACACACTACAATATTACAGACACACACACACACACTACAATATTACAGACACACACACACACACTACAATATTACAGACACACACACACACACTACAATATTACACACACACACTACAATATTAGACACACACACTACAATATTAGACACACACACACTACAATATTACAGACACACACACTACAATATTACAGACACACACACACTACAATATTACAGACACACACACTACAATATTACAGACACACACACACACACTACAATATTACAGACACACACACACACACTACAATATTACAGACACACACACACACACTACAATATTACAGACACACACACACACACTACAATATTACAGACACACACACTACAATATTACAGACACACACACTACAATATTACAGACACACACACTACAATATTACACAAACAGTATCTCACATTATATATCAATAAAAAAAAAATGAAGTGACTAATAAACACTTATTGGAATTGAAAGAATTATCAGCTGAATGTTGGTAGCATCTAACTGCAGTTAGGATGGGAGCCAGTTCATTCTGTACTGATGTAAACAAAATGCTCTGAATTTTGAAGCCTCAAAGCCATAACTATGACCACAAATGCCTGTAGTTCTACTCACACCACAATACCATCATGCATGCCTTTAATGTCATTGCAGGCAGGTCACCTGGGAGGGGGTATCAAACAGGTCTATAGCATTCACTGATGAGAGCAGGCTCAGTTTTCATGTATAGTGTGTTTGCCTACGACACACAGGCCCATCCTTTCACAATGCTGTAGAATGCCATGTTACAGTTCTCATTCACCTTTGGTGTTTGTGGAGGGAATGTTATAAATACAGAACTTTGTCCAAACTGTCTTGCTACCATTCCTGCACAAAGAACAATGGGATGATACCCATGCTAGTCAACATGCCCTGAAAAATGTTCAACAAATTCCCCAACTGGCATGACCACCAAACCTGTGTCACATAGAATGTCTATCAACGAAAATGGGAGGACACCAGACTAGTTCAGGAAGGCCACCTAGAACTCTTGGTGTATTCTGTCAACAGGTGTAAGAACAATGAAATAATGTATCACAAGTTGGTATTCACAATTTGTATGGTCATAGGCATGCAAGAATACAGGTCTGTTTACACCCAAAGAGGATATACAGAATATTAATGTGGTATTGATGTAATATTGACACACCCCTTATTTTGGAACTTGTTCTATTAATCTTTACACGGAACCATTTACTGTAATTCAGTTATCTTACCTGTACATTTAATCTTAAGTATGCAACCTAAAGTTGCAGAAGGATAAGAAACTAGAATTTTTACATACATTATTATTAGAAAAAAATATTCCACTTACATATAAATACATACTCACTTTCATTAGTTTACATCCAAGCTATACATACACATATATATATATATATATATATATATATATATATATATATATATACATACACACACAGTGTAACCCGGATATAAGAGAGTTGTCGGGACCGGAGAAGAAGTCTCTTATATCCGGGTTTCTCTTATATCTGGGTTTGGTCTATTATATATACATTAACACAGGCTCTAATGTGGAACCAGAGAAAATTTCTCTTATATCCGGGTTACACTGTATATGTAAAAATTTACAGTTGCACTGAAAATCTAGAAAGAATCATAAACATAAAATCCTGGAAAAACATGCATGCCAAAACAGTATTAATAAAAATCTTAAACTAAAATTAGACAAAAATAATGAAAAATTATGTGATTGTAGAAACCCTGAAGACTGCCCATTGGAAAATAAATGCCACACAAAATCTGTGGTATACCAATACACTATCTCATCCATTGAGAGTCCTAATACTGATAGGATATACATTGGTTCAACAAAGAATGAATTTAAAATTAGATGGAGACAACACAAAAGCTCCTTCAATAATATTAGAAATAGAAATCAAACATCTCTATCCAAATATTTTTGGCATTTAAAAGAAATTAATAAAACCCCAAAAGTAAAATGGAAAATAATAAATAGAACAAGAACTTGTAAAACCTGGGATGATCCATGCCCTTTATGCCTACATGAAAAGCTACACATTAAGTTTCTAAATAATGAAAATTTATTAAACCATAAACATGAGCTAACAGTTTTTTGCCAACATTCAATTTCATAGTCTAATAAAAGGTTTAAAAGCTTAACCCAATCATAAGATTGGAAAACCCTTTATGAAGTCGTCGTCAAAAAAAACAAAAAACAAACAAAGCGTAGTTCAGTGCGACGTGTTTATGTACAAAACAGCCCTTTAGGAAAAAAATTAAAAAAATTAATAAATAAATAAAATAAAACAAAATTCTCTAGACACTTAACAACATATTATGGTGCCAACAGCTATCTTTCGGTGTGACTGACCAGACGATGTACGTACATGAATGCCATCATTTGCTTTGAAATGGACACCACGACCCTACCTCAGCTTGACCTCTTTCCGAAGATGACTGATATGTGGATAAAAATGAACTGTTAGACCCCTTGTCAAAATGATCGTCCCAGCCATTTATATAGTAATTAATTTTGTAAATGAACATGCTTATAAAGATGCGTAAATTTCAAGATTGGTTATTCCTAAATTTTTTACTTGAGATGAAATAGGGCTTGATACTTTAATTCAATTTAATTTTAATAATTATATTGAGGTTTTCGGCTCTCGTTTTTGAAACATGAGAACTCTTATGTAGCGTAGGAATCATTTTTTTTTTTTTTTTTTTACATAATTATAATTTAAGCTCTACTTCTGTATGGAGCACTGTTTTTAAAAAATAAAAACAAAAATACTAAAGAACTCTTTCCTAACGTGTTCTTTCCTATTTTTCTACATGTCTGCACATATTTATTTATTTATATATGTAAAAGACAATAGGAAAACTAATGGTAGCCGACACATTTCGTCCAATGTGGACTTTTTCAAGGCAAAAAAACGAAATGAATTTAATAAACAAAGTAACTACAGTGTAACCCGGATATAAGAGAGTTGTCGGGACCGGAGAAGAAGTCTCTTATATCCGGGTTTGGTATATTTTGTTTAGGCAAGTATGGCTGTAATTTGGGACCAGAGAACATCTCTCTTATACCCGGGTTTCTCTTATATCCGGGTTACACTGTAATACTAAAACAAAATGTCCTTAGCAACTGGAAGAATTTAGAGAACGCTATTTTCATACTGTTAACCGAAAATTACGTCAAGTACTGTCACGTGTGGAGATATTATTTTTATTGTTGTGTTGACAGATTCAACCATTTTCTTTTGATTTCTTGATACAGTTAGCGTTCTCTAAATTCTTCCAGTTGCTAAGGACATTTTGTTCTGTTTTGTTATTATTACTTTGTTTAATAAATTCATTTCGTTTTTTTGCCTTGAAAAAGTCCACATTAGATGAAATGCGTTGGCTACCATTACAGGTTTCCTATTGTCTTTTACATTTATAAATATTGTCTTTTTCTACAGGTTAACTGAGAAATTTTTTCATATATATATATATATATATATATATATATATAGGATAGCAATATATAAATTTTTATATATCAAGAACTGTTATGGAGGAAAGATGTATAGCAAAGTGGAAAAGTTTTAGTGTGATGTTACTTCCATGAGGCCTTCATCAGACAAGGTTTATGCTGATGCAACTACACATGCATACAAATGAGAGAGGCTGAGAATTTTAAATTTAGAAAAAAGAAAGAAAAAGTACTTTGGGTACATTATCTAGCCAATTTTATTTAGATTCTTTTTCTTCTTTGTTTCCATCATCTTTGTTATTTAATATCACACATTGTGATAACAGAAGATCTGCTAAAAATGGTAAAAAAACAAAACAGGCCAAAACTTGAAGGAGGAATTCACTTTATCACTTGCAAGGATTGCCAGAAATAATATATTGGATAAATCTCAAGAAGTTTAAATAAAAGATTATCAGTCAGTTATGTGCCATGCGTGATACATGCTTAGGCAATCATGTATCTTTTGATACATGACTGACGAGGCAGATTTTTTCCTGCAGTAGGTTGCCATTTCTTTCTGCAGTAGACCAGTTGCCATCCAAGGCTATAGAACCTGGTCTGTCCTGCTATTTACCCACAAGTGGGGGGAGAAGAAGAGGATTCATATCTTTCCCAAGGGTATCAGCATGTAAGTAAATGTAATGGATTTGACTGGAATTCAAACTCAGCTCTCCGATTCCTCAATCCAAGATGCTATTCATTACTCCACCATATGAACACAAAAAAAGATATTTAAAAAAACAACGACACAAATGCATTAGTTTCTCACCATACCAAGACCGACCACAATTCTGATATAAAAAAAAAAAAAAGGTACTCTAATTAAAAATAAAGAAAATAATTCACTAAGATGGAAAAGTTTAGAAAGTGCTTTAATCGCTAGTTCATCCAGAGTAAATTTATGTCCAGGTTCTTATGCTTTATCATTCTTAGCAGATCTTGTGTTATCAAAATGTGGGACATATAATAACAAAGATGATGAAAAAAAAAAAAGTATCTAAATGGAATTAGCTAAATTATATACTAAAAACACATTAAAGAAAAAATTAAAAAAAAATTTTTTTTTTCTAAATTTAAAATTCCCAGCATCTCTCATCCATGCACTTGTGTAGTCACATCACTGTAAACAAATATAGTCTGATGAAGTCAGAGATGAAACTCTTCACACAAAACTTTATATATATGAATTATATAAAAATGAAACTATTACTACATGGAAATGGCTGTCTGAATGAGGTAATAAAGCTTCATTTTTATGCAATTCATTTATATGCTCTATAATAAATATATTGAGCTCCCCTTTTGCAGATCAGTTTTAATATTTTATATTATTATGATCTACTTAGATTACTTACCCATAGATTTATATATATATATATATATATATATATATTAGTTGATGAGGTGTAGAGGACAATTTATATTTCTATAAAAATGCAAGAGAATCATGCAACCTGATCAACCAAGCCTAAACAACTCAAGGATCTCTATATTGAGGTGCTACACACTGGTCAAGTTCAAGATTGTGGGGTGGGGCTCAGGAGGAAGCTGTGTCTATTCCAGGAAACTCTACCCCCTCCCATACAAGCAGGAGTAACTGACTGAGAATCTTAATAATCAGGTCACCGCCCCACCTCACTTCCTAGCTCATCTGATTTGAACCCTCTGGACTATTATGTTATATAGTCTAAAGGGAGATCAATTCATGGCTCAACAAATCCCAGGATTTGTCAATTGCTTTCACTGTGTACATGATGGCAAATGCAAATAGGAATCTCTTGATCAGACATTCAATCTCTTAGGCAGCACGGAGGCCATCTTTGTGTCTGAGAGTGGTTTTATTTAATAACTTTTTTCCTTAAGTATAACATTTGCAAATTATTTTTTAAAATATACATTTATTTTCCTCTTGAATAGTTTTGTTTTTGTTCATATTATATAGTTTCTTGAATTTCATTTAAGATTACTTTTTATACCAAAGTTTTAAATTTACTAATTAAAAAGAAACTAGAATCCCAAGCATTTTGATTGCAAAATATACCAATTATTTAATACTAAATTGTATCAATTGTCAGACATCTTTGGTCACAACAGCATCTCTCCTTCTACGAGGATTTAATGGCTAAAAGGTATAAATAAAAATAAAATGAATGGCAAATGTCAGTTTTTCAAATCAGTCTTCAATCTCCTTTTTCCAGCTATTTAATCTTTTGTCAGTATCTGACACAGCAGGTACATATATGGAATTTAAATAATCATGCATTCACATACACACAATTGTTTGAATACATTAGATTTAGTTAAATGAATTCTTGGAAAAGACAGAATAAAAATAAAACAGAAAAGCTCGACATGTTATATAAAGATGTCCTTATACTGAGATGCTTGTAGACTTTATCTTAAAGAGAGAGAAAAAAAAAGAAAGATATACAAATTGATGCATGAATAACAAAAGAACAAAACCACCTTTTTTTTTTTTTTTAATAGCATTCTTTGTACATCTTAAGATGAAAGGGAAAGTAAGCTATATATATATATATATATATATATATATATATATATATATATAAAATGATCATTACTCCATACAAATGAGTTAGTCAGTAGCATCTAAAACATACAGTAGCCATCTGCTTATGTTCACACGCCATAAATGCCCACCAGAAAATCAAGAATCCATTTTTTTCATGCACCATCATCAAAGATTATGACAAAAATATAATTTTCACCAACGTGTTTGAATGATTTTTTTTGGGTGGGGGCAACAAAAGTCAGCGAGAATTTGCACAAACCACTTCCCCATAACTGTCTAAGTAGTGACAGTCAAAAACTTACCTCCCCACCACCTAGACAACCTTTACAGGGAGCAAATCAATACAGTGGCTGTTGTTTATTGGCCACCGACTTAGAGATGTGGTTATGGCTGCTTTTATATTCATTTAAAACCTTTAGCACTCTGTAGGTGACTATTTTCACCAAGCAAAATGCAAGCTGAATTTGAATTTCTTGGTTGTGTAGTCATATCTTCTAAGGCAACAACACCTAAAACAATCTTGACTGAAATTGAGAGCCAAGCAACTGTAATTTCAAATATATAGAACTAATATATAAAACACTATTTTTGAGGGGATTCCATATACAATAAAAGGGGAAGTAATATTTATAAATAATGCAGAGTGCTAAATGTTAAATATTTTTATCAGTGTCCAATTTCAACAAACTCAATTGTTTGATATGAAGAATAAGCTTTGAATATCAGAAAATGACCAAATCATCAAAATGTCCATAGTCTCATGATGAAGAGAGAGAAGTTTTTTCCAACATGGCTCCTTCCTTGTCAATACATGTAACTCATTTGCTATTGATCATAAAGTTCAATTATTATACAATGAAAATTTCAGATCAAAATTCAGCTGATAACTGTGACTTATTGATCCTTTCTCTCTCACTATATAAACTGTTAAACATTCAACTTCAGTTAAATACAGATTACCATTGATTTTTAAAATTTTTTTTTAATACAGTAGTCAATATTCTTTAGACAGAGCTACATAGAGTGTAAATATTGTGTTTTTTTTTTTCTGGCTCTTATTAAAAACGTACCAAGCATACATATTACTAAGAGTTTCAGTTGACTAAGTGACAAATTTTACATTTGCATTAATCATGTATATATTTATTAGATGAAAATGGATTATGTCCGACAAGTGTTTTAATATATTTTCAATTTATGTGTCATTTTTATGGATACAACTTATTTGAGTAAATGCTCTGTTTTAGTTAAACAGCATTAATAACATTTACCGGCCTGAATGTTCAAGAAATTTTGTAGAAAACATGTTCCCCAACAGGAATCAAACCTGTATCCCATAAGGAAACCGTCATATAGCCTTATGTGCCGTTAACCATTCAGCCACAGAGAACTTTCTAGTTAGCAAAGTCCAAATTACTGCTTATAAACATGCATCTTGACAATCCTTCTTGATAATTCGAAAAGTTGGAGAACACATATTTTCTGCGAAATTTATTGAACGTTCAGGTCAGTAAATGTAATTAATAGTGTTTAATTAAAACTCAAATAAGTTGCATCATAAAAATAATGTATAAACAGAAAATATATTAAAATGTTTATCGGATTTAATCCATTTTCATCCAATATGTTGTCATTATTTACTGAGAAGGATCATCAAAGATGTGTTCATAAGCAGTAATTTGGACTTTGCTAACTGGAATGTTTTCTGTGGCTGAAAATATATATATATATATATATATATATATATATATATATATATATATATATATATGGCAAATATTATTAAAGACAAACATTTTGCATTGATTAATTTTACTGATCAACTTATATAAATTCTGAATAATCCTTCTCAGATAAGGCGGAAATTCTTTCAGAAGAAATATAATCCAAGCTTTTGACTTTCTTAAATCATCATCATTAGCGCAGGTAGAAACAAGTGGTGAGTTTTATAGAAATAATCAGTGTATCGATTAGGACGTGGACTCTTAAATTATAGCAATATTTATTTATAGGTGGTTGTTTTTGTTCTATGAATATTGCTTCTAGGATCATAAGCCAGTTTTTACGGATAGATTTATCTAGTAAAAAAAATTATCCTCAAAGCATGTTGTTGTTTGATTGTTTCAATTGATTCGTTTTCTATGACGTATCAACCATAGCCTGGAAATATTTTTTTTAGATTGTCAGAATTTTTTTTTTTTTAGATAATTAACCCATAGATAGGAGAAGAATGGGGGATTCATACCTTTCTCAAGAGTATTTGCATATAAGGAACCAAGTGGGAATTGGAACTCTGCTCTCTGATTAACAATTCCGAACCATTTTCCATTACACCACCCACATCGCTAAGTTTACAGCACTACCTAAGGTGAACTTTTATAATCATGAACTCAATACTTATCACATTTCCATCTGTAGTGCTCTTGTATCTGGAACATTAGATTGCCATGAAATTTTCAGCAGAGAACACAAGCAAGACTGGTGGAAGTGCTCAAAGCATTGAATACACCTGAAATAGCTAGTCTAAGTCTTGCAGCCATTTAACAGAATTAAGACACATGCCTTGTAAAATTTTACTTTTGTTGGTAACTTTATGTCAAATTGCAACAAGTCTTTCCATATGCATCAGAAGCCTTAGAAATTCTACAATTAACTTTGTCATCAATGATACTGAATGTAGATAGGGTGCTAATTAGGTAAACAAATGTATCCATGACATGTTTAGTAAAATATTTAACACACACACACACACACACACACACACACACACACACACACACACAGAGAGTACTGAAAAATCCACAGCCTGACCCACTTCTCAAAATCATTATTGCCACATTTGGCCTGGTGCTTAGACTTCATATTGAGAAATTATTGATAAAATATAAAGAAGAATCTGCAATATTATTAGTCCTGACCTGGCATCAGTCACTTTTCCACCACTATAACATAGCTCCCCTGTGCCTTTTCTATAAACACTTCTATGATAATTGCTCTTATGAACTTTTCTCAACACAGAACCTTTGAGATATTGTAGTGGCTGTAGTAAGAATTTGTTGTTTTGGTGAATACTGTGGTATGTTTGGGTCAGTAATTGTGGTTAGCCAAGTTTAAGATATGACAGATTGAAAACCAGCCTTCCTCATCCCCTCTTTTGGCATTGTGCCACATTTTTGTATTATCAAAATAAATATTACTTTCCTCTATGGTACATTGACTTTATGAATTTAAGTGCAGTACTAGATTGGCAGCAAGGTCTCATTTCACAGTTGAAATGAGTTTTATGCTAACAGTTTCTTCTATCACATTTTTCGTTTTTAAAACTCTTCTGGTTCCTGGCTTCCCAGTCAACTTTGATCTTCAAAAATTTAAAAGGCAATGTCAATTGTCATCTTATCTTAATTACCATTTTCTCTCTTTAATAGTATTGTTTTTTCTTATTCTCTCACACTCAGTAGCCACTTGCAATTTAGTGGCTTTGTTGCCGTGTTTTGAGCAAAATGATTTAAAAAATATATGAACAAACATGATAATTTATATTGTATTCCCTTCTTGGTTGACCTAAGAATTTTTCAGCACCCCCTTGTAAATAAAAGTAACATAGAAAAAAAAAATTGGTTTTGTTAATGGTAATATACAAAATATAAATGTTGCCAAGAGCAACAAAAAACAGGAAGTTATGGAGAACAACAATTGTCCACATCTTGAAGGGACACAACATCTAAGGAGAGAGAGAGAGAGAGAGAGATAGCTTTATTACCTTTTCACCCGCACAAAAGGTGTCCTCAGTGGAATGTGTTATGTACATAAACATCTATGACTCCCCCTGTCTAATGAGATTCAAAATAAGATTAAGAAAATAAAATCTCTCGCTCTCTCTCAGCACTACAAATGGTATGTGTCACCGATAAGATTGGTTCTTTTTTTCTTCTCTTCTTGACCATACAGAGTCTAGATTAAGAATCAAATATTTACTCAAAGGAAAAAAAATATTTTTACCCACATCTCAATTTGAAGATAATTTATTTTTAAAGTTTTAACAGTAAGAGCTATAATTTTTTAATGTAAAGATCAAAATAAGGAAAAACTTAAGTCACAATGCAGATAGCCTGACTGCATAAATCGCATATGATCAAGCCATTTTAATCCATATTAAAGATAAGCAGGTTACAAGTTAACACAGGGTAAAAAAAATCACTTGATTACATATGGATACTTTATATTTGTGTTATTCTGTAAGTTGTGATGCAGGCAAAAATGTTTCCCCACCCAATCTTTTCATATAGTTTTCACAAAGGTTAGACAGAGCTGATAATTTTTATCAAAACTGAAACCAGTGTGATTATTCTCATAATTTTATTTTTATATAATCAAAATTTATTAATTCAGTTTTTGACTTTTTTCTTCCAAACCCAATTATTTAATTAGGTTTGGATATAATTTCTATCCTCTCAAAAAAAAAAAAAAAAAAAAAAAAAAAAAAGAAGCAGTTGAAAATACTCAGAACACACAATTTTGGCAAGTTCCTTTACAAGTTTCCATCTGGAATCAAACTTCAACACCAGAAGAAACTAATCAAAAAGGCTTAACAAAACCACCTGTTTGTTCTTTAATAAGTCGTGTTTCAACAAGGAATTGCTGCCTAAGTATACTAGGTTTAAATTCAAAGAGCATCAACTCACATGATTAGCTCAAATGCTGATCTGTATACAAAGTGCAAAATTGGAGACATTGAGACCTTTCTTGTGCAATCTCCAATGCAATGAATTGGTCATATCATCAGAATGAGAATTATATCAAATAACTAAAAGTCCTCATGTACAGCCAGCTCCACAGCACAAAAAAAAAACAAAAAAAAAAACACATAGATAGACCATGCCTGAGGTACAAAGACAAGCTGAGGAGCAATCTTGAAGCTGTCAGCTTAACACACAAGACCTTTGAGCAGATGACCTTGGACCAAAAATAAGAGTGTATGTTGTCACAGTGGCATTAAAACATTTGAACTTAGACATCTCCAAAATCTAAGAGAGGCAAAAACATTAAGACCAGCAGCCTTGTCTCATAATCAACCATCTTGTACCCAATGTTGTCTTGTCTGTAAGTCTCTGGCACAACTAAAGTGCCATATTCAACATAAATATTTATCAACTAACCTATAAACTGGTGGATGGTCATATATTGAAACCAACAGGAGAATCCAGTTGGTCTGATGATTGCAAAAGCGTGAAACCTAGTGTCACAAACTCATATCTATACAATTATACATACATACATATATATATATATGATAGATGGATTTTTGTCTACCGGCATGAATGTTCAAGACCGAAGTTTCTTTTGTTTTTTTTAATAAGATTTCTTGAACATTTAGGCCAGTAGACAAAAATAAATAGGAGACACACATGCACACACAAGGAAGAGGGTGTCCCTGGCCACTTTTTTTTCACATTCTCTTGTATATATGTTGCACATACACATACAGTAAAACTTAGTGTTAGGATAAAAATTTACTCACCACCCTGGTCAAATACCCGAACTTTTGGGTAGTAATTATACATATTCGTAAATAATAAAAAATAAAATTATATATTTTTTATTAGCCCTTGTGAAGAACAGGAAATACCGCTAAACGGTTAAACAATGTACCCGATTCTTTTTTCCATGCACCCACGTTTTTATTTCCTTAATACGTGTGTTTCCAAGTTAACATTTTAAACCGAATTAAAAGAAATCCAACTGAGTGTGGGAAATTAAAAGGAAAAGAAAAAAAGTAGGAAATAAGTGTAAAACCATTTGCGGAAACGTAACACAAAGAAATTTACGAGTGTGTGCGCGCGTATGCGTGCGAAGGAGGAGGTCGTCCGCCCCACACTCACTTTTGTGCTGTAAATTCCTGAATGAGGCACCTGCCCACTGCTACCGTCAGCAAGAAGACGTGAATATGAGACTGTCATGGGTCAGTTTTGTTGGTCGGGCTGGGAGGTGTTTTTACAGCTACGTTTACATTTTCTCATTTTTCACTCAACACAGGTAGTCACGCTACCTTACACAACGACTCTCGCGTTCAAAGACCTCGTGGTATTTTTTTTTGTTCACTTTTACAATGGCTTTTTAAAAACAAAATTCCAGTAAGAAACTAGTTTACTTTTCTCTTCTGAAGCAAAGTCAAAAATTATAAAATTCAATATTTTTTTTTTTTGTTTTTGGCGTTTCACCACCAGCCCAATACACCTATTATTTTAAACTTTTTTTTTTTAAATTCCAATATTAACTAACAATATTCTTTATTATTTTAAAAATAAAATAATACAGGCCAATGTCACAGAGGCTTACATTAAAAAAAAAAAAACTTTGTTTCAATACTTTTTTTTTCATGACCAATCATTACACTTTTTTAGTCCGTTTTTTACTGTCAGTAACTTTTTTCGTAATTTAATAATTTTATACTAGAGAAACTAAAATAGACTAGATTTGGTTTTACTTTTTGTCGTTTTTCAGTAAAAACTAAAAAGGCACTTAGAGTGTTTCTCTTCGTAAACAATTAAAAACATTGATTTTTTTCAGTATCAGCAAATAGTTTAATTTAAAATTAAAAAGTTTACATTTCTGTTTAATTATTCCAAAGTCCAAACCAAACTTTAAAAAAGCGTAAGTTTGCAAACAAAAAAAGGTTTTTTTGTTTTTTGTTTTAAGTATTTCCAGTTTCTTGCTTCAAATAACCAGATGCTACCCAAATAAACTGTGAGGGGATAATAGGAAATGAATAAAACTATAATTTTCCAAATGATACACTAAAGAAGTCTAAAAGGAAAGCAAGTCTTCTTTTCAAATGACAAAGCAAATGTAAAAGCCGAGCTTAAATTTGTTGAGGATAAAAAAAAGTAAATCAATTTACCCTGAATTGACAAAAAAAAAAAAAATAGTTAGTTCAATCAATCAGTCATCGAATCAATTTCTAGATAGTAAAATAAATAACTAAAAAGTAAAAACTAAAAACAGTTTTTACAACATTGAAACTAAAAAGTAAAAATCCAACAGGTCTTCTCTCCTATCAAATTCAATTTTTTTCTCATCATCAAATGGATAATTTTTCTCTTTTTAAATTTAAAAATCTCCAAAAATTAAATTGCCCAGTGCACTTTGTACAGTACACAGAAAGATGTCTCCTTAATGTTATTTTTAAAGTGAAAAAAGGAAGATACAAATTTTACAAAAATACATGCCGATTATATTGCGTGCTAAGATCAGTGTGTGTGTGTGTATACAAGCTATCAAAAAACAAGCTCAAACTAGTTGTTACTTGTTTTTAAAGTCTGTCTTAAAAGTTAGAACAGGGAGTCAATCAATAAATAGCTTTTAAAATATACGTATTTAATATTTATGCTAAAAAACAATTTCTAAATAAATGTTTATTTGTTTAGCAATCTGAATAATCAAGGATAGAATTTTTTCGTAATCAGTAATTTTATTTATTACTTATACTTTTAATTTGTATTAATATTCCTGAAAAAGATCAAATTTTTCTCGTGGGTCAATAAAATGTTAAAGAAAGAAAAAAAAAAGATAGGGTTGTGAACTTTTTCCCCGTATTTATTTCACCTAAAAATTCTTAGAATTTTAGTTTTTAAACCCGCGAGAGAAAAAATAACCGGATAAACCTAGTTACTAAATTTTGTCCGTTTTCTTCTTTTTTTTTTTTTTAATATATGATGCCTTACCTAAAAATTACTTAGAAACATATTTTTAATGTGATAGCAAGAAATATGTTCACGTTCACCTGATGATTTGAATATCACCTGGCTTAGCAAGTTGGTTGGCTTTCTCGCCGTTATTCGCTTTACTTCCTCCCAGCATTTAGATAAAAATATTGAGAGTTGGTTTATTTTTAATACTAAGTTAAGGCTTTAATGTATTATTATTTAAATTTTGCTTGCAAATACAAACATATATAAAATATAAACGTGTTGTAGACTGTAGTTTTATCCGCCAACTGCTAAAAAGAACATTAAGAATTTTTTTTTTAAACGTAGACAATTTGATTGAATAATGTATTGGCAATGTAAAGCATAAACTTAAACATTAATCATCTTTTTAATTTTCTAAAATGATTTAAATTCCACTTCTCCACAAAAAAAATGAATAATTAATTCAACGAGTAAATAAACAAAATACTAAATAAATTTAAATACCAAGAAGAGTTTGTTTTGAAAAAAAACCATCTGCGTGTCACAAAAAAGGTTAAACTCAACAATAAAAATAAATATAAAACTAAAATTTTAAAAGTATTTATTTTCATTTTTCAATAGTTCTAATTTTTTGTTTGTAACTTTTATTACTTTTTAGTACCATTCACTTGTAACATTGTCAGATGGGAACACGTATTTTAAAGTAAACTTTAAAGAATAATCGATTTCTCACTTATTGACAAATCAGCTCGATAAGTTCAGAGTGTGAAGTGATGAAAAATTCGGAATGTTAAAAAAAAACAAAAAACTTCGTATGCTAACAAAATTAATATATTTTTTTAAACAGTATTTAAAAATCTTTTTCTCCAGCATCTTAAAAAAAACAAAAAACTACTTACCTCTGTCGAAGGTAAATGAACAACGCCAGTACTCCTTCTTTTCTCACGCAGTTTTCTTTTATCTTTGGGTGGTTTACCCTTATGTAAATGGTTCGGCCGGGTTCTCTTGTCTTTGGTTCTAGATGTGGCTCGGGTCGGCGATTCGTGGTCAACTCCGGCACTGCCGACCCCGGTGGTGGTCATCGTCGTACCAGACATACGACCGACCGCATCCAAATCGTCCCCTGGATTGCCAGTAGTAGACGTATGGTGATGCTCCCCGTTCTGGTCCCTCGCACCATCGGGTAGGTGCTCACAAATACCTTCTCTCTCTTTGGTGTAGAAGACAGTACATCGGTTCCGACTGGTACGCATTTTACACCTACGGGTACTGATTGTATCAATGTCCTCACGGTCCAGACTCTCTTGGCTGACAGAACTTGACGCCATTATAAGTCCTAACAACAACAACAAAAAAAATAAAAATAAATAATATAAATTTTTAGTGTTGAGGTTCTTTTCTGTTTTTTTTTGTTTTGTTTTTCAAATAAATAGTTGTTCTCTCTCTAGCTTAAATTTTGTCAAACTAACTTTTATGAGTTTGTTAAAGACTTTATGTTTATGAACATTTCACGCACCCGAAAACGATTTGATTTGTCGGTTTTTGATCAACTATAAAGAAATATTACCGTGCTGTATCAAAACACAAATCCCGGGTGATTTGTCGCCTCGAGGCTAAGCTAACAAAACTAAAACAAGTAGAAGTCAAGACAGCAATAAGGTGAGTAGGTAAGCAAGGTAGGCAACAAACGAAAAAAGTACACAATGTGCGTGTGTGTTAGTGTTACACGCACAAATTTTCATCACGTTCTCACTTCAAATGAACAAGATACAAATTATCTTAGCAGTTCAACTAACAATGAAATGTTTCTTCGTTGAGTTACGGTATCGGAAATTATTAAAAGTAAACGAAAAACAAGAGAATTGCTTATTTAAAAAAAAACAATGTATTTATATTGTAATTTATTTGCCACTACCAGCCAGGCGACCTTTTCATTCAAACATTGGCAAAGCTAGGAATGAAAGAAAAAGTATAAAACGGTTACGGAAACAAGTTACAAGGTACTCACAAAAACAAAATAATTTATATAGCAATTTACGATTTACCTACAAATAGAATTTTTAAAAATACGATATATTATTTTTTTTAAAATGTTTCATAACGGATTAAAAATTTAAAAAGGAGAAACTCGTCCAGCGATAAGAGTTGAATTTAATTTTAAAAAACCTTAAAGAAAAATTGGTTGTTTTAAGCCTAATTTTTTAATTACAAAACTAAAAAATGTCAGTATGACATTTTTTTCTTGTGTGAACTTTTAAGTTAACTTATTCTATAATTGATTCTAAAATCATTTTTCTGTCTAACTAAATCTTGGCACCTACACTAACAATAGTAAAAAAAAAAAATACAAAAACCTGACCCGAAGTATGATAACGTAACCATACATTCATTATTTAGTTTATTAATTAACATTTTAGTTTTAGTAAAACCTTGCTTTTCATTTCATCCCTAGAAAAATGATTGCGCATGACAAGAGTAGCAAATAATTTATGAATTCAAATGGTACGATGGCTTTTTAGTTGATTAATATCAAAATCAATTTAAACTTAAAAAGTGGTTGTAAAAATATATAAAAAAACATCACTTATTTGAAAGTCAAGCGAGATTTCCTTATGTGAAGTAGCTTTCTGTCTATCAAATCGCCTAACCCGATGCCCTACCAATAATTAAAATCAATTGTCTTTTTCAACCAAATTGCACTCCATAATTTAAGATGTACCTTGTACACATCCACTCACAATTCTGTTCTTTTGTGAACAACAGGTTTTTGATTTTATTATGTTTATATTATCAAGAAAAAATGACACCATATCATTTAAAACATCTAACTTTAATAATGTATAGAATAATTTGCTGTCTGGTTTTAAATTTTAAATCAATCATCATTAAGTTACAATATACAACAATTAATCACGAAGGGAGAAATTTCCCCAAAATATTTATCACCTTTTACCTCTTAAATACGATATAGATTCACAAGGAAAAAAGGTTCCTTTTAATTAGTTTAAAAAGACATCATGTAATCGATGATCTTCTTAAATGATGATTAAATAATGAACTGAATTGTTTAATTGAAAAGTTTTGAAAAATTACTTAAATTTCGAGTAAAATATTTTTCTGTGTCAGATTTTCTTGAAATCACATCGAGGCTTTATGTGATGGAAAAATAAATCTGAAAACACTACAACAGCCAAAGACAAGAAGTGGCTTTTTTCTTTTCTTAGTTAATATTATTATTATACTCTTGATAAATAAATTTTTTTTTTCTTACGTAGAAAGAAGCACTTTTAACTTTTTATCCATGTGTATTTCTGATCTGTTTTGCAATCTAACTAAAAATCCATACAGGTGGTCACTGCCACATCAATGCAAAACAATACATATTTTTAAATAAGAGAAGATAAAAATTAAAATATCTTTTTTAAAAAAGATTCTGATTTCACGTTGGAAAAAAGAGATAGTTTCATTGTTAAAAACCAGGTAAAAAAAACATAATTAATAAGAAGGCAAGCAAAAAGACAGCCGTGTGTATGTGTGATGTACATTACTTACCGTGGGTCCTGGCACACAGCTTCTAGTACTTGTAATAGTAGTAGCAATTGTGGAGTGGACTTATGTTCGTTTTGATACAACACCCGACCAATAAGGTGGGTGTGTGCATGTTATTGAGAATCTAAACAAAAAGGCTCGGATGTGTTACTTCTTTTGTGTTTTTATTTGTTGTTGCTCGAACGATGTGTCCCGGTACACTAGAGCCACAACCCCAATACGCATTCCTTCCCTTCACTTGACTATGTTCTCCTGGTGTGACATCACTTTTTCACAACAAGGTTATTTGTGTGTTGCCCATGTGTCGTCATATCGTTCGTGTATTTATTTTAAAACTAGTTCTTGTTTATATCTCGTTGACTCTGCTTATAACTTTCTTTCTTTCTCTTTTTCTGACGACAAGATTGCTGGACTTAGAACGAAATAGGTAGGAGCACTGAGTAGTAACGGCAGTATGTCCTGTCATAAAAACACCACTCAGGTCTGCGGAAGAAAGAGAGATAGTCCTGATGAAGAGAAAGAGGGCAGGCCTTCTAGTAGAAACGTCACAAACCACGCACTCACTCACTCTGCGTGCAAGCACTGACAATTTTAATTTCTCTTATCAATTAATTGACGTATTTTTTTTTTGTATTTTTACTTTTCTTTTCAGTTGAAAATAAGGTGTGTGTATATGTGTATTTTTAATTTTAACCAAGGAAGCATTTTTTGAGGGGGTGAGTGCGTGATTGTGAGTTTTTTATTTTACATTTCTAAAATTATAAAAGAAATTATTAAAGAAACCTCTTTTTTGGTTGAAAGGTACGTTACATAGATCGTGGAACATCCATACCTGACTTATATGACATCACATTACGTCATTGCTACGAACACGTGGTGATTAACATAAATACATTTTTAAACGCGACTTTTGAACTCATCAGGCGTTTTAATTGATTGAGCTGTGATTTATTTTCTCCCATTTTTTTTTATCAAACAAAATCTAAAATTTCACCAATAACTAAGTAAATACTAAATACCCGAGAGCGACATGTGAAAAAAATTGGATTTCTTCTGTATTAAAAATATAGCATAAGTTATCTGTCCTTGCAGATTAGCATTCGATCCTCATTGGGTACCCGATATTTATGGCTGTACGGAATAACATAAAATTAAAAATGTCAATCTAATACCAGGATTATGATTTAATCATTAACTAAAGAGAAAGGAATATATCGACAACTGCTTTCTTTAGTAATCAAATAAACATAAAATTTTAAAGTGTAATTTATTTACGTTTTTAAAGTTTTTTGCATTAAAGATGAAATTTTATATTTGTGGTTGTATCTTTTCATAATAAACCTTCCTGTGATCTGAAATACTCATAGAAATGGACATAGGTTTGATATAGAGAAAGTTTATATGTCTTGAAGGTTAAGGGTAATTGTAAAATTAACCGTTTCCCTACAGAAAACATTAGGCATTCTTTAACCGAACAGTTAACATTACTGTCAACTGAAATTTATAAAATGTTTTCATGAAAAGTTTTTCAGGAAATTTGACTTCTCAAATCAACATAAGAAGGAAGTATTAGTGAATTGTCTTTGAGAAGCTGCCATGTAGTTCCAGTTATTGGTGAGTCTTTTGATCTCTAGGCTCTTTGCTTATGACTAATGTAGACTCATGTTGAAGAGCTGGAAATTTTAGAGTTGACAGACTACAACCTGTTGCATTGGCTGTTATTTATCTACTTCCACAGAATACAAATTGAGAATTTTTTTTAATCAAGCCAACAGCAATTGGTTAAAAATTTTTGTACATTGTGACCAGCTTTCTAGTACACCAACAAATCATAAGATTAGATTCTATATGGAGAACTGTCTCACAGGAGAATAGCCTTGTGGATTAAAAGTGCTGGTTCGAGAATTTGGTGATATAGTAATTGTGAGTTCAATCCCTGGTTCAAGCAGTGTGTACTTGGATTCAATGTGAATGGGGTGAACAATAACCAAGTAGTTCTAAAATAAGAACTAGATAAGATATGCCTGTAGATTAAATAAAGGGGTCAAAATTCCCTGTAGGTTACCCAGATTAATATACAGCTGATGAAGTCTTGTGAGCACAATGGCCAAAACATTGATGAGGACAATAGTCCACATGTAAATAATGTATTCATATTTTTATTTGTCTATATATATATATGTATATATGTCCTTAAGGACACATGGCACAGTGGATAACGGTATTGGTTAGATCCAGTGACAGTGTGAGTTCAATACCTGGTTAAGGCAGTGGAGAACTTGGAAAGGTGAATTAGCAGGAGATAACTGATAACCGACATCCATTAGACATGGCATGGAGAACTAGGACAGTCTACCCCAGCAAGGAAAATAAAGGATTCAGTTCGACATTCCAACCAACTGAAGAAGGCCAGAGCGCACAATGGCCAAAACGTTATGGTAAAGATGAGGACAATAGTCCGAATAATGTAAATAGTCATATTTTTATGACATGTCAAGTTTTAAAAAAATATGAAAAAGAAGAATGTCAAGAAAAATATATATAAGCATACACACACACACACACACACACACACACACACACACACACACACACACACACACACACATATATATATATACATGCATATACAGTAGCAAGCATAAAGATCAAAATGATGTTAAGAAAAAGTCTAAATGTGAAATAACTTTATTTTAAAGCTTCATAGAACATTTTAGCAAGGAAAAATAAGGATATAAAGGTAAATTATATAATTCCAAAATATAAAGCTCAATAAACTTATTTTGATAAAGTTATAAGAATAATTATATAACATTAAAAAAAATAGATGATCAAAAACATCAGAACGATTAACAAAATCATACTATTATAATGGATACATCATATCCAAATGAAAAAAGAAAGTGTTCATAATTCATTAGTACTTGATGTGTAGACCTTTACTTTCAATAACAGCTTGACATATTTTGTTACATGAGGAAATTAATGTCTTGCATTCATTAACGGATATTTTCTCCCATTCTCCTTTCAAATTAGTCCATAGTTCTTCGACGTTTGTTGGATTCTTTTCCTTAGCTCTTTCATTTAGTAACTTCCAAACATTCTCATGTCTGGGCTTTGAGCAGGCCACTCCATAACAATAACATCCTCCTCAGAAAGAAATGTCTTAACAGACTTCACTGTGTGACATGTCATGTAATCTTGCATAAATACAGTTGGTTGATTAATTGCAGTTCTCAAATTAGGTACAACATGTTTCTTCAATATCTCTTTGTATACATTTGCATAAATTATACCGAGTAGCCTGACAAGAGGTCCCGTACCAGCAGCTGAAATCATTCCAAACACCATTACACTTCCTCCTCCAAATTTAACGCTGCTTTTAGTGCCCTGAGATGAATATCGTTCCTTAGTGTGCCTTGATATTTTAATGCCAAGTTAACATTAGCTCTTTTAGAGATAGTGGTTGCTGTCGCAAATCGATCCTTTTTTTGATTCATTACCAATCCATTTGTCTTCCCTTGCAGTAGTTTTCCTAGGCCTGCCAGGTGGTTTCTTGGCTTTACATGACCCAGTTTCCTCAAGTTTACTTAAAATACTATGAATAAGACTTAAATTTCTCCATAGTCTTTGAAATATCCCCAATCGAGGGTTTATCTTCATTACATGACTATCAGTTTTCTAAGTTCCAATGACGTCACAGATGTTTTTTGCCATGTTTACAATGCAAGAGCCAGTAAAGAGTCGGTGTAATTTAGTAAAATACCCTATTTTATATTCTTACCCTAAAAAATTTTCAATAATTATTAAATTTTATGGATTTATTTAGTCATTCTGATGTTTTTAATCATCTATTTTCTTCGAATGTTATATAATTATTCTTATAACTTTATCAAAATAAGTTTATTAAGCTTTATATTTTGGAATTATATAATTTACCTTTATATCGTTATTTTTCTTTGCTAAAATGTTCTTTGAAGCTTTAAAATAAAAAGTTATTTCACATTTAGACTTTTACTTAACATCGTTCTGATCTTTATGCTCGCTACTGTATATATATATATATATATATATATATATACACACATGCATATATATATATAGATATATACACATGCATATATATATAGATATATACACATGCATATATATATATACACATATATATATATACATACACACATGCATATATATATATACACACACACACATATACATATATACAAAAACACATATGTACACATACACAAATATATATATATATATATATATACTTATATAGAGAGAGACACATGTACAACTATACACAAACACATATATGCACACAAATACACACACACATATATATATATATATATATATATATATATATATATATATATATATATATATATGTATATATATATATATGCAGGGTCCGATGGATAAATTGTCATCTAAATTATGAAAAATCAAAATGACACTGACATCTCATTTTAACAGATATATTTATGAAAATTACACAAAAATATCTTGAAATATTAAAGAGTAAATTTATTCAATAAAATCGCTATTGGCTTAACCCACGGCATCCTGACATCTTCAGACTCTCCTGCAAGTCTTCTGGATGGTCTCCTTGTTTAAGTTGGTGAATGCTGCCATAATCCTTGCCTTCTGTTCATCTTTGGTGTTACAAGGAGTTTTATTGGTCTCTCAATCAACTGCGCCCCACACATAATAACCAACAGGAATTCAGTCTGGGGACTTAGGTGGCCAGATGTAAGGGGTGATGTGGTTGCAGAAATTGTCTGACAGCAATGACTGGGATCTCCTGCTTGTTTATGTAGGCCACCATGTTGACAATTCATAACAATAGATTGGACCTTGTATATGTGTAGTGGATATTTGAGTAGACACTTCATTTATTTATTAAATGGTATATTTATATTTTCATTTACTAGCCTGAATATTTCAGAAATCTTATTAAACAAAAATATGTGCCCTCTGACATGGATAGAGATTATGTTGCAAATTATATTTTGGTAAAATAAATACTTTTTCATCATTAGTCAGGCCTGGATGATTATTCTTTTTTGAACAGTTCAGTTGGTCATAGCTCAGGCTTGGTCAGATATGCTGAGGTTGAATTGGGAAGTAAAATTGACTTCCGTAGGAGACAGGTTAGTCATTCAGCCATTTCCTATATATTGCTCACTTACACACATGTAACTGTGTGGCCAAGTGGCTAGAACCATGATTGGTTTGTCTAGAGAGTCAATCCCAGTGTATAGTGCCTGAACATACCATAGACTGATCCAAGTCTTGTGAATTAAATTGGGAAGACAGAAGTATTTGGGAACCATTGATGGTCGTGCTAACATGAAATAAGATATTGTGACCATGCTTTTAAGCATATTGGCATTGTTAAAATTGATAATCATTCCAGATAATTATTACTCTTTCTCAGAAACTGTAACTAAGGTCTGCTCAGCATAGTTGCAGTATAATCCACAGGTGGCATCAGTGAGTGTTGAACAAGTGAGCAGGTGTCTGTGACAGGGATCAACCAGTCATCCGAGCAGATGGGTATGCTCAGAAAACGAGTATAACTGGTTACATATATATATATATATGCAGTGTTAAGGCAGTGGAGAACTTTCAGAGGGAAAATTAGCAGGAGATAACTGCTAACTGACATCCATCAAACATGGCACGTGGAACTAGAACAGTCTACCCCAGTGATCCAAATAAAGGGTTCAGTTCGAAATTCCAACCACCTGAAGAAGGCCGGAGCGTACAACGGCCGAAACGTTGTGACAAATATGGTGACAAAGATGAGTACAATAGTCCGACTAATGTAAATACTATATATATTTATATATATATATATATATATATATATAACATGATGTTCGCCCTATACAAGGCCCAAGAGCCACTAGAGGCAGAGGATTACAGAGTAAGTGATACAGTTGCTTATGGTGATATGTGGGTAAGATAATTGTTAACTCTGGACTTGAACAGTTTATGACTGTAGTGATCAGAGAAGCATCATCTTGGGAGTTGGTTCCACAAAGCACCAGTTCATGCAAAGAAGCTGCTTTAGTAGAACTTACATCTCATCACTCATCAATGGAACAGGTGGAACTAAGGAATGTAGTTTGTCTGAACACTTTCCATGGAAATAGCAATAAGACAGTGAGAGTTTTGTGATATTTTGTCTATGGGAAAGAGGTTGTAGGGTGGAAGATAATTCATCACCCACAAAGATGCAGAGATGCTTTTACACTCTATCAAGGTGTAGTGAGGACATAGGAATCAACATTACATACTGACTGTTAATTTTACACCACTTCAGATCAAGTGTTGCTACTCGTTTTGCAGGCTCTATATATAGGCTACTGGGGGATTAAAGAAAGTGGGGCAACAGATTGGCCTTTTTCCAGGAGTACAAACACTTTGTCTGAATATCACTTGAGGTATAAAACCAACACTCACCATGCAATATTGATTCCTACATTCACACTATCTAAAAATTCTCTATCTTTAATATTGCGCACTCTTCTCCACAAATTTGCAAATTTTAAAGTAAAAAAAACAACACTATTGATGGAACCAATGAACAACTTGCCAAAACCTAAAACTCTTCTCCAGATAAAGTCTTGAACAAAAAGAACAATACTTAAAAAAGAAAAAGAAAAAAGGCAAACCTACCTACTCAGGTACATATATATATATATATATATATATATATATGTCATTCACAGACAGTACTGTTTTGCTGTATCACAGCTCCTCAGTGCAACTAGACTTCCAAATGCCTCAAGCCCAGATTGAAACAACTAATTTGGTGTCAGCCAGAGCTATCTTCACTCGGTAGAGTTACACAACTAAATCTAGCGTATTGTTTTTACAAATGTAAACAAATGCCCATCAGCCAAAGTGCTCCATTCATTTTACTGAAGAGCTTTGCATTAGTGCAGATGGCTGTTGTTTATAGAATTAACTTATCACTCAACAGTGCTCAATTGAAATGTATTTTCAAGAGCTAAATATATATATTTAACTTACTGTTGGTCAGAGCTGAGTCTGACTAGAGGACAGTTGTATTAAAAAGTGCTCTATACACAATCCCCAAAAATTGAATGTGCAAAGCTTTAAATATTAAAAAATTAGAAATTACTTAAACACTCACTACCATGGTTTCAACCATTAAGGTCTCATCTACCACCTGATGAGATTTTAGTGGTTGAAAACATGGTAGCAGGTGTGTAAGTGATTTCTAATATTTTCATATTTAATATATATATAATAATAATAACAAAGATTGTATTTCAGTATTTCACAAGAACAAAGAAAATTTATAATTTTCACATATGTTTAGGTTTTATTAAAATTCTGATCACTGCTTTTTAAAACAATAAACATTGCTGAGGAGTGAAGGTAGTTAAAATAATAGCAGTGTCAAGGGAAAAACATCCCTTTGACACTCCATTTGTTTTTGTGCACATAAAAGTTAAACATTGTCATCTTTAATATATTAAATTCATATCCTCTTTGTTTATTTTTATTTTTTATTAATGTTCACCCAATAAAGGCCCAAGAACCACTCCAGGTAGAGAGTTACTGAAGGTGTTTGTGTGAACAGTTAGAGTAAGGGGAGCAGTTTATATATATATGTGGGAAAGATAATGGCTAACCCTAGAATTGAAGAGGTTAAGATTGTAATGGTTGCAAAAGAATCCTGCCAAGATTCTGTTCCACAAAGCAACAGTTCTTAGGGAGAAGCTATCTGAGTGGAACTTACTCCTTACTAAAGGAATGCAAAGGGAATGATAGTAGTTTTCCTCAATGTATGTGGAGGTTGGGAGGCATTGAATTAGGGGAACTAAGGAATGTAACTTGTTTGAACATTTTCCATGGAAATAGCAATAGAGTAGCAAGAGGTTAGCAATGTTTAATTTGTGTGAACGAGGTTGTAAGATGGAAAAAAATTTATCACCTACAAGGACGC
Source organism: Acanthosepion esculentum (assembly GCA_964036315.1). Lineage (NCBI taxonomy): Eukaryota > Metazoa > Mollusca > Cephalopoda > Sepiida > Sepiidae > Acanthosepion > Acanthosepion esculentum. The sequence continues at coordinate 35,218,390 of OZ038506.1, forward strand.
ATAGACACTTTTGAACGCTGTTAAAACTGGAAAGTGAAGACTGGGCAGCATCAGACCAGATGTGACAGCAGTACTCCATTTTCAGCCTGATCTGGCTCTTGTAAAGGTAGAGAATGGTAGGAGGAGTCAGGTACTTACTAGTGCAGCACAGAAAACTGACCATTTTTCCAGCATCTTTATTGATGGATCATATATATGAATTCCACTTGATGTCTGGTGTGAGCTTAAATCCCAATAGGCATTCAAGACAAGGAACATATGGTTTGTAAATATGCATGTAATGTAGCAGTTCAAGTTCTATGTACCCTGTCCCTTCAAGACATAGGCAATCATAGCTCTCCACAATTTCCTATCTTTTGTAGCTCTTGATAAATTTTGTCTTCTTGTTCTCTCTCCTAAACCATCCATTTGCTCAAGCTCACTAAGTAGGTTATGTGTTGCTTTCTTTTGTTCCTCTTGCCTTCAATCGCTCCTGTGAGTATCAGATTTTCCAAACCCTCTTTCCTCATTATGTGCCCTAAAAATTTCATCTATCTCTTTCTGATGTTAAGTATAAGTTTCCTTTTTGTTTCCATTTTCTCTAAAACTTTGTCGTTGCTCATATGTTCAGTCCATGGTATTCTCAGCATCATTCTGTAGAACCACATCTCTGTTGCTTCAAGTCTCTTCTTCATCTTTGAGGAGATTGTCAAATATTCACTGCCATATTGGAGGACTGATATTACATAATATTCTAGTACTCTTTTCGATGTTTCTAATGAAATTTTTCTATTTCTTAATACTCTGCTTACCTTTTGGAATGCATCTTTGACTATCTCAATGCACCTTTGAATTTCAGTGTCACACTTGTTTGAATTTGGTATCTCCAATTTATAATTTGCATGATACTCTGCAATATTACAATTTTTTCTTTTTCTTTAGCATTCTGTATTACCGGTTCTTATACTGTATTCATTTCTATGCTTGAATGTCTTAAGAGATTTTTGTGGCTCAGCATATGTGCTGATTCCTTAAGTTTTCCTATTTTCCAGTGATGTACTCCGTCTATTATTTCAACCTCATCCCACAGGAGACAGTGATCTCCCTTTTTCTCCATATTAGTACTTATGAACTTAATGTCTCAGTAAACATTTTTTTTACAGAGCTCATATTACAGTTTGTTGTTATTATTGTTTTTCTCTAGCACTCTTGTATTTACAAAATTTATCTCATAGACAGAAGATCACTTATGCTATTTTTACAGAAGCAGTTATTTGAATTTACTTAACAATGAATTGCAATAAACATTATATGTAGTGGGCGCATATCTTATTTTTTAAACATTCTGTTAGTATTATGGGATGTTTGAACATGCCATAAAATGTTTTTCCTTAACATTTAGTGGCAAGTTAAATTTTCATGATTAGTCAAGTACAAGGCGATGCTTATAAGTAAATAGTAATAGGTATTGCCTTGCTCAAGCAGCTTTCTTAACACCTCTGTCAAGTAATTATAAATAGTTTCTGGCTTTAGCTGTAATATTTGCATGAGTTACAAGCAGTTTTATTTGTTTTACTGAAAATAAAATGAAACTTATTTTTGCATATCCAAACTTATAAAACTGATAAATTTGTTTTTTAATATGGGCCTTTTAATTTGCCTTCTTTGAAATCATTTTTTTTTTAATATGGACCTTTTCATAAATAATTTTTTCACCCCGAGCAAGGCAATAAAGCCACTAACATGTAGGGGGTTACTGAGTGTGAAAGAATATAAGAAAAACATTATTAAGGAATGAGAACAATAAAAAAAAAACACAAAAAACTCTGAATGCCTTAAACCTGGGTAGACAGAACTTGTTAACATGAAAACCCCCAACAGAAAATAAAAACCTTCTTCAGATTACAGAGTTTGGGTGCAGGTACAATCACCTCACCCTATGAAACAATTTAATTACAAAAAGCTCAGCAAAAAAAGGTTTTATGTGCCATGAGACACCAAGCTAATCGTGTAAATCTCAAGTTATTTTACATAACTCTTTTGCCATATCAATTTTATTAACATTTGACTGGAAGTGTTGAAAAACATGTCATTTATTTTTATAATTTTTCACCTCAAGCAAGGCAACAAAGCCACTAACATACAAAGGGTTACTGAGTGTGAGAGAATATAAGAAAAAGATTATCAAGGAGTGAGAACAATGAAAGGACAGAAATTAAGAAGGCAGAAGATAACGATTGACATGGCATTTAAATTTTTGAAGATCAAAGCTGACCAGAAAGCAAGAAGCTGGAGAGAGTCCTACAAGCGTGAAGTGCAAGGAAAGAAACAGCATAGAACATATAGTTACGTCTAGCCATTTCAACTGTAAAATGATGAGACATAGCTGATAATCTAGTATTGCACTTAAATTTATAGTCTTTTAATTTGCTTTTTCAAAATCTTTTTCTCTTATTTACCCTATAAAAACCAGAAAAACACTTGAGACAATATATAACGTAATCATTTTTTTTTTCATCTATGTGTATCTATAGAGGAGTATGTATATGATATGAAGGAGTTCTGAAATGTAAAGTTCTTGACTTAACCAAGAAAGGGATTCTTTATTTTTTTAAAAAATCATTTCACCCCAAGCAAGATGATAATGCCTCCAGGAAGTAAGGGGTTACTGGTAGTGAAAGAGAATGAGAAGACTTTAGTGTAGAGTAAAAACAATAAAAGAATAGGGTTCAGGAAGAAAGAAGATACTAATTGGCATTGGATTTAAAATTTCTATGATTGTAGCAAGAAATCAGAAGGGAGTTCCACAGGTGAGAAATGGAAATATTAGAACAGAACATACAGTTGCATCTGACTAGTTCAACAATAAAACAGTGAGATCTTGTAGCCAATCTAGTAGAATGCTTAAATTCATGCAGTCGAGGCGGCAAGGGGGAAACCTCATTTGAACAATTGCCATGAAAATATTTGTAGAGAAGAGAAGACAGAGAGAAACCATGTCACGTCTGTGAGAAAGCTCCTGAAGTCGAGATGCCAGGAATCTCAAGATATATACTAGAAGCACCAGATCAGATATGGTAGCAGTATTCAATGCATGGATGAATGGTAGATTTATAAAATGTGCAAGACAGATTCTGACAAAAACCGTCTGGCATGATACAGTGAACCAAATTTCCTGGCAGTTGACCAAGAAATTATTTTAAAAAATATTCTGATATTTGGTCAGATGTTGCCTGGGCCATGAACTTTTCAGTGTGTACTTGTGTTTGTATATCAGGGACATGCAGTCTAGGTAGGCAAGGTAGCCAGTGCCTACCCTGAATAAAATAGATCAGCCGCTACATTTTCCTTCTATGGCACAATATGCACCTAATCTAAAAAAATTATGAAGGTTATTGTGATTATTATGCATAAAATACAAAATATTGTTATTTTTTTGCAGATTAACTACGTAATAGTTACAAACTGCCTACCCTGTGTAATTACTGACAGTATGTGCCTGATGTATATATATATGTACACTTGTATATGCATGTATACTGTGTTGTATATGAAACTCCGAATTGTGCTATCAGTGAAGGATAACATGCATATTGATTAATGTGTATATATATATATATATATATATATATATATATATATATATATATATATATATATATATATATATATACACACACACATACATACACACACACACATACATACATACACACACACACACTTGTATATGAAAACATCCCTATAGAAGAGTTTGAACTTGCTGTTGAAAACCGAGTAAACTGGAGAAACACCTGCTACCGAGGTATAAATAACTTTAAAAAGAATCGTCTAAAACATCTGAAAGAATTAAGAATTAACACTAAATAGATCACTCCATATGACAGTCAAGTGTTCAATATGCCCCTCGTGTGGATTTATTTGCAAATTTGCAGGATTGTCTCATAGGAAACCTAAACATAAAAACTGAACTGAAAGACACTCATACATCAAAATCGATGGGAGAGTCCCTCATATATATATATATATATATATATATATATATATATATATATATATATATATATGATGGACTCTCTCTATATATATACACACTTGTATGTGTATGTTTGTACACACACACATATATATATATATATATACACACACAGACACACTTGTATGTGTGTGTGTATATATACACACACACACACTTGTGTATA
>OZ038506.1:35227570-35230070 GCA_964036315.1 Acanthosepion esculentum
CAACCTTATCAAGACAATACACCAACTGAGGAGGGAAAAAAACACATGATCCATAAGGTTGGTATTACTCAACAAAGCTAGTGGTGCTAGTGACTGAGGAAGAAGAGACAGGAGAGAAGGGTGGGAATAGAAAGTGTGAGTAAGGTTTGGGTTACAAGATTAGTGCACTCTTAATGCATTTTCTTTTTAGTGAATCTGTTTCTTTCTGGGTATTACTGGCATTTATTAAGTCAAAATTGTGGTCAGATGTATTATGGTGAACCACCAGTGCATTTAAAGTGTTGTTATGTAGCATATCTACAATGTTCATACACTCTTTTTTTTGAGGTTTCTGGATGTTTTGCTAATGTACATCATTGGGCATTTTGTACAGTCTATTCTGTATATGCCTGCCTCTGTACTGTTGTTGTTGCTATCTTGTTTGGTGCTAACTATGAAGGTTGGCTGAAAAGTTCATAGGTAGACTATGAAAGAGTGATGCTAGAGCTGTGAAATCTTGCACACATTAATTTCAACTCTTATTAATAACTGCATTGTTTCTTTCTAGGTAAAATAACATCTGACTGTTCAAAGAAGATCTTCATCTTGTTGATCAAAAACATCATCAACAGCAGATGAGGCATCATTATCACTGTAATACTGGTTTCCAGCGAAGTGTTTTTTCATGTTGGGGAATAAATGATAGTCAAATCAGAAGAATAGGAAACCAAGGTGTTGTGTGCTGCAGCATTGAACTGATGAGACAAGACCCCTTTTGTCAATTTTCCTCAGAACTTGGTCTTGATGGCCTTTTTGTAACTGCCTCAGTAAGTTAGCATAATACTTTCCATTGATGGTGTGGTCCTTCTGAAGATAGTCAGTAAACACAATGTCTTTTGCATCCAAAAATCTGAAGCCATCACCTTCCCTGCAGATGAAAGGCTCTTGGCCTTCTTTGGAACAGATGAGGAGCAGGGTTTCCACTGCATAGATTTTCTCTTTATCTTTGGTTCAAAATGATGAACCCAACACTCATCCTGAGTTAAGAAGTATTCAAGGAAACCAGCTGGATCTATCACAAGCAATGTTTGATTTTTCCCATGATGTGATCAGACTGCTGTGCTTTTGATCAGATGTCAGAAGATGCAGTATCCATTGAGCAGAAACCTTAGTCATGCCAAGTTTATTCAGCAGAATACTCTCAACTCTCTCACAAGATAGGCTAATAGAAATGATTATTTGATTTATAGTCAATCACATGTTATCCATCACTATGTGGTGAAAATGATCAATGTTTCGTCAGTAGTAGCAGCTGCAGGATGTCCAGACTTTGGGTCATCTTCAAAACTCTCCCTTCCCCTTCTAAATTCAGCTGCACACTTTTGCACTGTTCCTAAGCCTGGGACATTATACCCTAATGTAACAACCATATCAGCATAAATGTTGCTGGAGGCTAAACCCTGTTTCTGCAGGTGATTCGTAATAACATGATGCCAAATTTGGTCCATTTTCAAGAGAAGTCACGACTTGTTACATTTGAAGTCTTCTTTGAACAGTCAGATATCAGCTTACCTGTAAATGACCAATGCATGCAAATATTAATAAGAAGAGTTGAAATTAATGCATACATGATTTCACAGCCCTAGCATTACACATTCATAGTAAAGCCTATGAACTTTTCAGCCCACTCTTGTATATCTCATATTTTTTAGAGGTGGTGTTGATGAATTTTAGGTCAAGGTCATATATATATATGTGTGTGTGTGTGTGTGTATTGATGTGAATTTGTGACCCTGGGTTTCATGCTTTTGTTTGTCTGACGATTGCAAAAGCGTGAAACCCAGGGTCACAAACTCACATCAATCCAACTAAATATGTTAGCTCTACCACTGATATTGAGTGCTTTCCAATAAGTACCGCACATATATAATATATAAATAATATATATAATAAATTGCATATATATATATATATATATTTATATACATACACATTTCATATATATAGATAGATAGGTAGGTAGATAGATAGATAGATAGATATTCAAAATTATAACGTATGCATGTTATAATTTTGAATAAATATTATTTGCTCTACTCAGTATTATTTGTCCTACTCAGCACACTTTTAAGAATAGTGTTTTTGGTTATCAGAATTTTATTACATCTGTACCAACCCTGTACTTGTGTGTGTGTGTATATATATATATATATATATATATATATATATATATATATATATATATATATATATATATATATATATGAATATTGTTATAACAACATCAATAATGTTGATTATTATGATGATTGTAAGCACTTCTGGTCCTACTAGAGAATGCTGGGAGGAAGACTGATCCACCAGGCAGTTAGAATAATAAAGTTGTTAAGTTTACCATATCTTGTGCCTTCTTTGTGTTGCTTTGGTTTTCCAATGACCAGTCTCATATATATCTCATCTTTCCACCCATAAGCCCAGTGGAACATGGTGTCAGAGAGAGATTCTTTCTATAAAGCAGAAA
>OZ038506.1:35240070-35252570 GCA_964036315.1 Acanthosepion esculentum
TATGTAAAGATCTATGTATATATATACATATATATGTAAATATATATAAATATATATATATGATTCATATATATATATATCCTACATAAGGAGCCTTAGCAGAAATTCAAGTGAATTCTTTTTTCTCTGAATGTGGAGATAAGTGGTTTCATGCCTTACCTAAAGGTATTATTACTGTTTAGCAGATACAATTAAAATTTAAAAATTATTCTGTTCTGATAATTGGAATGTCACCTTCATATCTGTAGAAAGCTTTAATACGATATGACTGATATATAGCAATCAATATGCGATAAAATCATGTTTACTTGTAGGAATGGTTTCTGAAATAAACGTAATGTCGTAGAATACATCATAATATAACTTTTTAAAAATGTTTTCATCTTAAAATGGCAAATATGACCATTAAAAGAATGCAACTGGTTGCCTTTGTTTCTTAAATAAAGCTATGTGCTATAAATAATTTGAAATAAACAATAGAAATAGGAAAACAGTTTTCTGATTTGTTACAAAATACTTGCTTGACTGTACAACATTCTTTTCTGAACAGAGGAAAAACATAACATTTTATTAGAATTATTTGGCCATTGTATAGATATGAGATTGAGTGGCAGCAAGTCTCTTCAAATGATCAGCACCTTCCTCAGTATCACTTTTTTGTATTTCATGTACTTCTCCTTTACACCAGATGTTTGGTGATTACCATGAGAGATTGAGTGGCAGCAAGTCTCTTCAAATGATCAGCACCTTCCTTGGTATCTCTTTTTTGTATTTCATGTATTTCTCCTTCACACCAGTTGTCCGGTGATTATCTTGAGAGTACGAGTAACAGGAAGTTTCTTCAAATTACCAGCACTTTCCTCTGTGTCCACTCCTGTATTTTATAGATTTCACTTTTGCTCCAGATGTCTGGTGACTATCATGAGAGATTGAATGACAGCAAAATTCTTCAAATCACCAGCACCTTCCTCATTATCCTTTCTTGTATTCCATGAATTTGTCCTTCATACCAGATGTCTGGTGATAATTGTGAGAAATTATATGACAGAGAGTACCCATGTCCTTACCCTGTTAGTGCAATGATGAGTTGCTACATATCTCCAAGTACTAGGCTTATACTTATATTTGATCTCAGGTCATTTGTGATCAGAAATTTACAAGAATAATGGTACCCATGGTGGTGAATTATTCAATATCATACAGCTGTATGTTGTATTTCTTGACGAACCAATTAAATTTGTGCATTCATTGCTGCAAATCATTCTCATAGACAAATAAACTTGAATGCTAATCTAAGATTGTAGATGTGGTGAGTAGTTTGGTGCCAGACAACACTCTCTCATTCTCTCTGTTGAACTACTATATGTGCATCAGTTCATGTGTTTTATTTTATTTTTTTTACCTAAGTTCACACAGTACAAGGCTCAAGAGCCACTCAAAGCAGAGGGTTACTGAATAATAATTTTTCCAATGGATATTTGGGTAAAAGTGAATGTAATGAACTTGACTGGAATTTGAACCTGAATATTAAATAGTATTTTTAGGTGATCATATACAAGTCATTCATTTGATTTAAAAAATGAGCCACATATTCAACATTTTTTAATCTGGAAGAGTTTAATTCCATAATATTCATGAAAATATCATAAATAATCACTTAAAATTCATGAATATCAATTAATTGAAATTAGTAATATTATAACAGGTTGGCTAGGGGTGTGGTCAGCTCCTTGTCGCAGCACTCAATTACAACTGGTTGGTTTGCTGCACCAGATATAACCAGGTGGATCGGGTAATTTGTCAGTATCAGATGACTATGTCATGCACAGGAACAAGTGCCAACAAGACCGGTAGATTTCTCTGTTGCACTTCACTTGAACAGAGATTAAGACTTTCTCAGTTCCACCTGTTTGTTTGATGGTGATCATCAGTAGTTGGGCCCAAATTTTGTCATTGTGTCCCTGTAGAAAATCAATCATGGTAACACTTTGTTTCCAGTTGCTGGTTAAGGTCAAGTTGTAGATGGTCAGGTTGAAAGGGAGAAAAGATATTTGATAAACAAAGCAAATGTGTTCTGCAAACTTAACAGGATCTAATGTGAAGAGAAAAAAATAAGTCTACAAAATTTAACTTCTATGAAATGACTCTTGAGAGTTCTCTTTGTGTTTGCTAAAATGTGGGGGTGTGTCCACAAATCTGGCTCATTTGCTCTCCACATGGAAAATGACCGCTAAGCAAAATGTATGCTGGCTTATATGGGGAAATCTCCCCAACTCCTGATAACAATGATTAATGACTTCATTTTACCTAGATTAAAGTTGAAAATGACAATTTACAATTCTCATAGCTCATATTTCATTATCTCTATATTTCCAGTAAATTAACCAGATGGCTCTTCTGCCAGTGAAGGATCACCCCCCACAACCAGAAATTCAAAATAATGATAATTATAAAAATCACAGACAACTGTTGCAGAAAAGGGACATCTGGTTTTTCTCTAGTCCTCAGCTTCAAAATAATTTCGTCCTTACCAGTTTTCAAAACTTGTACTAACCCTTTTCAAACAAACACTGTGAAAACAGAGGTGGAATTCATAAAAAAAACATATCCAAGTGCCACCTATCAGCACATCAGTCCCTTTTCTGTCTAAAAAGACACTTTGAATTGATACTTGTACTTGAAAATACATTAATCTTACTTTATCAGCTATCAATATAACTCCTCATTTCCTTCTTCCAATTTCTTGCCCAGGGTTTGTACTCTCCTGAAGCCAGAGTTGAATTTACCAAATCATGTTTTAATTTTCTGTTTATTTAAATTTTAACCCTCAAGCAACATCTTTACATTTCTACTTATGAAACATTGATTTCAGGGTTATTTACTTTGTTATAATATTAAATAACCATGGATATGTTTTTCCACACTTCCAGTCAAATGTTAATAAGAATAATATGATGAGAGGGTTACGTAAAGTAACTTGAGGTCTACACTATTAGCTTGGTGCCTCATGGCACATAGAGCCTTTTGGTGAGGTTTCTGTAATCAAATTGTTTCATAGGGTGAGGTGATTAAACCCACACCCAAACTTTGTAGCCTGAAAATGCTTTGGTTTTTTGTTGGGGTTTTCCATGTTAACAAGTTCTGTCTACCCAAGTTTTGGGAATTCAGAGTTTTTCTTCTGCTGGATTGGTTGCCAACCAAGGCTGAAGAGAACTCAGTCTTCATTACTATTTAATCTATAGCTGGTAGAATGGAGGAGAAGAGGTAAGTTCATAATTTTTCCAATGGATATTTGGGTAAAAGTGAATGTAATGAACTTGACTGGAATTTGAACCTGGCTTGCCAATTTCTTGTTCTAAGCTGCTAACTATTGCACCACCAGTGCATCCATTACAGTGACATGCAGAGGTTTGGTGATGTTTGGTGATGCTTGAGGCCAACTCCTTGATTGTGTGCTCCTAAGACTAAAGGGGGTGCTATAGGACCTGGTACTGAAAAATGTGAGAAAGGAAGACATCTTAAATATGTAAAAACAGATGAAACCTGAAATAAACACTTTATTCAAATTAAATATAAACTAAATTTTTATTTCACTCTTTGATTGGATGTTCTCCCAATATGGATGCCCAGGGCCATTACACCTTCTGCCTCCACTTCTGCATGCTACTGATCCACTAAGTAGGTTACAGGAATGGAGATCCTAGCTCTGAGAAAACCAAGAAACATATTTAATGAAACACTTGAATAAAAATTATATCGTCCTGACTTTAATCACAACAACTAAGGAAATTAATTATTTAAGTAGACTATATTAAGGACACAAATATGACAAAGTGGAAAAAAAAAGTTTTTGTGTAACACCTTTTCTCCTTTAAGACTTCATTGGATTCAAGTGATGTTTATATTATGCTGATGTGAAATACTCATCTGCACAAAGGAGAGGGGGTGCTGTGAATTTTAAATTTAATTCTTTTGTTTTTTTTTAAATATATATTTTGGGTATACAGTGTAACCCGAATATAAGAGACCCGGATATAAGAGAAAGCAGGATATAAGAGCGATTTTATCTGGTCCCAAATTAGAGCCTGTGTTAATGTATATATAATAGACCAAACCCGGATATAAGAGACTTCTTCTCCGGTCCCGACAACTCTCTTATATCCGGGTTACACTGTATAGCCTGGTCAATTTCATTTAGCTTCTTTTTATTTTCATTTATGTTTTTATCACTTTTGTTATTAAATATCTCACATTGTGACAATAGATCTGCCAAGAAAGGTTAAAACGTTGTAAGAATCTGGATGTAAATTTATTGTGGATGATCTAGTGATTAAAGCACTTTCTATACATTTTCATCTTTTTAAGAAGATGACATGAAAACATTTTAAATTCAATGATAACATTTATTAAACTTAATGGGGATAGTATTTATGAGCAAGCAATGTCATTAACAAAAATAATATATTATGACATACCAAACACAAGTTCTGGCACAATTAATTTATTTTTGTCAAGCTCCCAAACCCCCAGTATGGTGCATATTACGTACAGGATGCTCATTATTTTTCAAATAATTTTCTCCATCCCATTATTATTTTATTCAATGTTTATTAAACTTATATAAAAATTCTCAAAATTTTTATTTAAACTGGTATCTTTTTTTCACTGAGTCATATCCCTTCAGGACGTTGGCAATCATGGCTCTCCACAATTTCCTGTCCTTTGTAGCTCTTAGTAAATTTTATCTTTTTGCTATCTGTACTAATCTCAGTTCTGCCAAGCATTTACACAAGCCCATTAGGTAGGTTATTTGCTGTTTTCCTCTGTCTTTCTTGCCTTCAGTATGTTTTATGAGTATCAAATTTTCCAAGCCCTCTTTCCTCATTATGTACCCTAAAAATTTCAACTATCTCTTTCTGATGTTAAGTATAAGTGGATTTTTTGTTTCCATTTTATCTAAAACCTTATCATTGCTCACATGTTCAATCTACAGTATTCTCAACACTTATATTTGATACAAAAGAATACAAGAGAAAATTAGTGGAAAATGCACAATCAAGAATTTAGTAAATTTTTTCTGAAAGTAATTTACCAATTATTCTACAAAGCAAAATTTGAAATAGTGAACAGCATTTCAATATAATTCCTTAACAGAAAGTAAAAACAGTCAAATATTTAAAGTTCACCATTATACTCAAGATTAAACTGATATTGGAAAAGTTTAATAAATGTACCCACAAAAAAATGTTGTATTAAAAGGACAGTTTTCTCTTGACATCACTACTATGGTATATGCCCTCTGTGGTTTGATTTATTTTAATGTACTATTTTTAGAGTTTTAATAAAACACAGAGATATGAAACTCAATTTATACATTTTCTTTTTTTCTCGAGAACTGAAAACAGAAATATTAAATGCTATTTATTTATCAGGTTGTTTGTTTACAAGAATAATTTGATATATTCACGATTATAAAAATACATGAACCAACTACATTGCAATATTTATTATCATAAAGAAATAACTATAAGAACAATTTTTTTTTATTTATAAAAATATCTTTGAACTATAGAAAATGTAAATAAATACATAACAATGTGTAATTGTAATTAAAAATTTTGAAAAAATTAATTTTCAGGACATTATACATTTGCTTCTCAGATTATATTACATCTCATATTACTTCTTGTTTTAATTTTTCAGCAGATGAAGGTTCATCTAGCTATTATTATAACTCCATTCGTCCTGGGTATGATGATAAACTACATCTGGCACAAGGCCTCTGATTGGGAGGTTTTGAGGAGCATGGAATCACCTCTTAATTGCTGTTGTTCTCAGGTCCACTGAGTTGGTAGCACCTGTTAGGGCTCCAGCTAAAGGCAAATAGTTAACCCCTAAACTGGGATTAAAACATTATGAAAGTATAAAGATACATTTTTATAGTAAAAATGCCAGCAATAGATTTTCATAGTAAAAAAAAATACCAGCATTACATTTTTGGAAAATATAAAATAAAAAAAAATTACCAATAATACATTTCTGAAAAGAAATTACTAATGCTCCTAAAAACTTAAATTTTGGCATTAAATGACCCATAAGTAGCTGATATCCCACTAAACTAACAAATAAAAACAAATATTAAATAAAATATTAATTAAAAAAAAATAGCTAAATATTCTTCTCTTGCTGATAGATTTTTTTTTACTCCTGTGGCAGTGGAGACTTCAGGGGTTATTGGCCCTCGTTCGATGGTGTTCCTTCGGAGGATTGGCGCGATTGCGTCACGATTAAGGAACGAGCCTCGTGAAACGGAGTGGCTCTTGCAGCGTGTCTCTCACTGGTGACGGTTCGAGGTAATGTTTTCTCCATCATAGCGGCTGGCAGAGGATAGGAAAAAAATTGTTTATAGTTACGTTGTTCTGGAATAGTCATCATTGGTCGACTGAACTTGCTTTGTTTCAATGACTTTTGTTTTGTTATTATTAAAAGAATTATATGCTCATTATTTACATTATTCAGACTATTGTCCTCATCTTTGTCGCCATATTGAACTCACAGTCTTTGAGTCCTATCACTGGATCTAACCAACGCCTTTATCCACTGTGCCATGTGAACTTGGAGAGGGGAATTAACAGGAGATAACTGATAACTGTCTATATTTCTGAGATGAGGTATTATGTACACTATTTACATTATTCAAACTATTGTCCTCATCTTTGTTGCCACATTTTGGCTGATGTACGCTCCGGCCTTCTTCAGGTGGTTGGGATGTTGAACTGAACCCTTTATTTCGCTCACTGGGGTAGACTGTTCTAGTTCCATGTGCCATATCTAATGGATATCAGTTATCAGTTATCTCTTGTTAATTCACCTCTCCAAGTTCTCCTTAACCAGGTATTCAACTCACAACTCTTTGGGTCCTGTCACTGGATCTAACCAACACCTTTATCCACTGTGCCATGTGTCCTTAAGGAATTTGAATCTGCAAGTATCTATTTTTGGGGTGTTACCTCTCTGCAGAAAATGCAGTAAGCATATTGTAACCTTTGTCAAAAAGGCAAAAGAAAATTTTAGATTCTTGCTCTAATAGTTGAAATGTTAACAAATATACAGTCATTAATAAAATTTTAAGACCACTTAGCTGCAACAATGTTATTTTTGTTTTTTGCATTACATGTATCATGTGAGATTGCATGATGCAATAGCTCTTTTGTATTACATCAGTCATTTTTAACACATGATTTATGGTAAAAATATTTTGCCAAATTAGCAATCATTGTGATAGTATTTGTGCAGTAAATTAAGCTTAGAATGTGGGCAAAACCTCCTCATTTTCACCTACATGAAGAACGTAAATTGTGGTGCTACACAATGAAATGCTATTCTGAGCATGAAATTAGTCTAAAAGTAGGTTGTAGTGAAACAGTTGTGTACAGTATTATTGAGAATTTCCAAAATTCAGGGATATTTAGCAAGAAGGGGGAAGTGGACAACCAAGGAAAACCGGTGCTGGAGATGACCATTTAATGAAGCATATTGCAACACAATCCCCAACAAGTTCTTGTAAGAAGATAAATACTGCTCTGCTTGAAAATTCTAAAAATATTGGTTCTATCGCTCTATAGTTCAAAGATATTTTTATAAATTTATAAATAAAAAAATTGTTCTTATAGTTACTTCTTTATGATAATAAATATTGCAATGTAGTTGGTTCATATATTTTTATAATCGTGTATATATAAAATTATTCTTGTAAACAAACAACCTGATAAATAAATAGCATTTAATATTTCTGTTTTCAGTTCTCGAGAAAAAAAGAAAATGTATAAATTGAGTTTCATATCTCTGTGTTTTATTAAAACTCTAAAAATAGTACATTAAAATAAATCAAACTACAGAGGGCATATACCATAGTAGTGATGTCAAGAGAAAACTGTCCTATTAATACAACATATTTTTGTGGGTACATTTATTAAACTTTTCCAATATCAGTTTAATCTTGTTTATAACGGTGAACTTTAAATATTTGACTGTTTTTACTTTCTGTTAAGGAATTATATTGAAATGCTTTTTGCTTTGTAGAATAATTGGTAAATTACTTTCAGAAAAAATTTACTAAATTCTTGATTGTGCATTTTCCACTAATTTTCTCTTGTATTCTTTTGTATCAAATATAAGTGTTGTCTAGAATAGTCAGGTCAGTGGGAATTTTTCAACATAAAATAAGCATGGCTGAGAATACTGTAGATTGAACATGTGAGCAATGATAAGGTTTTAGATAAAATGGAAACAAAAAATCCACTTATACTTAACATCAGAAAGAGATAGTTGAAATTTTTAGGGTACATAATGAGGAAAGAGGGCTTGGAAAATTTGATACTCATAAAACATACTGAAGGCAAGAAAGACAGAGGAAAACAGCAAATAACCTACCTAATGGGCTTGTGTAAATGCTTGGCAGAACTGAGATTAGTACAGATAGCAAAAAGATAAAATTTACTAAGAGCTACAAAGGACAGGAAATTGTGGAGAGCCATGATTGCCAACGTCCTGAAGGGATATGACTCAGTGAAAAAAAGATACCAGTTTAAATAAAAATTTTGAGAATTTTTATATAAGTTTAATAAACATTGAATAAAATAATAATGGGATGGAGAAAATTATTTGAAAAATAATGAGCATCCTGTACGTAATATGCACCATACTGGGGGTTTGGGAGCTTGACAAAAATAAATTAATTGTGCCAGAACTTGTGTTTGGTATGTCATAATATATTATTTTTGTTAATGACATTGCTTGCTCATAAATACTATCCCCATTAAGTTTAATAAATGTTATCATTGAATTTAAAATGTTTTCATGTCATCTTCTTAAAAAGATGAAAATGTATAGAAAGTGCTTTAATCACTAGATCATCCACAATAAATTTACATCCAGATTCTTACAACGTTTTAACCTTTCTTGGCAGATCTATTGTCACAATGTGAGATATTTAATAACAAAAGTGATAAAAACATAAATGAAAATAAAAAGAAGCTAAATGAAATTGACCAGGCTATACAGTGTAACCCGGATATAAGAGAGTTGTCGGGACCGGAGAAGAAGTCTCTTATATCCGGGTTTGGTCTATTATATATACATTAACACAGGCTCTAATTTGGGACCAGATAAAATCGCTCTTATATCCTGCTTTCTCTTATATCCGGGTCTCTTATATTCGGGTTACACTGTATACCCAAAATATATATTTAAAAAAAAACAAAAGAATTAAATTTAAAATTCACAGCACCCCCTCTCCTTTGTGCAGATGAGTATTTCACATCAGCATAATATAAACATCACTTGAATCCAATGAAGTCTTAAAGGAGAAAAGGTGTTACACAAAAACTTTTTTTTTCCACTTTGTCATATTTGTGTCCTTAATATAGTCTACTTAAATAATTAATTTCCTTAGTTGTTGTGATTAAAGTCAGGACGATATAATTTTTATTCAAGTGTTTCATTAAATATGTTTCTTGGTTTTCTCAGAGCTAGGATCTCCATTCCTGTAACCTACTTAGTGGATCAGTAGCATGCAGAAGTGGAGGCAGAAGGTGTAATGGCCCTGGGCATCCATATTGGGAGAACATCCAATCAAAGAGTGAAATAAAAATTTAGTTTATATTTAATTTGAATAAAGTGTTTATTTCAGGTTTCATCTGTTTTTACATATTTAAGATGTCTTCCTTTCTCACATTTTTCAGTACCAGGTCCTATAGCACCCCCTTTAGTCTTAGGAGCACACAATCAAGGAGTTGGCCTCAAGCATCACCAAACATCACCAAACCTCTGCATGTCACTGTAATGGATGCACTGGTGGTGCAATAGTTAGCAGCTTAGAACAAGAAATTGGCAAGCCAGGTTCAAATTCCAGTCAAGTTCATTACATTCACTTTTACCCAAATATCCATTGGAAAAATTATGAACTTACCTCTTCTCCTCCATTCTACCAGCTATAGATTAAATAGTAATGAAGACTGAGTTCTCTTCAGCCTTGGTTGGCAACCAATCCAGCAGAAGAAAAACTCTGAATTCCCAAAACTTGGGTAGACAGAACTTGTTAACATGGAAAACCCCAACAAAAAACCAAAGCATTTTCAGGCTACAAAGTTTGGGTGTGGGTTTAATCACCTCACCCTATGAAACAATTTGATTACAGAAACCTCACCAAAAGGCTCTATGTGCCATGAGGCACCAAGCTAATAGTGTAGACCTCAAGTTACTTTACGTAACCCTCTCATCATATTATTCTTATTAACATTTGACTGGAAGTGTGGAAAAACATATCCATGGTTATTTAATATTATAACAAAGTAAATAACCCTGAAATCAATGTTTCATAAGTAGAAATGTAAAGATGTTGCTTGAGGGTTAAAATTTAAATAAACAGAAAATTAAAACATGATTTGGTAAATTCAACTCTGGCTTCAGGAGAGTACAAACCCTGGGCAAGAAATTGGAAGAAGGAAATGAGGAGTTATATTGATAGCTGATAAAGTAAGATTAATGTATTTTCAAGTACAAGTATCAATTCAAAGTGTCTTTTTAGACAGAAAAGGGACTGATGTGCTGATAGGTGGCACTTGGATATGTTTTTTTTATGAATTCCACCTCTGTTTTCACAGTGTTTGTTTGAAAAGGGTTAGTACAAGTTTTGAAAACTGGTAAGGACGAAATTATTTTGAAGCTGAGGACTAGAGAAAAACCAGATGTCCCTTTTCTGCAACAGTTGTCTGTGATTTTTATAATTATCATTATTTTGAATTTCTGGTTGTGGGGGGTGATCCTTCACTGGCAGAAGAGCCATCTGGTTAATTTACTGGAAATATAGAGATAATGAAATATGAGCTATGAGAATTGTAAATTGTCATTTTCAACTTTAATCTAGGTAAAATGAAGTCATTAATCATTGTTATCAGGAGTTGGGGAGATTTCCCCATATAAGCCAGCATACATTTTGCTTAGCGGTCATTTTCCATGTGGAGAGCAAATGAGCCAGATTTGTGGACACACCCCCACATTTTAGCAAACACAAAGAGAACTCTCAAGAGTCATTTCATAGAAGTTAAATTTTGTAGACTTATTTTTTTCTCTTCACATTAGATCCTGTTAAGTTTGCAGAACACATTTGCTTTGTTTATCAAATATCTTTTCTCCCTTTCAACCTGACCATCTACAACTTGACCTTAACCAGCAACTGGAAACAAAGTGTTACCATGATTGATTTTCTACAGGGACACAATGACAAAATTTGGGCCCAACTACTGATGATCACCATCAAACAAACAGGTGGAACTGAGAAAGTCTTAATCTCTGTTCAAGTGAAGTGCAACAGAGAAATCTACCGGTCTTGTTGGCACTTGTTCCTGTGCATGACATAGTCATCTGATACTGACAAATTACCCGATCCACCTGGTTATATCTGGTGCAGCAAACCAACCAGTTGTAATTGAGTGCTGCGACAAGGAGCTGACCACACCCCTAGCCAACCTGTTATAATATTACTAATTTCAATTAATTGATATTCATGAATTTTAAGTGATTATTTATGATATTTTCATGAATATTATGGAATTAAACTCTTCCAGATTAAAAAATGTTGAATATGTGGCTCATTTTTTAAATCAAATGAATGACTTGTATATGATCACCTAAAAATACTATTTAATATTTAATACTTAATAAAATCATAATTTTTAAATAAAATTAATATTTAATATATACCTACAAACATGTATCTTTATTATGTAGTATCATATATGTTATTAAAAATATTAATAATCCATGCTTTCCAGCCAACTTTAATCTGCAAAAATTTAAATGCAGTGTTAATCGCTATCTACTGTCCTCCTGAGTACTCTTTTTTATTCCTGCTCATTATTAATGTTTCTGTTCCTAATTCTTCCACAACCTATAACCCTTTGTGTCTTAGTGGCTTTACTACCTTGCGTGATACTGATTAAAAAAACTAAAAGAAAAAAACCTTAAAATCAAACCAGTTCTTCAAATTCATCTATCTAATAAAGCATGGTGTTTTTTGTTATATAAGAGTAAGTGTCATTACTGATACTGTGGTTTGAAACTAAATTTCTAGTAACATGGGTGATTCCATTATTAAGTAGATCATGTGATCATAAAGGTAGTGAATAAATAGGAAATAGCGTGATGACTATACGATCACTATTCCTCCCCTATACTCTACTATGATACAGATCACTGTTCACTCTTCTTGTCTATTCACTATTGCTATACATTCACTCTCTCTACTAATGGATATTATTGGAAGATGTTACTACCATCATCTTCAAAGTCTTGAATATAACGAGCATTCTTGGAAGTGATAACGGGCTTTCGCTTAACATAGCAAAAGTGACAAGTGAAGCCATCCAACATCACAAAAGTGGCGACAAGGATTCACAAGGAATCACAAAATTTTTTTGTAATTTTTTTATTTCCAAATT
>OZ038506.1:35262570-35362570 GCA_964036315.1 Acanthosepion esculentum
AATATATAAAAATGTTTTGATCATACCAGAGGTTCCTTTAAAATAGTTCTAAAATATATGTTAAAAATATTTTTTAGAAAAACAAAAATTAACTCATTGTCAGAGATATATATATATATTTCTAAGAACATTTCTTTGTATCTTAAATTTATACTTTTTGCCGGAAGTAAGGTGTCGAGCCATTAATGCCACAGTCCCCTGAGACATGTATGAATACTACACATCCCCTAACATCTAACCTATATTTTTAACTTTTCAAATTTAGCATTGACCTTTCTTCTGATTAGTTAAAAGAGACACACTCATAAGATATAAAAATCTGGTTTCCCCACTCTCCATATTAATTCTTTAATAAGCAAAGATATTATTTTCTATTTTCAAACATAAATCATACACACCAAAGTTACCAAACATTGCCTGAGGACAAGATAACAACATTCAGTCTTGAAACATAGAAATTTCCATGTTGCAATGTAAAATATTTTTAATAAAAATATTATTAAAAATATATTATACTCTACATTGTAGTGAGCACTTTTATAAAAAAAAGTAAATGACAAAGAACTGTGGATTCTAAATCTGTTCTTTCTCTTCATTTGGAATATATATATATATATATATATATATATATATATATTCTTGTATCCTTAAAGAAGTTTACAAACAGACAACGGTGGTACTCAAGTGAAAGGAACAGCAACACAGGTGTAGATGAAAGAAAGAGGTTTATTGTAAAAAGAATACACTACTGAAAGACAGGGAATCGGTTAGCAAGCTAGTAATTCCTGAAGCAAGTCTGCTAGCTATGTTCTGTGCACACTATATATATCTACTGATATAGTCAGTCCACAATAGGCAATAGGGAGAGTGGGACATTCCATTACATTATATATATATATATATATATATATATATATATATATATATATATATATATATCCATCCATCCATCGGATACCTCAACATGGTGTAATGGTTAACAAGCTTGTCTTACTAGCTCAATTGTGACTGAGTAGTGAGTGTGACCTTCACTGATTGCTCTATACTTTCAGCCTTGTGCTACATCTAAACTACACTTATAAAATCCCTATATTTATAAATATATGTATGTAGTGAAATCACTTCTTTTGGGATTGTTGAAATAATTTGAGTAAACATTATTATATCTGCACATAATCAAAAATTAAATTTAAGAATATGAATTACAGAAAATTTTAAACCAATATTTCTATTTCCTCCTTTGTGCTGAAGAGGACGTAAAGAATACATTGAAATATATGCATTTTAACTTTCTTGTCTGTTAAAATAATTTGCATAGATAACAAGCATGTTTCTCAGAATCATTTTTATCTCGTCTTCAGTCACTTTCCCACCACCATAACATAGCTTCCCTGTTCCTTTCCTATAAATATTTCTATGGTAATTGTTCTGTTAAGTTTTCCTCTTTGGTACTCTGACTTTACAAATTTAAGTGCAGCACTAGATTAGCAGTTAGGTTTCATTATTTTACAGTTGAAATGGCTAAATGTAACTGTAAGTTCTATGCTAACTCTTACACTTCTCACTTATGGAATTCTCTTTTTTCTTATTGCTTTTCAGTCAAATTTGATCTTCAAAAATTTAAATTCAGTGTCAATCATTATATTCTGTCTTCTTAATTCCAGTTCTTTTATTTTTCTCTCTCCTTAATAATGTTTCTCTTTTATTCTTCTTCTTTCACAATCTTACTGACATCTAGGTGGCTTTTTTGCTTTATAGTAGATCTAAAAAAAAAAAATGAATAATTTTCTTCTTTTTTTTTTCAATTAATTTTTATTTTCCCAAAGTGTTGATAATTGGTTTAAAGCACAAGTTTCAAGCATATATTTTCACTCCAACAGGTTGCTGATGTACATTTTGGTACTATTGATCATAATGTCATCTCTCCTCAGTCTGGTAAATGGTGATGATGTTCAGATTATTTACATTTTAAAAAGGAGAGAATAAAGTAAGAATAAAAGAAAAGAATGTAAAAATTCAGAAAGAAACAAGAAGAGAGAATCATAGTAAAAATGCAAACTGCAAAGACCATAAAAAGAATTCTTGTGCTGGAGAAAACCAGAATAAAAATTTATAACTCAAATCTGTTCTTATCAAAGAATTTATGATGCCAAGTTTTGGTTAGTATAGTACAAGGTTAAATGGGATGATGCAATAGGGATTAATGAAATTGAAGACTATTGTTTGTTTATTTGTTTATACTATTGTTTGGCCTGTCGAGAGCTGTGCTAGCATGAAGTCACAAGTCATCATGACCGAGGGCTTGAGCGTGCTGGCCTACTTCAAATTGTTGATCACACTAGATGACACGCTTTTTCCAGAAACTGTAACTAAGGTCTGCTCAACATATTTGCAGTATAAACCACAGGTGGGATCTGTGGGTGTTGAATAAACATAAATGCACCTGAGCTGCAACAGAGATTGGCTAGCCACCCTAGTAGACAGGTATCCTCGAATATGAGTGGCCAACTATACATACTCTTGTTTACCCAATACAAGACTCTCAAGGTAGATGATTATTGAATGAAGTAGTTGTAAGGGTGAAATGTGAAGAGGAAGATCTGCATATTATGAGGACATGTAGGATAGGTAATGGTTGATCTTAGATTTGAAGACCTTAATATTGTAGTGGTCAGAGAAGTTCCACTCAGGAGTCTGTTCACTAAAGTGACAGTCCTGTGGAAATTCCTCCTTACCAAAAGAATAAAGAAGGAATGCGGATGACTTGCCTTGAAAATCACTTTTCATTATCTTATCAATTTTTCTATCTGTTCACCACTTTAATCTAATCAACAAATTAATCCTAACCTATTTATATCTATATATATCTGCTTTATTCTCTGCCTATCTCTCCAGGGGTGTAAGACAAAGGTGTGTCTTCTCACCAGACATATTAAACCTATACAGTGAGGCATTTCTGAGAGAATTAGAAGTTCTACCAGGATTCATTATTAGCAGCAACAATCTTTACAACATAAGGTATACAGATGACTTTATGAGGATGACTTGCCTTGAAAATCACTTTTCAGTATCTTATCAATTTTTCTATCTGTTCACCACTTTAATCTAATCAACAAATTAATCCTAAGGTCTGCTCAGCATATTTGCAGTATAAACCACAGTGGCCAACTATACATACTATTGTTTAAACATGATTTACAAATTCTGTTCAGATTATTTACATTTTAAATCTATGAGGAGATTGTTCATAGATGAAGTAGAGACTTGAAAGATGGCTTGGTAAATTTGATACACACAGGACAGATTGGAGGCAAGAGGGATAAAGAAAAACAACACATAAGCAACCTAGTGAGCTTGGGTAAATGAGTGGCAAAACAGGGTTTAGGAGAGATAATAAATTTTCTATTGAATGAATATCAGAGTTATAAAGCCACTAAAATGCAAAACCTTGCATTTTAGTGGCTTTATAACTCTGATAGCAGATATTGAAAGGAAACTATAAGAACTCCTACAGGTGATAGTAAAGGAAAGCAAGAAGAAAATTTAAAAGAAAGAAGCATAATTTAACTGGGATTGAAATATTCATTTTATTTAATCTCAAAAACTGTCATACATCTGACCTCACCTTAAATTATACTTTCCTTGATGGCAGGGTGATTATCAAGATCATATATAACATTTTCAATTAGCTGTTTCTAGATACAGGTAAAGCCCGCTTAGGTAAGAAAGAAAATAGGTAAACAAGCTGATTCCTCCAATATCTACAATTCAGAGGTTACTATAACTGTCAACTCAAATTAAACCAAATATATTTCTTTTATTATTCTCATTGTTATGATGTTGGTTTGGGGTTTGTAGAGACAAACGACAAATAACACGTAACAATAAAAAGGGTTTTATTGGTTGGTAAAAGGTACAGAAATTGCCTGAGTAGTCTATATCTAGCTCAGCCAGGAACTTTCTCTCTTCTGTCTCTCGACGTGCCACTATATAAAGTCTTTGCTAGCAGACAAGTTCATCTTCAAGAGGGGTGGTAGGTTTCCGACACAACACTCATCATTCACTTATTGAGCATTTTAAAGATTAGTTTAACTAATACTTTCTACATTATTGTTTCAGTGTCACATGTGACATGTTTTTGTAAGAGTATAAAATCCCAAGATGCAAATTACAAATAGGAGATGTTTAAATATCTGGGAAGCTTTTTATACAAAGGACGGAAGATGTGTCTGTCTATATTTCTGAGATGAGGTATTATGTACACTATTTACATTATTCAGACTATTGTCCTCTGTGGTGAAATAAAAAGAAAACAGCAACCAGCGAGTAAATTCAAGCTCTCCCAACTGGTATTCCAACCTCGGGTCATTCCTTCTTGAGTTCTGTCTAAAAATTGCATTAACAGAATTTTCCAGCCGCCAACCGTGAACGTCACTCCAAGAACACCGCACTGGGAAAAATCAGTTGCTTTTATATTTGTCCATATACCCATAATCCCTTGCGTCTTCATGCGATCCCATAATTCATTGCGTCCATGTCCCATAATGCATTGCATCTTCATTGCATAAAAATGCGATGCAAGTCCCCCCCTTATTCTTTTACGTTATCTGGCCGAGGACGGATTACGGCAGAGTGGTAAGTGCTTTTTTTCTCCTTCATTTCAACTGCAGTAGCTTTACATGCTAAACAAATACGGGCTCGTTTTTGGCGGGGGAAAAGGCAAGTCGCAACCAGTTGTGCTCGTCCCAGGTTCTGCCTCATCACGTCTGCCACATCCTCATCTTTGTTTCCATATTTATCACAATGTTTCGGCCAATGTACGCTCTGGCCTTCTTCAGGTGGTTGGAATGTCGAACCGAACCCTTTATTTTGCTTGCTGGGGTAGAGTGTTCTAGTTCCACGTGCCATGTCTAGTGGATGTCAGTTATCTCCTGTTAATTCCCCTTATCATTTGATTTTATAATTTTACAGTATTTATAAAAATATTGTGTTATTATATATTATATACAGTACATATGTACAAATTACACATGTACATACATACATACATACAAATATTTTTATGCCTGCATACTGTATATTTGCTACTGGTCTTCACTTAACTCAGAGTACTGACATTTGAGCAGCAATTCTATCCTACTGGGATCTGGAGAGTAACTATACTATCATTTAAATAAGAAAAATGAGGCATTCAAGTATCATATTTCACACTCTTCCTCAAATTCCTATGACTCAAATGTTCATGTATTTGAACATGACTCATTCTTAGTAATGTTTTTTAATGATTTCTGACTCAGATTTACCTAAGAAACACTGTGGAATAGAAGTTAGAATTTTAACTGCATTACATTGTTTTGGAGAATTAATTCTTTAACTAAACTTACCAACTGGCCAGTATCTGTCAATTCCTTGAGTCCAGTGTTGCAGTGAGGTGTGGCCTGAATTTCCAAATATTACTTGGTTTTAATGAGTTTTCCCTTAGTTCTCAAGTCAATGGTTAAAAATGTTTCCAGAGTCCTTCAGTTACTCCTATGTATATTTTTTCTTTGTTATTTTCTGTCTCCTTGAATCTTGGTCTTTTAATGTCCTTTCTTTCCAAAGTTTTCTCAGTTTCTTTCACTCTCAATAACACCTTGCATTTTAGTGGCTTTATAACTTTGCTTGGGGTGAAATGATTAAAAATCCCAGAGATCTTCTTTACTTGAATACTGTTTTCTATTCTTGTATGCATCTCTTTTAGTGATGAACTACAAATTTTCTATTGAATGAACATCTGCAAAGGCTCTGGGCCATTCCATTAATTTTGGGTCTTTGAAACTTTTTTTATTGTTAAGTGAACAATATTTAGCTTTGCCGAATGTGAAAGAAAATTCTTTTGGATAAATATACTCTTTAGTTTAAAAGCTTTAAGTTATGACATGTAGCATGTAAAAAATATCTTGTCCAAGAACCTAGAATAACTCTCTACATTTATCTTGCCACTATCATCAGCTTTGAAGGGATCTCTAATTTTACCACCTACAATATGAATTACTCTACCTACCTACTTTTGGTTGATTATTTCCATGAAGGATTTTACCCCCAGCCTAGCCATCAGGTACGTCCATTGTAACTATATCACTAAAATTACTGTGGGTGAATCAGTTTTCCTGTACTACTTCACCAAACTTAAACATTTTTCTCTGTGATGTCTACTGAGTTATTGTTTATATTCATTTTGAGATTGTTCACACATGTGCATTTTTCATGTCAACAGGGCAGAGCTTGATGAGCAACATGAACAACCATGAGGTAAAGGGAAAACAAATGTAACATGTGGTCATTTTGTGTGCAGTATAAGTGATGTAATTGAATAACCTGTTACCCCCATGAGTGACTATACTATAGGTAGTAACTACCTATAAGTATCTTTAAGTCAAAGGACTATGGAGACTAGCTGGGATCTGTTGAGTACAACTCAGACTTACGCGAGAACTACCGACCTTCCAATCGTAGCACTCACTACTGGGTTGACTTGTGATAACCTTGTGCATAACTGTTACCTTTATTCTTATTGTACTGGTTTTTTACAATAAACCTTTACTTATTTTATGCACCTTGTTTTTCAAGTATATATTCCTATTAGCACGAAATATTACAATAAGGAAACAAGAAAATCAGAAAACACTGAGACATTCATTGCAACATTTCAATTTTAATTAAAACTTGTAATTTTTAGAACTGCTAGGTAACCTTGACATATTTGGGAAGGATATCAGAATAATCTAGAACCTATACTGACAGCAAACTTCCTGCATCTATCTTTCAAGTATAGAAAGGGGTGTAAGAAAAGGATGTGTTTTCTCACCAGACTTATTCAATTTATGCAGTGAGGCAATTCTGAGAGCATTAGAAGTCTTACCATCATTTATTATTAATAGTTACAATCTAAACAACATAAGATATGCAGATGCTACTGTATTGATAGCAGATACAGAAAGGAAACTATAAGAATGAAGTGAAGGAAAATGAGAAAAAAGGACTAAACATCAATTGCAAGAAATCAGAATGCATAATTGTTAGCAAAACCAACAGTCTAACATGCAAATTACAAATTAGAGATACCAAAATTAAACAACTACAACAATTTGAATATCTGGGAAGTGTTTTAACAGAGGATGGAAACTGTGTCACTGAAATCTGAAGCTGCATTGGGATAGCGGAAGAAGCCTTCCAAAAGCTAAGCAAAGTATTAAAAAATATGTTGCTAAAAACAAAGAGAATAGTACTGAGCTGTTACATATCAGTTTTCTTATATGGCAGTGAAGGCTGGACAATCTCCTCATAGATGAAGTAGAGACTTGAAGCAACATAAATGTTGTCATGTAGAAGGGTACTGACAATACCATGGACCAAACATTTGAGCAATGACAAAGTTTTAGAGAAAATAGAAACAAAAAGGACACTTATACTTAAAATCAGAAAGAGATATTTGAAATTTCTAGGGCATCTAATGATGAAAGATGGCTTGGTAAATTTGATACACACAGGATAGATTGGAGGCAAGAGGGATAAAGAAAAACAATACATAAGCAACCTAGTGAGCTTGGGTAAATGGATGGCAAAACAGGGTTTAGGAGAGATAATAAAAAGTAAAATTTGTTAAGAACTACAAAAGACAGGAAATTGTGGAGAAGAATTTTAGTAATAATTGTATGAATTTGATTCTACCCTAGTGAATTAAAGAGTGATTTGTGAATGTGATGACATAGTAATTGTGAGTTTGATCCCTGGACTGGATAGTACAGATTCAGACTCATTGTAATCAGGGTAAGCAATAACTGAGAAGTTCTAAATAAGAACTAGATGAGATATCCCTGGACATGGGCAGTGGAATGGGAACAATTTGATGACATAGTAATTCAATCTCTGGGCTGGGTAGTATGTATTTGGACTCAGTGAAAACAGGTTGAGCAATAACTGTGAAGTACTAAATAAGAACTAGATGAGATATCCCTGGACATGGGCAGTGGAATGGGAACAATTTGATGACATAGTAATTCAATCTCTGGGCTGGGTAGTGTGTATTTGGACTCAGTGAAAACAGGTTGAGCAATAACTGTGAAGTACTAAATAAGAACTAGATGAGATATCCCTGGACATAGGCAGTGGAATGGGAACAATTTGATGACATAGTAATTCAATCTCTGGGCTGGGTAGTATGTATTTGGACTCAGTGAAAACAGGTTGAGCAATAACTGTGAAGTACTAAATAAGAACTAGATGAGATATCCCTGGACATGGGCAGTGGAATGGGAACAATTTGATGACATAGTAATTCAATCTCTGGGCTGGGTAGTGTGTATTTGGACTCAGTGAAAACAGGTTGAGCAATAACTGTGAAGTACTAAATAAGAACTAGATGAGATATCCCTGGACATAGGCAGTGGAATGGGAACAATTTGATGACATAGTAATTCAATCTCTGGGCTGGGTAGTGTGTATTTGGACTCAGTGGAAACAGGGTGAGCAATAACTGTGAAGTACTAAATAAGAACTAGATGAGATATCCCTTGACATGGGCAGTGGAATGGGAACAATTTGATGACATAGTAATTCAATCTCTGGGCTGGGTAGTGTGTATTTGGACTCAGTGGAAACAGGGTGAGCAATAACTGAAAAGTACTAAATAAGAACTAGATGAGATATCCCTGGACATGGGCAATGGAATGGGAAAAATTTGATGACATAGTAATTCAATCTCTGGGCTGGGTAGTGTGTATTTGGACTCAATGGAAACAGGGTTTGCAATAACTGAGAAGTACTAATTAAGAACTAGATGAGATATCCCTTGACATGGGCAGTGGAATGGGAACAATTTGATGACATAGTAATTCAATCTCTGGGCTGGGTAGTGTGTATTTGGACTCAGTGGAAACAGGGTGAGCAATAACTGAGAAGTACTAATTAAGAACTAGATGAGATATCCATGGACATGGGCAGTGGAATGGGAACAATTTGATGACATAGTAATTCAATCTCTGGGCTGGGTAGTATGTAATTTGGACTCAGTGGAAACAGGGTTTGCAATAACTGAGAAGTACTAATTAAGAACTAGATGAGATATCCCTTGACATGGGCAGTGGAATGGGAACAATTTGATGACATAGTAATTCAATCTCTGGGCTGGGTAGTGTGTATTTGGACTCAGTGGAAACAGGGTGAGCAATAACTGAGAAGTACTAATTAAGAACTAGATGAGATATCCCTTGACATGGGCAGTGGAATGGGAACAATTTGATGACATAGTAATTCAATCTCTGGGCTGGGTAGTATGTATTTGGACTCAGTGGAAACAGGGTTTGCAATAACTGAGAAGTACTAATTAAGAACTAGATGAGATATCCCTGGACATGGGCAGTGGAATGGGAACAATTTGATGACATAGTAATTCAATCTCTGGGCTGGTTAGTGTGTATTTGGACTCAGTGGAAACAGGGTGAGCAATAACTGAGAAGTACTAATTAAGAACTAGATGAGATATCCCTTGACATGGGCAGTGGAATGGGAACAATTTGATGACATAGTAATTCAATCTCTGGGCTGGGTAGTGTGTATTTGGACTCAGTGGAAACAGGGTGAGCAATAACTGAGAAGTACTAATTAAGAACTAGATGAGATATCCCTTGACATGGGCAGTGGAATGGGAACAATTTGATGACATAGTAATTCAATCTCTGGGCTGGGTAGTGTGTATTTGGACTCAGTGGAAACAGGGTGAGCAATAACTGAGAAGTACTAATTAAGAACTAGATGAGATATCCCTTGACATGGGCAGTGGAATGGGAACAATTTGATGACATAGTAATTCAATCTCTGGGCTGGGTAGTGTGTATTTGGACTCAGTGGAAACAGGGTGAGCAATAACTGAGAAGTACTAATTAAGAACTAGATGAGATATCCCTTGACATGGGCAGTGGAATGGGAACAATTTGATGACATAGTAATTCAATCTCTGGGCTGGGTAGTGTGTATTTGGACTCAGTGGAAACAGGGTGAGCAATAACTGAGAAGTACTAATTAAGAACTAGATGAGATATCCCTTGACATGGGCAGTGGAATGGGAACAATTTGATGACATAGTTATTCAATCTCTGGGCTGGTTAGTGTGTATTTGGACTCAGTGGAAACAGGGTTTGCAATAACTGAGAAGTACTAATTAAGAACTAGATGAGATATCCATGGACATGGGCAGTGGAATGGGAACAATTTGATGACATAGTAATTCAATCTCTGGGCTGGGTAGTGTGTATTTGGACTCAGTGGAAACAGGGTGAGCAATAACTGAGAAGTACTAATTAAGAACTAGATGAGATATCCCTTGACATGGGCAGTGGAATGGGAACAATTTGATGACATAGTAATTCAATCTCTGGGCTGGGTAGTGTGTATTTGGACTCAGTGGAAACAGGGTGAGCAATAACTGAGAAGTACTAATTAAGAACTAGATGAGATATCCCTTGACATGGGCAGTGGAATGGGAACAATTTGATGACATAGTAATTCAATCTCTGGGCTGGGTAGTGTGTATTTGGACTCAGTGGAAACAGGGTGAGCAATAACTGAGAAGTACTAATTAAGAACTAGATGAGATATCCCTTGACATGGGCAGTGGAATGGGAACAATTTGATGACATAGTAATTCAATCTCTGGGCTGGGTAGTGTGTATTTGGACTCAGTGGAAACAGGGTGAGCAATAACTGAGAAGTACTAATTAAGAACTAGATGAGATATCCCTTGACATGGGCAGTGGAATGGGAACAATTTGATGACATAGTTATTCAATCTCTGGGCTGGTTAGTGTGTATTTGGACTCAGTGGAAACAGGGTTTGCAATAACTGAGAAGTACTAATTAAGAACTAGATGAGATATCCATGGACATGGGCAGTGGAATGGGAACAATTTGATGACATAGTAATTCAATCTCTGGGCTGGGTAGTGTGTATTTGGACTCAGTGGAAACAGGGTGAGCAATAACTGAGAAGTACTAATTAAGAACTAGATGAGATATCCCTTGACATGGGCAGTGGAATGGGAACAATTTGATGACATAGTAATTCAATCTCTGGGCTGGGTAGTGTGTATTTGGACTCAGTGGAAACAGGGTGAGCAATAACTGAGAAGTACTAATTAAGAACTAGATGAGATATCCCTTGACATGGGCAGTGGAATGGGAACAATTTGATGACATAGTAATTCAATCTCTGGGCTGGGTAGTGTGTATTTGGACTCAGTGGAAACAGGGTGAGCAATAACTGAGAAGTACTAATTAAGAACTAGATGAGATATCCCTTGACATGGGCAGTGGAATGGGAACAATTTGATGACATAGTAATTCAATCTCTGGGCTGGGTAGTGTGTATTTGGACTCAGTGGAAACAGGGTGAGCAATAACTGAGAAGTACTAATTAAGAACTAGATGAGATATCCCTTGACATGGGCAGTGGAATGGGAACAATTTGATGACATAGTTATTCAATCTCTGGGCTGGTTAGTGTGTATTTGGACTCAGTGGAAACAGGGTTTGCAATAACTGAGAAGTACTAATTAAGAACTAGATGAGATATCCATGGACATGGGCAGTGGAATGGGAACAATTTGATGACATAGTAATTCAATCTCTGGGCTGGGTAGTGTGTATTTGGACTCAGTGGAAACAGGGTGAGCAATAACTGAGAAGTACTAATTAAGAACTAGATGAGATATCCCTTGACATGGGCAGTGGAATGGGAACAATTTGATGACATAGTAATTCAATCTCTGGGCTGGGTAGTGTGTATTTGGACTCAGTGGAAACAGGGTGAGCAATAACTGAGAAGTACTAATTAAGAACTAGATGAGATATCCCTTGACATGGGCAGTGGAATGGGAACAATTTGATGACATAGTAATTCAATCTCTGGGCTGGGTAGTGTGTATTTGGACTCAGTGGAAACAGGGTGAGCAATAACTGAGAAGTACTAATTAAGAACTAGATGAGATATCCCTTGACATGGGCAGTGGAATGGGAACAATTTGATGACATAGTAATTCAATCTCTGGGCTGGGTAGTGTGTATTTGGACTCAGTGGAAACAGGGTGAGCAATAACTGAGAAGTACTAATTAAGAACTAGATGAGATATCCCTTGACATGGGCAGTGGAATGGGAACAATTTGATGACATAGTAATTCAATCTCTGGGCTGGGTAGTGTGTATTTGGACTCAGTGGAAACAGGGTGAGCAATAACTGAGAAGTACTAATTAAGAACTAGATGAGATATCCCTTGACATGGGCAGTGGAATGGGAACAATTTGATGACATAGTTATTCAATCTCTGGGCTGGTTAGTGTGTATTTGGACTCAGTGGAAACAGGGTTTGCAATAACTGAGAAGTACTAATTAAGAACTAGATGAGATATCCATGGACATGGGCAGTGGAATGGGAACAATTTGATGACATAGTAATTCAATCTCTGGGCTGGGTAGTGTGTATTTGGACTCAGTGGAAACAGGGTGAGCAATAACTGAGAAGTACTAATTAAGAACTAGATGAGATATCCCTTGACATGGGCAGTGGAATGGGAACAATTTGATGACATAGTAATTCAATCTCTGGGCTGGGTAGTGTGTATTTGGACTCAGTGGAAACAGGGTGAGCAATAACTGAGAAGTACTAATTAAGAACTAGATGAGATATCCCTTGACATGGGCAGTGGAATGGGAACAATTTGATGACATAGTAATTCAATCTCTGGGCTGGGTAGTGTGTATTTGGACTCAGTGGAAACAGGGTGAGCAATAACTGAGAAGTACTAATTAAGAACTAGATGAGATATCCCTTGACATGGGCAGTGGAATGGGAACAATTTGATGACATAGTAATTCAATCTCTGGGCTGGGTAGTGTGTATTTGGACTCAGTGGAAACAGGGTGAGCAATAACTGAGAAGTACTAATTAAGAACTAGATGAGATATCCCTTGACATGGGCAGTGGAATGGGAACAATTTGATGACATAGTTATTCAATCTCTGGGCTGGTTAGTGTGTATTTGGACTCAGTGGAAACAGGGTTTGCAATAACTGAGAAGTACTAATTAAGAACTAGATGAGATATCCATGGACATGGGCAGTGGAATGGGAACAATTTGATGACATAGTAATTCAATCTCTGGGCTGGGTAGTATGTATTTGGACTCAGTGGAAACAGGGTTTGCAATAACTGAGAAGTACTAATTAAGAACTAGATGAGATATCCCTGGACATGGGCAGTGGAATGGGAACAATTTGATGACATAGTAATTCAATCTCTGGGCTGGGTAGTGTGTATTTGGACTCAGTGGAAACAGGGTTTGCAATAACTGAGAAGTACTAATTAAGAACTAGATGAGATATCCCTGGACATGGGCAGTGGAATGGGAACAATTTGATGACATAGTAATTCAATCTCTGGGCTGGGTAGTATGTATTTGGACTCAGTGGAAACAGGGTTTGCAATAACTGAGAAGTACTAATTAAGAACTAGATGAGATATCCCTTGACATGGGCAGTGGAATGGGAACAATTTGATGACATAGTAATTCAATCTCTGGGCTGGGTAGTGTGTATTTGGACTCAGTGGAAACAGGGTGAGCAATAACTGAGAAGTACTAATTAAGAACTAGATGAGATATCCATGGACATGGGCAGTGGAATGGGAACAATTTGATGACATAGTAATTCAATCTCTGGGCTGGGTAGTATGTATTTGGACTCAGTGGAAACAGGGTTTGCAATAACTGAGAAGTACTAATTAAGAACTAGATGAGATATCCCTTGACATGGGCAGTGGAATGGGAACAATTTGATGACATAGTAATTCAATCTCTGGGCTGGGTAGTGTGTATTTGGACTCAGTGGAAACAGGGTGAGCAATAACTGAGAAGTACTAATTAAGAACTAGATGAGATATCCCTTGACATGGGCAGTGGAATGGGAACAATTTGATGACATAGTAATTCAATCTCTGGGCTGGGTAGTGTGTATTTGGACTCAGTGGAAACAGGGTGAGCAATAACTGAGAAGTACTAATTAAGAACTAGATGAGATATCCCTTGACATGGGCAGTGGAATGGGAACAATTTGATGACATAGTAATTCAATCTCTGGGCTGGGTAGTGTGTATTTGGACTCAGTGGAAACAGGGTGAGCAATAACTGAGAAGTACTAATTAAGAACTAGATGAGATATCCCTTGACATGGGCAGTGGAATGGGAACAATTTGATGACATAGTAATTCAATCTCTGGGCTGGGTAGTGTGTATTTGGACTCAGTGGAAACAGGGTGAGCAATAACTGAGAAGTACTAATTAAGAACTAGATGAGATATCCCTTGACATGGGCAGTGGAATGGGAACAATTTGATGACATAGTTATTCAATCTCTGGGCTGGTTAGTGTGTATTTGGACTCAGTGGAAACAGGGTTTGCAATAACTGAGAAGTACTAATTAAGAACTAGATGAGATATCCATGGACATGGGCAGTGGAATGGGAACAATTTGATGACATAGTAATTCAATCTCTGGGCTGGGTAGTATGTATTTGGACTCAGTGGAAACAGGGTTTGCAATAACTGAGAAGTACTAATTAAGAACTAGATGAGATATCCCTGGACATGGGCAGTGGAATGGGAACAATTTGATGACATAGTAATTCAATCTCTGGGCTGGGTAGTGTGTATTTGGACTCAGTGGAAACAGGGTTTGCAATAACTGAGAAGTACTAATTAAGAACTAGATGAGATATCCCTGGACATGGGCAGTGGAATGGGAACAATTTGATGACATAGTAATTCAATCTCTGGGCTGGGTAGTATGTATTTGGACTCAGTGGAAACAGGGTTTGCAATAACTGAGAAGTACTAATTAAGAACTAGATGAGATATCCCTTGACATGGGCAGTGGAATGGGAACAATTTGATGACATAGTAATTCAATCTCTGGGCTGGGTAGTGTGTATTTGGACTCAGTGGAAACAGGGTGAGCAATAACTGAGAAGTACTAATTAAGAACTAGATGAGATATCCATGGACATGGGCAGTGGAATGGGAACAATTTGATGACATAGTAATTCAATCTCTGGGCTGGGTAGTATGTATTTGGACTCAGTGGAAACAGGGTTTGCAATAACTGAGAAGTACTAATTAAGAACTAGATGAGATATCCCTTGACATGGGCAGTGGAATGGGAACAATTTGATGACATAGTAATTCAATCTCTGGGCTGGGTAGTGTGTATTTGGACTCAGTGGAAACAGGGTGAGCAATAACTGAGAAGTACTAATTAAGAACTAGATGAGATATCCCTGGACATGGGCAGTGGAATGGGAACAATTTGATGACATAGTAATTCAATCTCTGGGCTGGGTAGTGTGTATTTGGACTCAGTGGAAACAGGGTTTGCAATAACTGAGAAGTACTAATTAAGAACTAGATGAGATATCCCTGGACATGGGCAGTGGAATGGGAACAATTTGATGACATAGTAATTCAATCTCTGGGCTGGTTAGTGTGTATTTGGACTCAGTGGAAACAGGGTTTGCAATAACTGAGAAGTACTAATTAAGAACTAGATGAGATATCCCTGGACATGGGCAGTGGAATGGGAACAATTTGATGACATAGTTATTCAATCTCTGGGCTGGTTAGTGTGTTTTTGGACTCAGTGGAAACAGGGTGAGCAATAACTGAGAAGTACTAATTAAGAACTAGATGAGATATCCCTTGACATGGGCAGTGGAATGGGAACAATTTGATGACATAGTAATTCAATCTCTGGGCTGGGTAGTGTGTATTTGGACTCAGTGGAAACAGGGTGAGCAATAACTGAGAAGTACTAATTAAGAACTAGATGAGATATCCATGGACATGGGCAGTGGAATGGGAACAATTTGATGACATAGTAATTCAATCTCTGGGCTGGGTAGTATGTATTTGGACTCAGTGGAAACAGGGTTTGCAATAACTGAGAAGTACTAATTAAGAACTAGATGAGATATCCCTTGACATGGGCAGTGGAATGGGAACAATTTGATGACATAGTAATTCAATCTCTGGGCTGGGTAGTGTGTATTTGGACTCAGTGGAAACAGGGTGAGCAATAACTGAGAAGTACTAATTAAGAACTAGATGAGATATCCATGGACATGGGCAGTGGAATGGGAACAATTTGATGACATAGTAATTCAATCTCTGGGCTGGGTAGTATGTATTTGGACTCAGTGGAAACAGGGTTTGCAATAACTGAGAAGTACTAATTAAGAACTAGATGAGATATCTCTTGACATGGGCAGTGGAATGGGAACAATTTGATGACATAGTAATTCAATCTCTGGGCTGGGTAGTGTGTATTTGGACTCAGTGGAAACAGGGTGAGCAATAACTGAGAAGTACTAATTAAGAACTAGATGAGATATCCATGGACATGGGCAGTGGAATGGGAACAATTTGATGACATAGTAATTCAATCTCTGGGCTGGGTAGTATGTATTTGGACTCAGTGGAAACAGGGTTTGCAATAACTGAGAAGTACTAATTAAGAACTAGATGAGATATCCCTTGACATGGGCAGTGGAATGGGAACAATTTGATGACATAGTAATTCAATCTCTGGGCTGGGTAGTGTGTATTTGGACTCAGTGGAAACAGGGTGAGCAATAACTGAGAAGTACTAATTAAGAACTAGATGAGATATCCCTGGACATGGGCAGTGGAATGGGAACAATTTGATGACATAGTAATTCAATCTCTGGGCTGGGTAGTATGTATTTGGACTCAGTGGAAACAGGGTTTGCAATAACTGAGAAGTACTAATTAAGAACTAGATGAGATATCCCTGGACATGGGCAGTGGAATGGGAACAATTTGATGACATAGTAATTCAATCTCTGGGCTGGGTAGTGTGTATTTGGACTCAGTGGAAACAGGGTGAGCAATAACTGAGAAGTACTAATTAAGAACTAGATGAGATATCCCTTGACATGGGCAGTGGAATGGGAACAATTTGATGACATAGTAATTCAATCTCTGTGCTGGGTAGTATGTATTTGGACTCAGTGGAAACAGGGTGTGCAATAACTGAGAAGTACTAAATAAGAACTAGATGAGATATCCCTGGACATGGGCAGTGGAATGGGAACAATTTGATGACATAGTAATTCAATCTCTGGGCTGGTTAGTGTGTATTTGGACTCAGTGGAAACAGGGTGAGCAATAACTGAGAAGTACTAATTAAGAACTAGATGAGATATCCATGGACATGGGCAGTGGAATGGGAACAATTTGATGACATAGTAATT
This sequence comes from Acanthosepion esculentum, assembly GCA_964036315.1. Taxonomy (NCBI): domain Eukaryota; kingdom Metazoa; phylum Mollusca; class Cephalopoda; order Sepiida; family Sepiidae; genus Acanthosepion; species Acanthosepion esculentum. The sequence goes on from OZ038506.1 coordinate 35,279,926, forward strand.
CAATCTCTGGGCTGGGTAGTATGTATTTGGACTCAGTGGAAACAGGGTGTGCAATAACTGAGAAGTACTAATTAAGAACTAGATGAGATATCCCTTGACATGGGCAGTGGAATGGGAACAATTTGATGACATAGTAATTCAATCTCTGGGCTGGGTAGTGTGTATTTGGACTCAGTGGAAACAGGGTGAGCAATAACTGAGAAGTACTAATTAAGAACTAGATGAGATATCCATGGACATGGGCAGTGGAATGGGAACAATTTGATGACATAGTAATTCAATCTCTGGGCTGGGTAGTATGTATTTGGATTCAGTGGAAACAGGGTTTGCAATAACTGAGAAGTACTAATTAAGAACTAGATGAGATATCCCTTGACATGGGCAGTGGAATGGGAACAATTTGATGACATAGTAATTCAATCTCTGGGCTGGGTAGTGTGTATTTGGACTCAGTGGAAACAGGGTGAGCAATAACTGAGAAGTACTAATTAAGAACTAGATGAGATATCCCTGGACATGGGCAGTGGAATGGGAACAATTTGATGACATAGTAATTCAATCTCTGGGCTGGGTAGTATGTATTTGGACTCAGTGGAAACAGGGTTTGCAATAACTGAGAAGTACTAATTAAGAACTAGATGAGATATCCCTGGACATGGGCAGTGGAATGGGAACAATTTGATGACATAGTAATTCAATCTCTGGGCTGGGTAGTGTGTATTTGGACTCAGTGGAAACAGGGTGAGCAATAACTGAGAAGTACTAATTAAGAACTAGATGAGATATCCCTTGACATGGGCAGTGGAATGGGAACAATTTGATGACATAGTAATTCAATCTCTGTGCTGGGTAGTATGTATTTGGACTCAGTGGAAACAGGGTGTGCAATAACTGAGAAGTACTAAATAAGAACTAGATGAGATATCCCTGGACATGGGCAGTGGAATGGGAACAATTTGATGACATAGTAATTCAATCTCTGGGCTGGTTAGTGTGTATTTGGACTCAGTGGAAACAGGGTGAGCAATAACTGAGAAGTACTAATTAAGAACTAGATGAGATATCCATGGACATGGGCAGTGGAATGGGAACAATTTGATGACATAGTAATTCAATCTCTGGGCTGGGTAGTATGTATTTGGACTCAGTGGAAACAGGGTGTGCAATAACTGAGAAGTACTAATTAAGAACTAGATGAGATATCCCTTGACATGGGCAGTGGAATGGGAACAATTTGATGACATAGTAATTCAATCTCTGGTCTGGGTAGTATGTATTTGGACTCAGTGGAAACAGGGTGTGCAATAACTGAGAAGTACTAAATAAGAACTAGATGAGATATCCATGGACATGGGCAGTGGAATGGGAACAATTTGATGACATAGTAATTCAATCTCTGGGCTGGGTAGTGTGTATTTGGACTCAGTGGAAACAGGGTGAGCAATAACTGAGAAATACTAATTAAGAACTAGATGAGATATCCATGGACATGGACAGTGGAATAGGAACAATTTGATGACATAGTAATTCAATCTCTGGGCTGGGTAGTATGTATTTGGACTCAGTGGAAACAGGGTGTGCAATAACTGAGAAGTACTAATTAAGAACTAGATGAGATATCCCTTGACATGGGCAGTGGAATGGGAACAATTTGATGACATAGTAATTCAATCTCTGGGCTGGGTAGTATGTATTTGGACTCAGTGGAAACAGGGTGTGCAATAACTGAGAAGTACTAATTAAGAACTAGATGAGATATCCCTTGACATGGGCAGTGGAATGGGAACAATTTGATGACATAGTAATTCAATCTCTGGGCTGGGTAGTATGTATTTGGACTCAGTGGAAACAGGGTGTGCAATAACTGAGAAGTACTAAATAAGAACTAGATGAGATATCCATGGACATGGGCAGTGGAATGGGAACAATTTGATGACATAGTAATTCAATCTCTGGGCTGGGTAGTGTGTATTTGGACTCAGTGGAAACGGGGTTTGCAATAACTGAGAAGTACTAATTAAGAACTAGATGAGATATCCCTTGACATGGGCAGTGGAATGGGAACAATTTGATGACATAGTAATTCAATCTCTGGGCTGGTTAGTGTGTATTTGGACTCAGTGGAAACAGGGTGAGCAATAACTGAGAAATACTAATTAAGAACTAGATGAGATATCCATGGACATGGGCAGTGGAATGGGAACAATTTGATGACATAGTAATTCAATCTCTGGGCTGGGTAGTATGTATTTGGACTCAGTGGAAACAGGGTGTGCAATAACTGAGAAGTACTAATTAAGAACTAGATGAGATATCCCTTGACATGGGCAGTGGAATGGGAACAATTTGATGACATAGTAATTCAATCTCTGGGCTGGGTAGTATGTATTTGGACTCAGTGGAAACAGGGTGTGCAATAACTGAGAAGTACTAAATAAGAACTAGATGAGATATCCATGGACATGGGCAGTGGAATGGGAACAATTTGATGACATAGTAATTCAATCTCTGGGCTGGGTAGTGTGTATTTGGACTCAGTGGAAACGGGGTTTGCAATAACTGAGAAGTACTAATTAAGAACTAGATGAGATATCCATGGACATGGGCAGTGGAATGGGAACAATTTGATGACATAGTAATTCAATCTCTGGGCTGGTTAGTGTGTATTTGGACTCAGTGGAAACAGGGTGAGCAATAACTGAGAAATACTAATTAAGAACTAGATGAGATATCCATGGACATGGACAGTGGAATAGGAACAATTTGATGACATAGTAATTCAATCTCTGGGCTGGGTAGTATGTATTTGGACTCAGTGGAAACAGGGTGTGCAATAACTGAGAAGTACTAATTAAGAACTAGATGAGATATCCCTTGACATGGGCAGTGGAATGGGAACAATTTGATGACATAGTTATTCAATCTCTGGGCTGGTTAGTGTGTATTTGGACTCAGTGGAAACAGGGTGAGCAATAACTGAGAAGTACTAATTAAGAACTAGATGAGATATCCATGGACATGGGCAGTGGAATGGGAACAATTTGATGACATAGTAATTCAATCTCTGGGCTGGGTAGTATGTATTTGGACTCAGTGGAAACAGGGTGTGCAATAACTGAGAAGTACTAATTAAGAACTAGATGAGATATCCCTTGACATGGGCAGTGGAATGGGAACAATTTGATGACATAGTAATTCAATCTCTGGGCTGGTTAGTGTGTATTTGGACTCAGTGGAAACAGGGTTTGCAATAACTGAGAAGTACTAATTAAGAACTAGATGAGATATCCTTGGACATGGGCAGTGGAATGGGAACAATTTGATGACATAGTAATTCAATCTCTGGGCTGGTTAGTGTGTATTTGGACTCAGTGGAAACAGGGTTTGCAATAACTGAGAAGTACTAATTAAGAACTAGATGAGATATCCCTGGACATGGGCAGTGGAATGGGAACAATTTGATGACATAGTAATTCAATCTCTGGGCTGGTTAGTGTGTATTTGGACTCAGTGGAAACAGGGTTTGCAATAACTGAGAAGTACTAATTAAGAACTAGATGAGATATCCATGGACATGGGCAGTGGAATGGGAACAATTTGATGACATAGTAATTCAATCTCTGGGCTGGGTAGTATGTATTTGGACTCAGTGGAAACAGGGTGTGCAATAACTGAGAAGTACTAATTAAGAACTAGATGAGATATCCCTTGACATGGGCAGTGGAATGGGAACAATTTGATGACATAGTAATTCAATCTCAGGGCTGGTTAGTGTGTATTTGGACTCAGTGGAAACAGGGTTTGCAATAACTGAGAAGTACTAATTAAGAACTAGATGAGATATCCCTTGACATGGGCAGTGGAATGGGAACAATTTGATGACATAGTAATTCAATCTCTGGGCTGGTTAGTGTGTATTTGGACTCAGTGGAAACAGGGTTTGCAATAACTGAGAAGTACTAATTAAGAACTAGATGAGATATCCCTGGACATGGGCAGTGGAATGGGAACAATTTGATGACATAGTAATTCAATCTCTGGGCTGGTTAGTGTGTATTTGGACTCAGTGGAAACAGGGTGAGCAATAACTGAGAAGTACTAATTAAGAACTAGATGAGATATCCCTTGACATGGGCAGTGGAATGGGAACAATTTGATGACATAGTTATTCAATCTCTGGGCTGGGTAGTGTGTATTTGGACTCAGTGGAAACAGGGTGAGCAATAACTGAGAAGTACTAATTAAGAACTAGATTAGATATCCCTGGACATGGGCAGTGGAATGGGAACAATTTGATGACATAGTTATTCAATCTCTGGGCTGGGTAGTGTGTATTTGAACTCAGTGGAAACAGGGTGAGCAATAACTGAAAAGTACTAAATAAGAACTAGATGAGATATCCATGGACATGGGCAGTGGAATGGGAACAATTTGATGACATAGTAATTCAATCTCTGGGCTGGTTAGTGTGTATTTGGACTCAGTGGAAACAGAGTTTGCAATAACTGAGAAGTACTAATTAAGAACTAGATGAGATATCCCTGGACATGGGCAGTGGAATGGGAACAATTTGATGACATAGTAATTCAATCTCTGGGCTGGGTAGTGTGTATTTGGACTCAGTGGAAACAGGGTGAGCAATAACTGAGAAGTACTAATTAAGAACTAGATGAGATATCCATGGACATGGGCAGTGGAATGGGAACAATTTGATGACATAGTTATTCAATCTTTGGGCTGGGTATTGTGTATTTGGACTCAGTGGAAACAGGGTGAGCAATAACTGAGAAGTACTAAATAAGAACTAGATGAGATATGCATGGACATGGGCAGTGGAATGGGAACAATTTGATGACATAGTAATTCAATCTCTGGGCTGGGTAGTGTGTATTTGGACTCAGTGGAAACAGGGTGAGCAATAACTGAGAAGTACTAATTAAGAACTAGATGAGATATCCCTTGACATGGGCAGTGGAATGGGAACAATTTGATGACATAGTAATTCAATCTCTGGGCTGGGTAGTGTGTATTTGGACTCAGTGGAAATAGGGTGTGCAATAACTGAGAAGTACTAAATAAGAACTAGATGAGATAACCATTGACATGGGCAGTGGAATGGGAACAATTTGATGACATAGTAATTCAATCTCTGGGCTGGGTAGTGTGTATTTGAACTCAGTGGAAACAGGGTGAGCAATAACTGAGAAGTACTAAATAAGAACTAGATGAGATATCCCTGGACATGGGCAGTGGAATGGGAACAATTTGATGACATAGTAATTCAATCTCTGGGCTGGTTAGTGTGTATTTGGACTCAGTGGAAACAGGGTGAGCAATAACTGAGAAGTACTAATTAAGAACTAGATGAGATATCCCTGGACATGGGCAGTGGAATGGGAACAATTTGATGACATAGTTATTCAATCTCTGGGCTGGGTAGTATGTATTTGAACTCAGTGGAAACAGGGTGAGCAATAACTGAAAAGTACTAAATAAGAACTAGATGAGATATCCATGGACATGGGCAGTGGAATGGGAACAATTTGATCACATAGTAATTCAATCTCTGGGCTGGGTAGTGTGTATTTGGACTCAGTGGAAACAGGGTTTGCAATAACTGAGAAGTACTAATTAAGAACTAGATGAGATATCCCTTGACATGGGCAGTGGAATGGGAACAATTTGATGACATAGTAATTCAATCTCTGGGCTGGGTAGTGTGTATTTGGACTCAGTGGAAACAGGGTGAGCAATAACTGAGAAGTACTAATTAAGAACTAGATGAGATATCCATGGACATGGGCAGTGGAATGGGAACAATTTGATGACATAGTAATTCAATCTCTGGGCTGGGTAGTATGTATTTGGACTCAGTGGAAACAGGGTGAGCAATAACTGAGAAATACTAATTAAGAACTAGATGATATATCCCTTGACATGGGCAGTGGAATGGGAACAATTAGATGACATAGTTATTCAATCTCTGGGCTGGGTAGTGTGTATTTGAACTCAGTGGAAACAGGGTGAGCAATAACTGAGAAGTACTAAATAAGAACTAGATGAGATATCCATGGACATGGGCAGTGGAATGGGAGCAATTTGATGACATAGTAATTCAATCTCTGGGCTGGTTAGTGTGTATTTGGACTCAGTGGAAACAGGGTTTGCAATAACTGAGAAGTACTAATTAAGAACTAGATGAGATATCCCTGGACATGGGCAGTGGAATGGGAACAATTTGATGACATAGTAATTCAATCTCTGGGCTGGTTAGTGTGTATTTGGACTCAGTGGAAACAGGGTTTGCAATAACTGAGAAGTACTAATTAAGAACTAGATGAGATATCCCTTGACATGGGCAGTGGAATGGGAACAATTTGATGACATAGTTATTCAATCTCTGGGCTGGGTAGTGTGTATTTGGACTCAGTGGAAACAGGGTGTGCAATAACTGAGAAGTACTAATTAAGAACTAGATGAGATATCCCTTGACATTGGCAGTGGAATGGGAACAATTTGATGACATAGTTATTCAATCTCTGGGCTGGGTAGTGTGTATTTGGACTCAGTGGAAACAGGGTGAGCAATAACTGAGAAGTACTAATTAAGAACTAGATGAGATATCCCTTGACATGGGCAGTGGAATAGGAACAATTGGATGACATAGTTATTCAATCTCTGGGCTGGGTAGTGTGTATTTGGACACAGTGGAAACAGGGTGAGCAATAACTGAGAAGTACTAATTAAGAACTAGATGAGATATCCATGGACATGGGCAGTGGAATGGGAACAATTAGATGACATAGTTATTCAATCTCTGGGCTGGGTAGTGTGTATTTGGACTCAGTGGAAACAGGGTGTGCAATAACTGAGAAGTACTAAATAAGAACTAGATGAGATATCCATGAACATCGGCAGTGGAATGGGAACAATTTGATGACATAGTAATTCAATCTCTGGGCTGGTTAGTGTGTATTTGGACTCAGTGGAAACAGGGTGAGCAATAACTGAGAAGTACTAATTAAGAACTAGATGAGATATCCATGGACATGGGCAGTGGAATGGGAACAATTTGATGACATAGTTATTCAATCTCTGGGCTGGGTAGTGTGTATTTGGACTCAGTGGAAACAGGGTGTGCAATAACTGAGAAGTACTAAATAAGAACTAGATGAGATATCCATGGACATGGGCAGTGGAATGGGAACAATTTGATGACATAGTAATTCAATCTCTGGGCTGGTTAGTGTGTATTTGGACTCAGTGGAAACAGGGTGAGCAATAACTGAGAAGTACTAATTAAGAACTAGATGAGATATCCATGGACATGGACAGTGGAATAGGAACAATTTGATGACATAGTAATTCAATCTCTGGGCTGGGTAGTGTGTATTTGGACTCTGTGGAAACAGGGTGAGCAATAACTGAGAAGTACTAATTAAGAACTAGATGAGATATCCCTTGACATGGGCAGTGGAATGGGAACTATTTGATGACATAGTTATTCAATCTCTGGGCTGGGTAGTGTGTATTTGGACTCAGTGGAAACAGGGTGAGCAATAACTGAGAAGTACTAATTAAGAACTAGATGAGATATCCATGGACATGGGCAGTGGAATGGGAACAATTTGATGACATAGTAATTCAATCTCTGGGCTGGGTAGTATGTATTTGGACTCAGTGGAAACAGGGTGTGCAATAACTGAGAAGTACTAAATAAGAACTAGATGAGATATCCCTTGACATGGGCAGTGGAATGGGAACAATTAGATGACATAGTTATTCAATCTCTGGGCTGGGTAGTGTGTATTTGAACTCAGTGGAAACAGGGTGAGCAATAACTGAGAAGTACTAAATAAGAACTAGATGAGATATCCATGGACATGGGCAGTGGAATGGGAGCAATTTGATGACATAGTAATTCAATCTCTGGGCTGGTTAGTGTGTATTTGGACTCAGTGGAAACAGGGTGTGCAATAACTGAGAAGTACTAATTAAGAACTAGATGAGATATCCCTGGACATGGGCAGTGGAATGGGAACAATTTGATGACATAGTAATTCAATCTCTGGGCTGGGTAGTATGTATTTGGACTCAGTGGAAACAGGGTGAGCAATAACTGAGAAGTACTAATTAAGAACTAGATGAGATATCCATGGACATGGGCAGTGGAATGGGAACAATTTGATGACATAGTAATTCAATCTCTGGGCTGGGTAGTATGTATTTGGACTCAGTGGAAACAGGGTGAGCAATAACTGAGAAGTACTAATTAAGAACTAGATGAGATATACATGGACATGGACAGTGGAATAGGAACAATTTGATGACATAGTAATTCAATCTGTGGGCTGGGTAGTTTGTATTTGGACTCAGTGGAAACAGGGTGTGCAATAACTGAGAAGTACTAAATAAGAACTAGATGAGATATCCCTTGACATGGGCAGTGGAATGGGAACAATTAGATGACATAGTTATTCAATCTCTGGGCTGGGTAGTGTGTATTTGAACTCAGTGGAAACAGGGTGAGCAATAACTGAGAAGTACTAAATAAGAACTAGATGAGATATCCATGGACATGGGCAGTGGAATGGGAGCAATTTGATGACATAGTAATTCAATCTCTGGGCTGGGTAGTATGTATTTGGACTCAGTGGAAACAGCGTTTGCAATAACTGAGAAGTACTAATTAAGAACTAGATGAGATATCCCTTGACATGGGCAGTGGAATGGGAACAATTTGATGACATAGTTATTCAATCTCTGGGCTGGGTAGTGTGTATTTGGACTCAGTGGAAACAGGGTGAGCAATAACTGAGAAGTACTAATTAAGAACTAGATGAGATATCCCTTGACATGGGCAGTGGAATGGGAACAATTTGATGACATAGTTATTCAATCGCTGGGCTGGGTAGTGTGTATTTGGACTCAGTGGAACCAGGGTGAGCAATAACTGAGAAGTACTAATTAAGAACTAGATGAGATATCCATGGACATGGGCAGTGGAATGGGAAAAATTTGATGACATAGTAATTCAATCTCTGGGCTGGGTAGTGTGTATTTGGACTCAGTGGAAACAGGGTGAGCAATAACTGAGAAGTACTAATTAAGAACTAGATGAGATATCCCTTGACATGGGCAGTGGAATGGGAACAATTTGATGACATAGTTATTCAATCGCTGGGCTGGGTAGTGTGTATTTGGACTCAGTGGAAACAGGGTGAGCAATAACTGAGAAGTACTAATTAAGAACTAGATGAGATATCCATGGACATGGGCAGTGGAATGGGAAAAATTTGATGACATAGTAATTCAATCTCTGGGCTGGGTAGTGTGTATTTGGACTCAGTGGAAACAGGGTGTGCAATAACTGAGAAGTACTAATTAAGAACTAGATGAGATATCCCTTGACATGGGCAGTGGAATGGGAACAATTTGATGACATAGTAATTCAATCTCTGGGCTGGGTAGTGTGTATTTGGACTCAGTGGAAACAGGGTGAGCAATAACTGAGAACTACTAAATAAGAACTAGATGAGATATCCATGGACATGGGCAGTGGAATGGGAACAATTTGATGACATAGTAATTCAATCTCTGGGCTGGGTAGTGTGTATTTGGACTCAGTGGAAACAGGGTGAGCAATAACTGAGAAGTACTAATTAAGAACTAGATGAGATATCCCTTGACATGGGCAGTGGAATGGGAACAATTTGATGACATAGTTATTCAATCTCTGGGCTGGGTAGTGTGTATTTGGACTCAGTGGAAACAGGGTGAGCAATAACTGAGAAGTACTAATTAAGAACTAGATGAGATATCCCTTGACATGGGCAGTGGAATGGGAACAATTGGATGACATAGTTATTCAATCTCTGGGCTGGGTAGTGTGTATTTGGACACAGTGGAAACAGGGTGAGCAATAACTGAGAAGTACTAATTAAGAACTAGATGAGATATCCATGGACATGGGCAGTGGAATGGGAGCAATTTGATGACATAGTAATTCAATCTCTGGGCTGGGTAGTGTGTATTTGGTCTCAGTGGAAACAGGGTGAGCAATAACTGAGAAGTACTAATTAAGAACTAGATGAGATATCCATGGACATGGGCAGTGGAATGGGAACAATTAGATGACATAGTTATTCAATCTCTGGGCTGGGTAGTGTGTATTTGGACTCAGTGGAAACAGGGTGTGCAATAACTGAGAAGTACTAAATAAGAACTAGATGAGATATCCATGGACATGGGCAGTGGAATGGGAACTATTTGATGACATAGTAATTCAATCTCTGGGCTGGTTAGTGTGTATTTGGACTCAGTGGAAACAGGGTGAGCAATAACTGAGAAGTACTAAATAAGAACTAGATGAGATATCCATGGACATGGGCAGTGGAATGGGAGCAATTTGATGACATAGTAATTCAATCTCTGGGCTGGTTAGTGTGTATTTGGACTCAGTGGAAACAGGGTGTGCAATAACTGAGAAGTACTAATTAAGAACTAGATGAGATATCCCTGGACATGGGCAGTGGAATGGGAACAATTTGATGACATAGTAATTCAATCTCTGGGCTGGGTAGTGTGTATTTGGACTCAGTGGAAACAGGGTGAGCAATAACTGAGAAGTACTAATTAAGAACTAGATGAGATATCCCTTGACATGGGCAGTGGAATGGGAACAATTTGATGACATAGTTATTCAATCGCTGGGCTGGGTAGTGTGTATTCAGACTCAGTGGAACCAGGGTGAGCAATAACTGAGAAGTACTAATTAAGAACTAGATGAGATATCCATGGACATGGGCAGTGGAATGGGAAAAATTTGATGACATAGTAATTCAATCTCTGGGCTGGGTAGTGTGTATTTGGACTCAGTGGAAACAGGGTGTGCAATAACTGAGAAGTACTAATTAAGAACTAGATGAGATATCCCTTGACATGGGCAGTGGAATGGGAACAATTTGATGACATAGTAATTCAATCTCTGGGCTGGGTAGTGTGTATTTGGACTCAGTGGAAACAGGGTGAGCAATAACTGAGAAGTACTAAATAAGAACTAGATGAGATATGCATGGACATGGGCAGTGGAATGGGAACAATTTGATGACATAGTAATTCAATCTCTGGGCTGGGTAGTGTGTATTTGGACTCAGTGGAAACAGGGTGAGCAATAACTGAGAAGTACTAATTAAGAACTAGATAAGATATCCCTTGACATGGGCAGTGGAATGGGAACAATTTGATGACATAGTTATTCAATCTCTGGGCTGGGTAGTGTGTATTTGGACTCAGTGGAAACAGGGTGAGCAATAACTGAGAAGTACTAATTAAGAACTAGATGAGATATCCCTTGACATGGGCAGTGGAATGGGAACAATTGGATGACATAGTTATTCAATCTCTGGGCTGGGTAGTGTGTATTTGGACACAGTGGAAACAGGGTGAGCAATAACTGAGAAGTACTAATTAAGAACTAGATGAGATATCCATGGACATGGGCAGTGGAATGGGAACTATTTGATGACATAGTAATTCAATCTCTGGGCTGGTTAGTGTGTATTTGGACTCAGTGGAAACAGGGTGAGCAATAACTGAGAAGTACTAATTAAGAACTAGATGAGATATCCATGGACATGGACAGTGGAATAGGAACAATTTGATGACATAGTAATTCAATCTCTGGGCTGGTTAGTGTGTATTTGGACTCTGTGGAAACAGGGTGAGCAATAACTGAGAAGTACTAATTAAGAACTAGATGAGATATCCCTTGACATGGGCAGTGGAATGGGAACTATTTGATGACATAGTTATTCAATCTCTGGGCTGGGTAGTGTGTATTTGGACTCAGTGGAAACAGGGTGAGCAATAACTGAGAAGTACTAATTAAGAACTAGATGAGATATCCATGGACATGGGCAGTGGAATGGGAACAATTTGATGACATAGTAATTCAATCTCTGGGCTGGGTAGTGTGTATTTGGACTCAGTGGAAACAGGGTGAGCAATAACTGAGAAGTACTAATTAAGAACTAGATGAGATATACATGGACATGGACAGTGGAATAGGAACAATTTGATGACATAGTAATTCAATCTCTGGGCTGGGTAGTGTGTATTTGGACTCAGTGGAAACAGGGTGAGCAATAACTGAGAAGTACTAATTAAGAACTAGATGAGATATCCCTGGACATGGGCAGTGGAATGGGAACAATTTGATGACATAGTAATTCAATCTCTGGGCTGGGTAGTATGTATTTGGACTCAGTGGAAACAGGGTGAGCAATAACTGAGAAGTACTAATTAAGAACTAGATGAGATATCCATGGACATGGACAGTGGAATAGGAACAATTTGATGACATAGTAATTCAATCTCTGGGCTGGTTAGTGTGTATTTGGACTCAGTGGAAACAGGGTGAGCAATAACTGAGAAGTACTAAATAAGAACTAGATGAGATATCCATGGACATGGACAGTGGAATAGGAACAATTTGATGACATAGTTATTCAATCTCTGGGCTGGGTAGTGTGTATTTGAACTCAGTGGAAACAGGGTGAGCAATAACTGAACAGTACTAAATAAGAACTAGATGAGATATCCATGGACATGGACAGTGGAATAGGAACAATTTGATGACATAGTTATTCAATCTCTGGGCTGGGTAGTGTATATTTGGACTCAGTGGAAACAGGGTGTGCAATAACTGAACAGTACTAAATAAGAACTAGATGAGATATCCCTGGACATGGGCAGTGGAATCTACTCCTGTAAATTTAATAAAGGCTCCATTTCAAAATTCTCTGAAGCTTACCTGAACCAACAAACACTTGAAGAAAGCTTCTTTTCTTTTTTGACAATAATGTTCGCCCTGTATAAAACCCAAGAGCCACTGAAGGGTAGAGGATTACAGAATAAGAAGGACAATTTATGGGGATATGTGGGGAAGATATCAATCAACCCTAGCCTTGAACAGGTTAAGATTGTAGTGATCAGGTAAATGTCCTCTTGGGTGTCAGTTCAACAATCAGTGGCTTGTAGGAAGAAGCTGTTCAATTGGAATACGAAGGGAATAATGATAGTGGTTTCACAACAATGTGCATGGTATGGACAAGAAGGCTAGAACTGGTGGAACTAAGGAATGTAGTTCATCTGAACCCTTTCTGTGGCGATAGCAATAGAGTAGGCTTTCAACGTTTCGTCTGTGGAGAAAGGATTGCAGAGTGGAAAATAATTCATCACCCACATGGATGCATAGACACTTTTGAATCAAGACTGAAAATTGAAGACTGGGCAACCCTTACCCATATATGGCAATAGTACTCCATTTTTGGCCTGGTCTGGCTTTTATAGAGGTAGAGGATAACAGGAGGAGTCGGATACTTACTGGAGCAGTACAGGGAACTGACCATTTTTCCAGCATCTTTAGCAATGAATCATATGTACAAATTCCACTTGAAGTCTTAAGTCCCAATAAGCACTCAAAAGCACTTATGGCTGAAATACTATGATAATAACAACAAAGATTAGAACAATAGTTTAAATGTAAATAATATAAGTAATCAATTCTACATGATCAAATTGTCTTGTGAATCCATAACCTGCTAACTCAAGCTGAATTGTTAACAATTGTTATTCTTACCAACTCACTCTGTTTCTGAATTATTAATTTCACACTCGATGACTTCACAATTTAAGGAACAGAATAAAACAGTGATAGTCAGGTTGCTTTCACAATCTTTAGTCAATGTTTTTAATATTCTGAAAACTTTCTCACTGTTTACTTTCACAACACCAGCTTCTTCAAGCATTTCTGTTTGGCCAGTCCACTTATGACCCATTTAATTTTTATCAAATCTCATTTTGTAACATTCCCATCACTCAATAACTTTACAATATGATGTTTCTCTTTATAGCTTTCTTATGACCCATTTCAATCGTTATATACCTATTCCCATCACTGAATAATTTTATAATAATTCTCTTTTGAGCTTATAACTTTCTCATGACCCATGTCATTTTTTATATACCTATTCCCATCACTCAATAACTTTACAGTATTTTGTTTCTCTTTATGGCTTATAGCTTTTGTAGGACCCATGGCAATATTTATATACCTAGTACCATCACGGAATAATTTTATAATATTTCACTTTTGAGCTTATAACTTTCTCATGACCCATGTCATTCTTTATATACCTATTCTATCACTCAATAACTTTATAGTATCTTGTTTCTCTTTTGAGCTTATATAGCTTTCATATGACCCATGGTAATCTTTATATACCTATTCCCATTACTGAATAATTTTATAATATTTCTCTTTTGAGCTTATGACATTTTCACGACCCATGTCATTCTTTATATACCTATTCCCATCACTCAATAAGCTTACAATATTTTAATTATCTTTATGGTTTATACCATTTATATGACCCATAGAATCTTTATATACCTGTTCCCATAACTCAATAACTTCTATTTATATCTATAACTGTACTATTACAAACATATTTATTTACAACTAGCAGCATGGCCCAGCGTTGCCCGTGCTTGATTCAAAATTAGTATGACTCATACAGCAATCACTATCACTTGACTTAAAATATTTTTGCCCTTCCTTGCCTTTAAAGGAGTGCCCTTTGCCGTGCTGATGTTGCTACATGCCTTACTTCTTGCCTATCTCACACTGTGAATTTTTTCTAAGCTCTATACTAAACATTAAATCTGTTACGAAAAAAGAACTAAACAAAACGAACACAAAACGATCAGCTTTAAAAAAGGACTCGTAACTGGAAAAACCGAATGAAAAAAGAATGTTAACAACAAATACTTTTTCACACCCAACCCAGTTCTGCGGAATCAAAATCAACATTGAGTTTAAGCAAGTGAATGAGCCAATTGAAGTAAAGAGCCATGCAGATTAAAATTTTTCCCACTTGTGACGAATGCAGCTATCAATTTTTTTTGCATGCTAGCATGCTAGTTAACATTCGTGTCAGTCAGCTGTTGGCTCTCACGCTGGCCAATAGAATCTTCCTGCATATTCGTGGCAGCCAGCTATAGGCTCTCACTCTGGCCAGTAGAAAATGGCTGCAAACTACATGAAAACTGCCATAGAAACATGAAAAAAATCGATTATTTCTACTATCAATGGGAGTTGGGAAATGCAAAGTCGGTCTTGGCCTTCCTGCTAACTTGGAGCATGTGCATGTAAATTTTGGTGCAAATCCGTCGAAAATTGCGGCCGTGCATTCATTACACACACACACACATCCTGCCTTTTATAGATAGAGATTTACTCTATCTTTAATATTGAGTACTTTTGCCTATTAATATAGCACGCCTTAAAACTATACTTATATTATATTTAAACAGTAGAGCACTTTTGTTCAATTTATAATCTGTCATGGATATTGAAAAATTTAGCTTTGACTACTCCTTAAAAAATATATGTATCCCACCATCATCCACTTACAAACTAAAATTAATAGAAAAAATAGAAAGAATGGCAAAGCAAATTTCTTCTTCAACCAAGAACTTAACATAAATATCACACTCAAGGAAAAATACAGCTTTAAAACAAAAAAAATGTCTCCTGCAACACAAGGAACTGGACAACTTCGAAAGAGATTTAACTAACTTAGTGTTGTGATAGGATCCACCTAATTTGCATAGTGGAGTACCAACCATATAAATATGGTTGGTACCGGGAGGAATCAGGAGATTCAACCAGAGACACTGCCCGACTGCGACTCAGTCAACACATTCTCCAGGAACGGTCTTCCCAGGAATATACAAAGACTATATGTAAATATTGTGTACACTTTCTTGTTTCAATACATTTTGTTCTAAGTACATTTTGTGTTGCATTATTATTCCATGCATTAGTCAAGTTTCAACACTTAGTAAGAAACATAAAATTTCATAAACAATTAAATGCTTTCCTGTTATATTCTGTGCTAATAGGAATATATACTTGAAAAACAAGGTGGATAAAATAAATAAAGGTTTATTGTCAAAAACCAGTACAATAAAAAATAAGGTAATAGTTATGCACACGATCATCACAAGTCAATTCAGTAGTGAGTGCTACTATTGGAAGGTCCGTAGTTCTTGCATAAGTCTGAGTCGTACTCAACAGATCCCAGCTAGACTCTATAGTCCATTGACTTACCGATATTTATAGGTAGTTACTCATGGGGGTGACAGGTTATTCCATTTGTCGCAGTTAGCTCCTCCTCAGTTCCTTAATCCTTCAACAGGGGTCTCTCTCTCCCCTGGCTATAAATACTGGCTGACCCTTCGCCTCTTTCTCGACTTAGGCCGCTACCTCGCGTAGAGGCGAGGTAAAATCTCTTTTTTTCTACTTAGGCCAATATGTGACCTCTCACAGATACAGCGTTTCCCAAATTCTGGGAACGCACTAAGAACAATACACGTACGTATGAACACTTACAACACACACACATAATTTCTCCATACAAACTCTATGTAACAGTCCATGTCTTTGTTTAACTTGTTTTGTTATTAATATATATTTGTTTACCCATGTATATCGGTCTTGTTTGTTTTCTTTGTCTTCTTTGGACTTAATTAAAGTCTAACATTCTTATGTAGCTGGACCGGCCAGCCGGAAATTTTAACCTTCTGATATCTCTTCACATCTTCACCCCCACGGTCCACTACACATTACATAATTTCCAAAATAAACTAGGAGATATAACTAAAATAAACAATTCACCTAATGTATTCATTGCAGCAGACAAAACTAGAAATTTCTATGAACTAAGCCCCTCAAAACTCAACAAATTACTCAAGGACAATGTAAATGAAACATACAGAAAAGTACCAAAAACTACAGAATACAGTATGAACATGGAAGCTAAAAAGAATCACCCAAACATTAAACATAGACAACTGAATAAATTGCATGATTAAATCACATTACATGAAAAGACCACAAAGAAAATTAAAAAAACAAACCCAACATGCAGAGTCATAAACCCAGCTAAAAGGGAATTAGGTAAAATAAGTAAAACAATACTAGAAAAAATTTACTTGGAACTAAGACCGAAATTAGAAGTAAATCAATGGAAATACACAAAACTACTATAGACTGGTTCCACAACTTCAAAAATGATATAATGGAATAATCTGTCACCCCCATGAGTGACTACACTATAGGTAGTAACTGCCTATAAGTATCTGTAAGTCAATGGACTACAGAGTCTAGCTGGAATCTTTTCCAGCTGTGCTGATCAAATTCTCTGCCTTTGGGCAGAGAGGAACCCAGACAAGACTATGCCGAAGTGCAGAGTCACGTCCGGGGAGGTAGACAGACCTGATCCCGTTTATGCAGGGTCTACAGGGATTTTTTGGCCACACATACACGCTCGGGAACCCCACATTAAATTCAGCTTTGTGCCACATGTGACTGCATGGTCCAGTTGCTAGATACCGTCTAGCTGGAATCTAGTATGACTCAGACTTACGCGAGAACTACTGACCTTCCAATAGTAGCACTCACTACTGGATTGACTTGCGACGACCTTGTGCATAACTGTTACCTTTCTTCTTATTGTACTTCTTTTGCAATAAACCTTTACTTATTTTATCCACCTTGTTTTTCAAGTATATATTCCTATTAGCATGGAATATAACAAAAACAAACATAATTGCGACTTTATACAACTAGATATAAAAGATTTCTATATAAATATTTATTAATAACAAAACAAGTTAAACAAAGACATGGACTGTTACATGAGTTTGTATGGAGAAATTATGTGTGTGTGTTGTAAGTGTTCATACGTACGTGTATTGTTCTTAGAGCGTTACTAGAATTTGGGAAACATGTTTCAGTTTAAATCACTGTTTTGTTTTTACTTTTTAAACAGTGTAATTGACATCTGCTGGCCTGCATGTTTTGAAAGCCTTAATAAAAAAAAAACTGTAGCTTTTGGCAGGATTCAAACTTGCATCCTCTGTTATATAGGGAAACCATCTCTAGGTGTGCTTTGACCCTCAGACACAAATGATCCTCACAGCATATCTCCAGTTGCCTTGATCTATCCACTTCCCTTCTCCACATCCTTTCATTTTTCATTCTCTCTGCTCTCGCTCCAAATCTTCTGTAACCCCCTTGCCTTGATCAACCCACTGTCTTTCTCTTTCTCCACATCCTCTCCTTTACCACTCCTATCTGCTCTTCCTCCAACCCTTCTTTAACCCCTTGCGTGATAGTGGCCTCCAGCCTTGCTTGGGTGATACGCTTAAAAAATACACACATATATATATATATATATATATATATATATATATATATATATATATATATACCCTACACTGCTCCCACTTCGTTAATTTCCTTATTATTGACCGTATTGTGTAAATTTATTTTCATTTTTTCATTTCAGCATTTGGAAATAAATCTGATGATCCACTGTCTTTTAAAAGGGCTGTGGTGAAATAATTTATTATATGGAACCTTAAAGTAATCTGTTTTTATTTAAATTATTAGCTCTGATTTACATTGAGCTCTCTGGATTCTATCCTCATTGGGTCTTCCCATACGGATTACCTAGTTTTTTGTAAACTATATATATGTGTATATATATATATATATATATATATATATATATATATATATATATATAAGATATAGTATATAGTAAGTGCTGGAAGTAAAAACACAATACCTGATGTAAAATGAGAGTGCTTATATATATTAAAAAGAATTATATTGTTGTTCCTTACTCTATGGTTTCGATGTATGAGTATCTGGCAACCAATTGATTTAGTTAAGAGTTTTGTGTGATAATCTTAAATGGCACTTAAGACCCACAAGTGATTTGCAAAGGAGGCTGCATATGGAGCAAGAGTGAGGATCGTGAGATGAGGTCACTGTTAGATTGGCTGACCTTTTTGATTTTGCTCTCACTTCTTGAAGATGATTCAGACAAGCAGATTGAAAACTGCTGAGTCCACTAAAGCACATTGATCTCCACTCTATCCACTCGAATGTTAAGTGCTTGAGGGTATTATGAGGTATATTGACAGCTGACAACTTACTCTTCAGCTTGTTTTTGTATCTAAGCCATGGGTGTCCTACGTTCCTGTAACCCTGATCTAACTGGCTGTACATTAGGAACTTGGGTATGCTGTCATCAGACATTCTCAAGACATGACCAGTCCACCACAAATGAGACTGTATGAGGAAAGTCTTGATTCTTCCAATATTACACCTGTTAAACAGGTCTACATTGGATTTTCTGTCTTGAAGTCTAACTCCACAGATGGTACACAGACAGATATATAAAATGTGTGTGTGTGTAAAAATTCAGATATAACTAAAAATATATCTGTAAAAAGACAATATGAATAAAGAAAGGGAAAAAGGAAAACTTATCTTAGCTGATGTGTTTCAGAATTTCTGATGGACTTTATCAAGACGAAATACATCAGCTATATATATATATATATATATATATATATGTACAACTTTATATTAAAACTTAAATTTCTACAGACAATTTTGTAAAGTCTTTGTTTGCCTTGTCCAGTGTGTTGTCTGCCTCTTTGTATCTGTCTCAGGCTGTTCATATCTATCTCTCCAAAGTTGTTCATATCTATCTATCTATCTATCTCAACCTGTTCATATCTATCTATCTATCAATCTATCTCAGCCTCTTCATATTTATCTCTCCCAGGTTGTTCATATGTATCTATCTCAGCCTGTTCAAATCTATCAATCTATCTCAGCTTCTTCATATCTATCTATCTATCTCAGCTTCTTCATATCTATCTATCTATCTATCTATCTATCTATGCCTCTTCATATCTATCTCTCCCAGGCTGTTCATATATATCTGTCTCTTTCAGCCCATTCATATCTATCTATCTAAGCCTCTTCATATCTATCTCTCCTAGGCTGTTCATATATATCTGTCTCTTTCAGCCCATTCATATCTATCTATCTAAGCCTCTTCATATCTATCTCTTCCAGGCTGTTCATATATATCTGTCTCTTTCTGCCCATTCATATCTATCTATCTATCTATCTATCTCATCCTGTTCATCTCAGTTTATTTTGCTACCTAGTTATTGAAAAGTCTGCTCGCTGGTTGAAATAGCAATTATATTCAGGAAATTACAGTGATTTTTTTTGTGTGTCATTGTTCCCCATGTCTCATTTTAGTTAAAGTGGTTGGAGTTTTAAAGAGAAGTGGAAAGTTAACAAATTAAAAAGAAATTGTGAAAACCATAATTGAAACCTTGGCAAATGCTTATCAGTAAAAAAAAAATTAAAAAAATAAATAAAAATAAAATTATCTAAAAGAAATGAATTCAAAGTAAACCTGCCAATAGGTAGGTTATAAAAAAAGTTAATAGACATAAGCAGATAGAGATAGACAAATAGATAAGTATATATATATATATATATATATATATATATATATATTACAAAGAGTTAATCATACCTTGAATCAATTAGCAATATTAATGCAATTATTGCTAATTGATTCAAGGTATGATTAACCCTTTGTAATATAAAATTATATGCTGCCTATTTTATTATATATATATATATATATATATATATATGTGTGTGTGTGTGTGTGTGTGTGTGTGTGTGTGTGTGTGTGTGTATGAACAGAATGAGGTAAATAAAGATACAGTCAAATTGACAGACCTGCACACTGATAGAAGGGAAGAGAAAGTCAAAGAAAAAGAGTAAGAAAAAAATATCAGCTTACAGATATATAAAAAACAAATAGGTAAATAGTGTTATATAATAAAACTATGTATTCTTTATAACATTAGCTACATTTTCTTTCCTTAAGAGTGTAGTGAGTTTATGCCGCCACAACAGTAACAGCACGCACAGATAGTTGGCTGTAGTGGATATATGCAGCAGCATGGAGGCACTTTTAACAATCACTGTTTTCTAAAAAAACTCTTTTTTTCCCTTCACCTTCATGTAGGGTCACAGACCTAAACTGGAAGCACCCCTCTCCAGCTGGTCAGTAAGAAAGACTTTTCTTTGTTCTATAAATGTAAGCATTTACACTTTGACTCTGGTTAACAAAAATGTACATTTTCCACAACCAGGCTTTTATTTCTTATTTTTATTTTATAGAATAAAATATTTCTTAAAATTACAACCAGTTATATATTAGTTTTTGTTCTGTCATTTTGTTAAAAACATTTAATAAATGATATTGATATCGTCACAATTACATATCCCATAAAACAGGAGCATCTATTATCAAATACATAGAAAAACATAGGTAAAGATTATCTTATAATAAAATCATGTCTTTTTAAAAATTTTGTAACATTAGCTACAGTTTATTTTTAAATTAATTAAATACTGATTATCTACAAAAATGCTTCTTAAAATTACTTTTCTTCTTAATTAGGGGCATCTCATATATATCTCACAAGAATTTATTTTTAACTTTGGTCTTATTACTCTGGCAGTAAATCACTTTTTCAAGACAATTCCTAAATAGTTATGATGGCAGTGAAAGTAATTATTTTGAAGTGACTGATAAGACATATCCTGAACAATTTATGCTTTACTGAAAATAGTTCAGTTTAATTCCCTTAACTTACTAAAAAACATATTTTCAGTAGATGACAATATTTATGCCTACCACTGATAAATGTGATTTAGATAGAACCTAGAAAACAAGCTACTGAGTTAGGTTCCCTGATACAAACCATTGTCTGTAGAAAAGATATGGTAGTAATAGCAGTAGAAGTGAACCAGTTCCTAAATAAAAATGATTCAGCTAACAGAAACTATGTGACACCCAACTCCTCCTCTGTCCTGGTCAGGGCACCGTTTGTGACACCCGTACTGGTCGCGGCGCACTTGTGACACCCGACTTCTTTTTCAGTCACGACGCCAAAATGTGACGTCGGTCCTTTGTGACGGGCTAACCCTGGGACATCGGTTGAAGTCTTGCTGGGTTCTAGCACCAACTTGTCGTACTCGGCTCGCTTCCAACGCCTGGTCACCGAAGCAACTGCTTTGATCTCGATTCAACCTACCCACGTTGTGATTTGATCTTAGGTTGACGAGATCAATCAAACGTCGGGCCGTAGTGCCAGCCAAATCCGGGTCAAGGTGATACTGCACAATAAATGTAGACAAAAAAAACAAAAGCACAAACAACAACTTCAAGGCGAGCGACTGGTTAGGAATAGTGATTAATTTTATGTCGGTTTCTTGAGTTACAGGAGTGCGTCTCTCTCTTTCTCTCCCAGCCCGAAGAAAAAAAAATGTGGATTGTAACACTTTTGCGTTCCTTAACTAGTTCTGGATATCTGGATGGCGAATATAAGTCAGACTTCTATAATTTGTTCTTGGTTAGAAGTCTAAGTCGGAAACTTGTTTTGGTGGAAAATCTAAAGTCGGACTTCAACAAATTTGTTCTTGGTTAGAAGTCTAAGTCGGAAGGCATGGAATCGTGCGGTCACCTGTACTGGCTATACTCTTCACTCACTGACTGGACTCTCTCTGTCTTGACTTCTGACTCACTGTCTGGACTCGACCCAACTCTCTCAACTCTGAAATACCCGTAGATGTTTGCTTATATGGACGCCGATCAAAACCTGGCGTGGGGTCGGAAGTGGTGTGGCCACCACGTTGATTTCAAATCCCCAATAAGGATTTTCTTTGTTTTCGGCCAAAAATAATTATCATTTTCCGTATTTGGAAATCTTATTCCACTCCCACCCTCTTCTGCTCTCATATGGGTATCTCACCATACTTTAGAGGGCGTCAACGGTTTTCCCACTTCCTCGCAGTAACATCTCATACCTATCCTCTCAATGGGCAGTGGCAGGCCTCCTCTCTGCGTCACATGATCATCTCCGCCTGGCTATTCGGCTAATAGGCGTCAACTGATAATCTCAATTTTTTATCCAACTTCACGGGATATGTTTTTTCTCAACCAAGTTTTTCCCGTCAACATTAAGTGGACAATTCTTTTTGGCGAAATTGGGTTAATTAAAATACCCTAACATAGCCTTCGTTATCACAAACGAACTTAAACAGAATGCAGATGTCCTGTCCAGGCGACATCTCAATCCAGGGCCCTGTGTGCGGTCGGCAGACGACCCATCAACTACTGATAACACAAGTTCGTCATCCTGACACAGCCAACGCTTTATCTGCCCAGAAGCCCTGGTATCCCTCAAAAAATGACCATCAGAACTTTCGCCATTCCACCACCCAAAACAACATCGCTTTTGTGGGTGGCATTCTTTCCTTCTCTTATCATCTAAGTTGTTAAGTCTTGTCCCTCTGTTTCTTTCTCTTCTTTCTCTCTTTCCTTCTTTTGTCCTTGCAGATAATTTGGCATATCTCAGCATCACATTCTGCGAGAAAGTAAAGTGGTTATCTTGAATCGCACTTGAAAATAACAAAACAAAAAATCTTTTTTTTTTCACCGATACTCTGTTTGGGAAAATAACAAAACAAAAAGAATATCGCTCAGTATGTCTTTCGTTATATCTATCGGTTTAAGTAATCGCTCAGTATGTCTTTCGTTATATCTATCGGTTTAAGTAATCCCCGTAATTAACTTCTGTGGTTAATTAATTGATTAATTAACCTGCCGTTCCTAAATAGTGTTACAACTACCTCTCTTTCTTTATCTCACATAGAACACTCTGTACAGCTGACAATGTCAGTAATATTTTTCTTGTATGAAAATGTAGATATGTGGACTCTCCAGTTAGTGGAAGACTTACTTTTCCACAATGTTATTTTATTCCTATGGAATAAATATTTTATCAAATTTCAGCTTGTCTTTTCTTTCATTTTTTTCTTTTATTTTGTATTGTTCTATGCAAAACATATTCAATGGTATTGATACCTCCTGGTGGGCTAAAAAATATCACTTCACTACAATCAAACTTCACCATTGTTGTAATGTGTTAACTTTTTATTAGTGATATTCACAAGTATCTGCTAATGTGGCCTTGTTGATGAGTTTTTTTATGTTCTCTTTTTTCAGATAGGCAAGGCTTATGGCTACATCACATTGAAACACTGGTTCCTGTATGATCACCGAAGATAAGCAATGTCAAGCCTGGTCAGTGCCTAGATGAGTGTCCATTTGGGAATATCAGGTGCTGTAAGCTTGGATGAGCTGGTGGTGTAATGGATAATGGTTTGGAATTGTTAACTGAAAAGCCAAGTTCCAATTCTTGTTGTGTTCGTTATATTCACTTACAGGCAGATACTCTAAGGAAAGGTATGAATCCACTTCTTTTCCCCCCAGCTACAGGTTAATTACTAAGACTTGTATCATTATACTTCATTATCTGCCAAAAACTTCTTACAATCTAAAAATATTTTCTGGCTTTAAATAATCTGCAAAGGGTTAAGAAGCTGTAGAAAATAAATTGATCAATCATTCATATATGCAAATTAGGCAATGAATCACTACATCTCCCAGAAATGTAGGGGTTTTATACTCTTTGTAGATATTGTGTTCTTATTTGCATGTTTCATTTTCAGGATTTCTTCCTCTCTCTCTTTCTTGAGATTTTAATGTATTTCTTTCTCTTGCAGATCTTAATCTTGCTTATCCAATGTTGTACTCAGGATATTCTTCTTCCATTGCTAGATCTAAATCAGATGTTTCAGAATCCTATTAATCCTGTAATCATATCTTCATTTATTTCATTCCGTAAGGACACATTTTGTTGTTGGTCTACAAGATTATAAATGGGAGTGTCAACAGAAAGCTCTTCACCATTCTCCTCATAACCTTCTTGAGGTCTTATTTGACCTGTAGGTGACTCTTTATGTCATTCCCTTTCTTTTTGCTATCATTTCTTTGCATTATAAAACTGGCCATTTCCAGATCCAAAAGTCCTTATCCTTTTTATGCTCAATCATCTTTAATATTTTACCCCAAAAGGAATGTGCATTTGAGTCTTGATGGAGTTTAATGGTATTGGCAATTTTGCGTGTGGTTTGGGGATTTTTCTGATACTTTTAAAATGAGTTTTGCCCAAATTTCTGTGCAAATTTCTGAAATGAATAATTAGTGTTATACACTGATTTATGGAGATGATGGGACAAAGTGCAAAAGCTTATAGATGATGCATTTCACCAAATGTGACATGCCTTGGGTTTGTCTTTTTCAGGTCTGAATGAAAGACAAAAATGTGTGTAAGGAAAATACGTTAGAATTCTTGGGGATAAGAGGGACAATAAATTAAATTACCTTATCAGATACAGTTGCTCCTCTTATACTCAAGAATCTGTACCTAGCATATTCAAGAGTGAAAAGAGAGAAAGAGGAGTTTATACCTTTCCTTATATAGTCCTAAAACAATGACACCTAGTAACAAACAAGGTAGGAGTAATCCCTATCATATAATAGATAATAGACATTTTAACAACAACTACAAATGTTTTAGGAGTAAATGCATTAGGCAGTTTATAATAAATTAAAAAAGTCAAATTAAACAACCTTTAAAAGAATACTTATAATTACAAAAATTATTTAGTACTTCATACTAGCTCCTATAAAACTTAAAACAGGCAAAATTATTTTCATTAGGAATGAATATATATTCAAAATAAAGTGAGGATCAATATTTATCCACTCTATTCAATTTCCCAAAACTGATCAACAGTCTCTGAACATTTATTTTTCACTTGCCTCTTTAGTACACTGAACAATTTTCTATAATAGTCAGGAAACTGGCTTGGCCAATTTTCAAAATATACAATTCTCTTTTCTTTTAAATAACTTATGGTCAACTTCAAAGTATGCTAGCTCACAACACTGACAAATGTAGGATTTTATATATTTGGATTATGTCTTTATTAAGTAACATTGATATTTTTCAAATTTACTGAAAATGATCACAACTTTTTCATTCTCTACAAATTGAAAGCACATATTTTTCTGTATTTTCTTTGTTTCACTATCAGCTGCAGTTTCTGAGCTTAAATTCTAACAAATTATTTAATTGTACACAATGTTTGATAGTATCTATACTCACAATATTTGTTAAATTTAAGTCATGTCAAATATGATTGGCCTTTGTTCTAAGGTGTTTCTTCAATTTTATGTTAGGTCAAGTGTTACTCTTACCATGTAACACAGTACTATCTATCAAATGGTCAGGTTATTGGCAACTAAACTGGTTCCCCACCAGGATTTTCTGGAGAGGAGAATGGTTAAACATCCCACAAGATTAAAAACAAAACCTATCAAAAAATTGCTTGAGAATGGAATGGAGCTATAGTTTCAAATTTAATTTTATAATTAAATTTAAAATTTTAGTTTCTGTTTTGAAACATGGTAATTTCTGTGTAGCAATGGGACCATATTTTTAAAATAGTAATTTATATATACATATACATATATATATATATATATATATATATATATATATATATATATATATATATTTATAAACCATTTGGCTTCATTTAGTTGACTTTTTTTTCTGTAGTAGAATTGTTCTAGACAATATGTATCACTTATCAGTAAGCTTTAATATACTCTGTATATCAGCAGACTTCTCCTGAATATATATGTTCCGGACAGATCCATTAATTGGGGAGATGGATCATACCACATTCTCCCCTGCCTTATTCTTACAGAAGGAAGAATTCCCTGAATTGACCAGGCATTCTTTGCTGTCTGCGAAGCCGTGTCGGATTGCCAGGGACATGATGAGATTCTTCCTCTTTCTTGCTAGAGCTGGATTTGATCCTGGTGTGTTTTCATAAACTTCTACAAGTGGCTTGCTCATCCTCTGAAGTATCAGTGGTGGGGGGGTATCTTCTGTGAAACCCTTTCTTCACCACTTGAGAGACCAGAGCTCAAGGGTTCCTCGTAATCTTCAAAAGGAGACCATGTTTCTGTTTCTTCGTAGTCAGTCAAAGTGTCCTGAGGACAGCCCTCACTTAGTCTTGTGGGTCCCTATTCATCCCCTGGTGGAGCCAAGTCCCTTAGTGAGACTGTATCTTCCTGTCCATCAGGGTAACAAACATGTGCATACTGAGGGTTGGTGTCTAGAATCTCCACTTGATCCACCACTGGTTCATTCTTATTCAGTCGTGTGTCTCTTTTTAGTAATATTACTCCCGGTTTCGAGAGTCAAGATGGTAGGGGCGCTCCAGTCAAACTTATTCTAGGAATCGGAGGAATTGTTCATGGGGTGTAACATTAGTGGCGGTGCATAACAGCATTCTAATTGCATGCAGGGCCTCTGGGATTAGTTGTTCTTAATTCTCTAAAGCTACTCTTTTATCAACAGCTGCTAGTTGAATAGTTTTCCAAATTATTCCATTATACCTCACGCACTGGCCATTACCTTGAGGGTTACTACTTGTGGCTACTCCTTGCTCTTATAGGAGCTGCTGTATGCATTTAGACATGAATGAAGCCTCTCTGTCCAAATGAATATATCCAGGTAGCCCAAAGATGGCAAAAACTGAACAAAGTGTTTGCATGACTGTTGTAGAAGATACATTGGGGGAGGGTATTGCGAAATATTCTTCAGTTATTGTCAGCATATATTTGTTAGGAGTTTTTGACAGAAGTGATCCTATAAAATCCAATGTCATTCTTTCATAGGGTTGTATGGCTTTTATGAGCTTACTGGTGTTAGGACAGTAAAACCTAGATTTATTTTCAGCACAAGTCTTACATAATTTGGTGATATCTTTCACATCCTTTACTGAGTAGGGAAGGTTTTTGATTTTCATCATATAGACCATAACACCTGGGTGGCAGAACTCTCTATGTAGTTTCTTTAACTCTTCTTTGTAAGCAGTTGAGCTACATACATGAGAGAGGGAGTCCACAGCTGTGTTTTCTTTATGGGGGTGGTACATTATGTCAAATGAGTAACATGAGAGTTCCAGTCTCCACCTGGTTATCTACTCCTTTTTAATTTTGCTTTTTGTTTTTGGGTTGAATATGAATGAGACTGATTTTTGGTCTGTAATTAGTTTAAAATATCACCTGATCAAATAATACCTCCATTTTGTCAGCGATTCAACA
This sequence comes from Acanthosepion esculentum, assembly GCA_964036315.1. Taxonomy (NCBI): domain Eukaryota; kingdom Metazoa; phylum Mollusca; class Cephalopoda; order Sepiida; family Sepiidae; genus Acanthosepion; species Acanthosepion esculentum. The sequence continues at coordinate 35,307,984 of OZ038506.1, forward strand.
ATAGCATAGGCTTCTTTCTCTATTGCAGAAAGCCTCCATTCCAATTTAGACGGGGTTCTCGAGACAAAAATGCTATGGGCATTCCACACTGCCTTAAAGAATAATTGGGTGTATATAGCAAAGAAAACAGCGAATTACCTCGTCAAACCAAGTGACAGCATGCCACGTGTATCTTACGATGGAAAATGTGGCGAAAAAGAAAGTTACTTGCCCAAAAAAAAGGGCATGTATTCTTCATATGCTGGAGATGGAATATTTAAATTAGAAACAAGTTTGTCACAGGAGTCACCATAAAAAAAATTTTTGTATGCTAATATTGTGTGCCCTCTCTCAGTTGTTGACGAATGGAAAAAATGCTTGGCCAATAAAAGCAATTGGTGTTCTTGAATTGGGGAGAAAGAAAAAAAAATTTGTGTATTTAGTGACCGTGGCGGTCGTTGGTGAGTGAGTTATTTTTCTGACTGGTTATGTGCATTGGGATTTGTGACATAATACCGGTAAATTGAGATGTCAACATTTTCTTTCTGCCCCTGTCTGAACTTGCAGTGATTTGTTCTATTCATTGTGGAAGTAATCTGCAACAAATATTTTCCTTTGCAATCCAAGAACTCTTACAGTGTAGTAAAGGCTGCTTTCACTATGGCCCTCTAACTCATTAAATGTTTTCTCTGCTATGGAACATAACAGGAAGTTTGATACTGTTGTTTGGGGGTAGATTTCTTCTGAAGAAGACAAAATCCAATGTGCATAGTGTGCAAACATTGCTAATATATGCTGCAGAGTGAGTAAATCCATTGGGACTGATAGATTGAGTAATGGATTCAGATATTCTGGATCGGGTTTTATGTTGTTTTTATGTATAATCTATCTGAATAATTTTATATTTTTATGTCTAAATTAACATTTGTTTTGGTTAAGCATAAGTTTATACTTTTTAACAGCCACCATGAATAATTTAAGATTTTTATCATGTTCCACTTAATTTTTCCCACAATTGGTTACATTATCGATAGATGTCTTGCAAGTTCTCTTTTGATATTATCTGGTCTGTCACTCTTTGAAAACTAACTACCCCATTAGTCATGCCAAATGATATTCTACAAAATTGATAGAGTTTGCTGCTGGTCTCGAAGGCCATATAGGCTTTATTGCAGGGCCTTATAGCTACCTGATGGTAGGCACTTTTAAAGTCCAGAGTACTAAATAGACCGTTTTCTCTATTATATCATCTATTTTTTGGCAGAGGGTAGGCATTCAGCAAAGTAAATTGGTTTACTGTTTGGGAATAGTCGATTACCATTTGCTTTTCCCTGTTCTCAGAGGAGACTATGATGACTTGGGATAGGTTTGATTATTCCTTCCTTCAACATATGAATAACTTTGGTTTGGTTTGTTTTGTTTTACAGCATATCAACCTCAATGGGTCATTTAATGCTGACAATGTTATTTTTTTTTCCTGGTAATATTTTTGTTTTGTCAAAAATCTATTTCTGTTAATATTATTTTTTCAAAAAGGTATAGCTAGTAATATTATTTGTCAAAAAATATATAGCTGGTAATATTATTTTTTCAAAAACGTATTATCAGAGGCCTTGCTGTTGGACGTAGTTTATTGTCATACCCAGGATGCAGATGTAGTTTAACGTCATACCCAGAATGCTATTAATAACTTTGATTCGGATAAATAATTTATTCTCTTCAGTGTTTCACCTAGATTTAGTAGCTACCAGTTTACAATCTGGTGTTAAATTGTTAAAGAGAGCTGGGTATGGCATTCTCATGCTAGATTGCAGACTTTAAAGGGTGGCTTAGAGCTTCCAAAGGGTATTTCTACTAATGAATGTTGGCATAAGAAGTTGTGCCCTAATATAGGTCACAGCATAGATCATTGATTAGTAGGCATCTTACTCCTTGGTAGAGAGTACCCTTTACTTATAGATCAACTAAACAATATCCAAGTATTTGTATGGAAAGAGATGAGATAGCCATTACCCCTTTGTTTAGACATTTGTAAATTTTCCACAAATTTAGTTTTGGAATGCTTGTGTTAAGAAAGTTTTCTGTGCTCTTTGTGCCAATCAGTGTTTTTAGTGGCTCTTCTTTAGCAGTGATTTCTCTCATTGTAGTTGATAAGCTGCCAAGTATTTTCAATGATGCCAAACAAGTTACTGTTTTGCTCCTCTTTTTCTTACTTTTACAAACTTTAGTCCAATGTCCGTGTTTTCCGCATATATAGCATTTGTCTCTTTTAGCAGGGCATAATGACCATGCGCGTCTCTTGCCCCTGCAGAAAAAACGTGTGTTTCGTTAAGGCTGATATTTTTGGAGAGCCTAGCATTTCATATGATTGGAAGGCCAAAATAGGTGGAGAGGTCTCTGATGTCACTGTGACTGTATCATAATTTTTAGCATTTTCTCTTGCTAAATTTAGAACTCTTGCCTGGTCATAGGCCTGTTATAATGTTATGGTGCTGTTTTCAAGTATTCTTTGTCAGATACCCATGGACCTTAGCCCGTTTATGAGGCATCTCAGATCAAATCAGCTCAATATTGTTCCACTGATACCAAAGAAAATGAACAGACCTTACTTAGTTTTATTAAGGTTTGATAAAATCCATCAATGGAATCTAAAGGCAGTTGACACCTTGTAGCCAGTAAGGGTCTGGAGACCATTTCATTTTTCTTTTTAATGTAGATCCTGTCCAGTATTGCTAAAGCCTCATTGTATGAAGATGCATCCAGGAAATACTTGTAAACTTGTGCTGAAACATATCTGGTAAGATAGTGTAGCTTATTAGAACTTTCAAGAAGTTCATAAAAGTTACTCTCCAGTGATGAAATTCCAGTTTGGTATTAGACACGTTGGGGTCAATAATAAGTTTCTCTGGACAGAGTAAATTAGCCATTTTCAAAAATGGTTAACAATGAGAGTATATTGTAGTAGAATTGTTTTAGATAATATGTATCACTTATCAGCAAGCTTTAATATACTTTGTATATCAGCAGAGTTCTCCAGAATATATGTCTTCAAAACAGACCTATTAATGGGGGAGATGGATCATACCACAGAAACTGTGTTAGTAAATTTCTAATTTTCTTGGTTTTTAATACTGTGTGTATCCTACGACGGAAAATGTGGTGAAAAAGAAAATTACTTACCAAAAAAAGGGCACGTATTCTGCATGACACGCTGAAGACGGAATATTTAAATTAGAAACAAGTCAGTCGCAGGAGTCACTATAAAAGTATTTTGATATGCAAAAAATTGAGCGTCCTCTCCCAGTTGTTGATGAATGAAAAGAATGCTTGGCGGATGAAAGCAAAAAAGAAAATGAAATTTGTGGATTTTGGCTACCACGTTTGTCGAAGAGTGAGTTATTTTTCTGACTGGTTACATGCATTGTGATTTGTGAGATAGTACCTGTGAATCGAGTTTTCGGCATTTCTTTCTGCCCCCAATGTTTGAGTCTGAACTTATAGTGATTTATTCTCTGCGTTGTGGAAGTAAACTGTGACAAATATTTCCTTTGCAATCCCAGAGCGCTTACAAACATTTTAATCAAAATTGCTTCCACAACAATTCCTACACAACTTTAATCTTCTATTTCCCTCACTCATACAGCTCCAATATTCTCATTTTTATTAAAATAATTTTTTTATAGATTAAGAAAACTAAGTTAAAAAAAGATATTTGAGATATTTATAAGATGCTCAGAAAAGTAATTTTAAGAAGCATTCTTGTAGATAATCAATATTTAATTTCAACTAAAAAACAAATGTAGCTACTATTTCAAAAATGCTAAAAACATGATTTTATTATAAGCTTTACTTATCTGTTTTTGTATGTATCTGTTAAGAGATATTTCTCAAGTGCTCTGGACATTTACCATGTAAGGATCTATACCATCTGTAAAATGTTTTCAGCAAAACGACATAGACTGGTTTAAATTTTATGAAGCATTCATTCCATAAAGTAAGAATAAGAAATAAAAGTTTGATTATGGAAAACATGATTTTTGTTAACAGCAGAGTTTGAATACAAATGTCTACATTTCTAGAACAAAGAAAAGTCCTACTTACGCACCAACTGGTGAGACATGTTTCGTCATTAAGATCTGTAACTCTACATGAATGCAAAAAAAAAAAGAAGTTTGTTTTTTTAGAAAACATAGATTTTTAATGATGATAGTCATTAAAAATCCAAAGTGACAAAGAAAACTCTCTCTCCCTCTCTTCTATATATTTCCTTTTCTTTCCTTCCTTCTATTGTTCCTATCCTCGGTAACGGACATGAACACAGACTTAGTTTACATGGGTCAGTGAACGTCATAAAAAAATCAACCAATGGCAAAACGTCCCACCAAAAATCAAATGGGAAACATGGATGTGTCAGTCCCAATAAAAAGAAGAAAACCACACACGAGACAAGAGATGTAGCAGTGGAGAGGAATGTGATTCAAAGTAGCAGTTCAAGACACAAGGGTTGGTGATTCATCAGTATTGTGAGTTCGACCTGACATACAACTCCAGAAGAAAAAGAAGAAAGGATGAATTAATTTCTGTCAACCAGAATGAACACAACAATCCCTGTATGAACTCTCAAATCACAAAAAGAACTATGACAATAGTCAACCATTTTAAACACTGTAACCAAATGGAGTCAACAATAAATGGTAATATAGACAATAAATTTGGCCTTTACTTCATCTCTATATACCAAAATACTTTGATAATACTAATATTTAATAACTGTATATACTTCAAAGCTAAATCTTTGCAAATAAATAATGTGTTATATGTTTTAAATGCTGTGTAATTTTTATCTTTCTGCCTGAATTATAAGTTAATTAATTTTTATTTTATTTTCTCGCACTTCTCACCTGTGGAACCCTCTTCTAGTTACTTGTTTCCAGTCAAATTTGATCTTCAAATATTTAAATGAAATGTCAGTCATTAGCTTTTTCATTTCTGTTCTTTCATTGTTCTTGCACCATAATAATGTTTTTCTTATATTCTTTTACACTCAGTGTTAATGGCTATGTTGCCTTGCTTGAGATGAAAAAAATTATAAAAATAAATGACCATATTTTTCAACACATCCAATCAATTGTTAATAAGATTAATATGGTGAGAGGGTTACATAAAGTAACTTGAGGGCTATGCTATCATCCTGGTGCCTTGTGGCACACAAAGCCTCTTGGTGAGGTTTCTTTAATCAAATTGTCCCATAAAGTGGCTAATTGGCCCCACACCCAAACTGTACTCTAAAGAAGGTTTTGGTTTTCTGCTGGGGTTTTCCACATTTACAAGTTCTGTCTATCCAGGTTTTGGGTATTCAGATTTTTTTTTATTGTTCCCACTCCTTAATAATGTTTTTCTTATATTCCTTCACACTCAGTAACCCCTTGTGCCTTAGCAGCTTTGTTGCCTGCTTGGGGGTGAAATAATTAAAAAAAAAAAAGAAACCACTCAATAGAGATATCATATCTTATTAATATCTTTTAATAAAAAGAAGTTTTTATCTTATTAAATTAATTAATAGAATATGTTCTAATAGTGGTTCTTCTATAATTTGAATCTAATTTGTGCATTTTATCAAATTTTAATTTATACATTATACAAGTTTTTGTTTCCAACATGACTCATTCAAACATTAAAATATCATCAACTTTTGTATATTTAACTTATTATTTAGAATGAAAGGTCAGATATTATTTTATCAAGAAAATTCTGTTAATGTCTTATACAGGATGTGGCAGAAATACCTCCCACATTTTAAATGTTGACAAAAAGATCATGGTAACTGCTATTAAAAAAATTATTTCCATGTTGTTCATTTCATTTTTAAAATGACATCATCTAAATGCTAGCCTCTACTCGCCATACAGTGTTGTACACAATTTCTAGCTCTTGGGCATTTTCTGGAGTTCAAGGTCTTCCAGGTGTCTTTCTTTTAAGCACTGAATCTGTGGCCCTGAAATTTTCAACCCACAGCAGGATCGATTTTCTATCTGGAACAGCATCGTTCCGATGTGATAGGAAATCAGCAAAAAAAAGCTCTCTGTGTTACAATTACAGATTCACCAATCTTAAAAAAATATTTCAACCACAAGGCTCTCTGTGCCAAGCCAGGAAATTTTTCTCCCTGGAATCGATCCTCCAAATCTATAAATTGATCATTCGCCCTTGCATGGAGTATTGCTGCCATATATGGTCTGGAGCCCCTGCTGTTTGCCTCAGGGTTCTTGATAAGATCCAGAGACGGATATGCAATGTAATTGGCCCTGATCTGTCATCTCGTCTACAGTCGTTCTCTCACAGACACGACGTTGCCTCGCTCTGTCTTTTTTACAAATACTTTCACGGTAATTGCTCCGAGGAGCTGCTTTCACTGGTTCCTAGGCCTCATGAATTTAAACGTCCTACGAGGCTGGCATCCCGCTCCCACCCCTTCACCGTTGAAACTGTTAGATGTAGACGTCTCTTCTACTCCAATAGCTTCATGTCTTGCACATCTCGCCTGTGGAACTCCCTTCCTTATTCCTGTTTCCCTGACAAATACAAGCTCCAACTATTTAAGTGTAACGTCAATCGACATCTCCAGCTGCCTTGATCTATCCACTTCCCTTCTCCACATCCTTTCACCTTTCATTCCTATCTGCTCTCACTCCAAATCTTCTGTAACCCCCTTGCCTTGATCGATCCACTATCTTTCTCCACATCCTCTCCTTTACCACTCCTATCTGCTCTTCCTCCAAACCTTCTGTAACCCCTTGCATGCTAGTCGCTTCCAGCCTTGCTTGGAGTGATAAGCTTAAAAAAAAACAAAAAAAAAAACATATGGTCTGCACTGGTCCAAGCCATGATGTTAACTGATGGTATCTTAAAAAATTGTATGACATTATCTCAGTAAAGACACCATTGTCATTTGCTTAGCTTCAATAGCACCACACAGGTGACAATTTAAAATGTGGGTGGTATTTCTGTCACACCATGTATTAAATATAAACTATTAGTGACTAACTTGTATCAATATTTAGCAAAGTGGGTGATCATTAGTATTTGTAATTCTACTCTCAGGAATATCCTTAGAATTTTTTTTTTGTATCTTGTTGTGGGAATGGAAAGTATTATTATATTACTCCTCCTAATACATTTGTTCTACAAACAATACTTGGTGGACTCATGTGAGTCCAGGTAAAAAAAAAAAACATGTAATTGAAACAATCAATTAATAAATGTATTAGCAAGACATATTAGAGAAGGATAATGAGAGAAACAAAATTGATTGACCATGTCTTCTGGGTTGTTGCCATACTCATGCTTGGCCAATAGCAGGTTGGTGAGGCTATTTAACTCATAGTTGGAGTTCTTGAATTCAAAGTTGTCCTTCTCCTAGACTGGTTGCCATCCAAGGCTATAGGATTCAGTCCGTCCTGCTATTTACCCATAGCTGAGAGGGAGAAGAAATGGATTCATACCTTTCCCAAGAGTTTCTGCATGTAAATGAATGTAACAAACACAACTGGAATTTGAACTCATCTCTCCAAATCTTCAATCCAAGTCACTGTCCATTACTCTACTGTGCCTCCAAAAGAGTAACAATGTTCTAGTCTGTAGGAAAACAACATCAAGTAATCCCCAAATATTGCCCTTAGCCCTGGGGAAAAATTGTAAAATTATGAATTTCTTGTAATGTTGTCTTTGTTCAAAATAGCCGAGAATTAGGAAGTTCATAGTTACAGAGAATATCGAAGGAACAAAAGACGAGGTAGAGGAAACAAAGAAGAAGAGGTTTACTAAATAGTCATACAAAGAACTTAATAACTTGAGTAAATCAAATACTACTCAAATCCTACTCTAATGTGTCTACTTGCTATATTTATAGGTAGAAACAGTCCATTGTCAGAGTAGTAGGGAAGAGCAGGATGTACGCAGAGTCCTACTCTATAACAGCATTTAATGAACAATAGTATTCAGTCAACAACTTTTGCTTTAATTTATTTGAAGCACATTTCTTTTTCTTTTATTTTGAACTACACTGCCATTTGTTGATCAGCCTGTGTACTAAACAAAATGGTATGGTTGTATAAAATGCTGTACTCCTAGGTATATTCTGTGATTGTATAAATGGCTGGCACCACAGCTTATGGATGTGTCTTGATATTGATAGAGCTAATGTGGACAAGTAAAGCCTATACTTAAAAATGTTTGCTTTTAATTCCATTTTTCCATAAATGTTTTGAATACTTCAAAAACATACAAAAAAAATTGCTTAAAAATGGAAATACTTTTGATCCCACTTCATAAATATGAAGAAAGGGAACTTTTAAAGGTTACATTCTCTTTTTATATGTATTTTTCACTAGGTTGTTCACAATTATGGGCTTTTAGCAACCGAGTAAATATCTTCTTTTTATATATTTCTAGTTTGCTATTTATCACTTCACTGATGACAAAATGATCAAATTTCAAATCTAAATTGTTTGTCATATATTCAGTTTAAATAGAGGAGGAGTCACAGAAATGACTTGAAAAGGTCACACTTTTCAGCTTATACTCTTTTCCTGTTACCCAGAGTTTGTTGCCAGATAAAAAGAGAAATTAGCTCTCACAACACAGATGTCCTTTTTCCTTCAGATTGTGCTTGAATGTGTGCTTGCATATGTGCATCTATATTTTAATTCAATGACAGACCTAAAAAAATATTTCATGGAAAAATTTTAAGAATGCTTTAAAAAATAATTTTACTTATTATTTCCAAAACAATCAATAATTTTTTATAATTACCTGATTTTTTAGAATTTGAAAATTTAACAATTTTTTTGGTTTTCTTATCTCCAACTGAATGATTTTATTGCTTAACCAAAAGTAGAGGTTGTTTGGGCTGAGTGGGAAGGAAATGTATTATTCTAATGTTTTTTTTCAAACTCATTCAAATTGCATATGTATGTGTGCATGCATGTGCCTGTTTGTACAAGCCCAAGCACATGTAAGTCACTCATACACAACTCAGACTTACACATATATGTTACAAAAGAAACATGTTGACAATGTGTGATAGACAGAGAATCATCTCTTTTTTTATAATATAGATTTTTATGTAGTATTACTAGTTGTGTTTGGTTCAAGATGTAACACTTTATTACCTAACTAGCCTAATATTATGTTGGCATGGTTACACAGCATTGCCCAGATCTAAATAGCTTCCAAGACATCCATTAACCTTTCAGGATCAATTTTATTTTATCTGATGCACATTAAATGTCGCCATTGATTAAATGTGACTACAGAAGAAGTAATCATAATAAAAAGACAAAAAATGATATAGCTATATGTGGATATTACCTCAATTCAGGATTATTACTGTTTGTGTTATATAAAGAGTTTGATAGGTGGTTATAAACCTTAAAGTGAAGAATCAGTTCTTTATTATTGTGCTGACATATTGGGTGGTTCAGTGTTGCAAATGCCAACTTAATTAATCTCAAAAGATTCATTGAAAAGAATTATTTATTTTATTTATCAAAATCTCCCGCTATAGATTTATTTTACCATCTTACCTTGGTAGCAAATGTTTGATTTCATTCTTTAAGAATATACTAGGTTGGCCAGGAAGTCCTGACTCACTTAAGAAGTGGAAAGAAAACAACAAATCTTGATCTCTGTCTGGTGGAATTTCCAAGGAGTTTTTTTATTTTTTTAAAGCGTATCACCCCAAGCAAGGCTGGAAGCCACTAGCACGCAAGGGGTTAAAGAAGGGTTGGAGGAAGAGCAGATAGGAGTGGTAAAGGAGAGGATGTGGTGAAAGAGAAAGACAGTGGGTCGATCAAGGCAAGGGGGTTACAGAAGATTTGGAGCGAGTGCAGATAGGAATGAAAAATGAAAGGATGTGGAGAAGGGAAGTGGATAGATCAAGGCAACAGAAGATGTCGATTGACGCTACACTTAAACCGTTGGAGATTGTATTTGTCAGGAAAACAGTAATAGGGAAGGGAGTTCCATAGGCGAGATGTGCAAGACATGAAGCTATTGGAGTAGAAGAGACGTCTACATCTAACAGTTTCCATGGTGTAGGGGTGGGAGCGGGATGCCAGCCTCATGGGGTGTTTAAGTACTGCATTTTGAGCTTGTTCCACACGGTTGCGCTATCAATGCTAAACTGTTTTGCCAGCAGCTAAAATGCATCTATGACAAACTAAAGGAGTATTGGGCTTTGTTTCAGAAAATGTGAGGCCACACACTGCCAAATTGATTAAGGAGAAGTTCAAACAGACAGTGTTGAGATTCTTCCATATCTACCATTTAGTCCCTATTCTACTCAATGGCACATTTCCTCCACGACCGGCAATTCAACACTTTTGGTGAAGTGAAGGAAATTTGTTTACAGTTTTTTGATTCAAAGCCAGCAGACTGGTTGCTGGGACAGATTTGGATGCTGGCTGATTGCTGGCAAAAGTTTGTTGAGAATGATAGACTTTATTTTGAAGAATAAATGTTGGTATTCCTCCATAAAATTTTGTTATTTTCTTTCCACTTCCTAAGTGAGTCAGGACTTTCTGGCCAACCTAATATGACATGATGATGCATTATATACACTTAAATATTTTTGTAATCAAATACAGAAGAGTTGCTGGTGGCAGGGAAGAAGGACACAATGATGAAAAAGTGTAAGAGTCACGGAAAATGAAGAAAATCAAATGGATCTTAATGTTGGAGCCAAGGCTGGAAATGAGAAAAGAAAACAGATTTTAAAACTTATTGCACTATAAATTAGTGAAGCTAAATTTTTAACCATTGTATTAGAGTTGGGATGGGATATGAGATTTAGGACTGTGGTAGTGTCTATTAACACATTGATTCCCACATGACCTACTAGAGGGTCATGGTGGTATGTCTGCAAGGCCCACATGGCCTTCCAGTGGGTTGTTTGCCAATTTTTTTTCTATATGGATTATTGGGAATGGGATGCTATGATTGATTGCTTATGAGATCAACATACACCAGAACCACATTTTTCCCCCCAAAAAGATTTAAATATTTTTTAATATAGAAAATGAGAGTGTCAATGTAATACTTGTATTTTGGGTGGTTGTGTGGGACTCAGAGTGGTAAACTGGACTCAGGTACCGAATGACACACCTGTGGGTCATGAGTAATAAACACTACCTATGATATCCTGGCCTCATATATATATAACAATGTTAAAACAAAGTCGCTTGTACCAAAATTAATTAAGATATAGTTTTGGGATCCAAGGGAAATGAGGCTTGGAAGCTAACGTGTTAATAATTTTAAAGTATTTTATTTTCTTACATGTGTACTAAATACCAACATTTTTTAAGTACTTGAACAAAAACAGAATAAAACACAAACTTTGGACAGTTTGTCCCTAATTTTTCTCCTGATGTACATTTTATTTGAAAAATAGAAAAATGCGATAAAAAATGAAACAGACAAACCTTGTTACTTAGATTATTTATATTATTTGGACTGTATCCTCATCTTCATTGCCATATTTACAATGTTTCAGCTGTTGTGCGCTCTGGTCTTCTTCAGGTGAACCAGTTTTTGGTCTTTATTCACTGGGCCATGTGTCCTCAAGGACATATGGCCCAGTGGATAAAGATGTTGGTTAGATCCAGTGACTAGACCCAAAGAGTTGTGAGTTCAATAACAGGCCACAGCAGTGGTGAACCAAAAACTTGGAGAGTTGAGTTAAAGGGAAATAACCGAGACATCCAGAAGAGGCATGGCACGTGGAACTAGAACAATCTACCCTGGTGGACGAAATAAAAGGTTCGGTTCAAAATTCCAATCACCTGAAGAAGGCCAGAGTATACAACGGCTGAAGCATTGTGCCTATGGCAATGACCATGAGGATAACAGTCCGAATAATGTAAATAATGCAAGTAATCATAATACCAGAGATATAGACAAACAAACCTTGTTTGAATTTAACAAAATTTGTTTGGATGAATTCATGCTGCCTAAATATAACTTTGTCTACAAAACCGTGAAGTCAGAGTGCTGAACCTCAATCAGTTAAGTGACAAATTTTATATTTGTATTAATCTTATAAGAAAAAAATTATATATATATATATATATATATATATATATATATATATATATATATATATATATATATATATATACACTACCAGTCAAAAGTATTTGGCTCCCATCAAAAAATTTTATTTCTCATCCTAAAAGTGTTATTTTTAATGAAACAAGCACCACAATGATTTTGTTGCAGACTGGTGAATGTATTTTTAGTTATCAAAAGGATTTATGATGTCGGTGTTCTTAAACATTCATCCACAACAAATTAGGAGGTAAAAGGAATATTGCAAACAAATCATGCAAGAAAAATCAGAGTGAAGACAAACATAATTAAAAGTGTAACAATAACATTGATTTATATACAATTGACATATACAATTGGGTTGAATATTTTTGGATAAATGAGGATGGTTGAATTAGATTGTGTAGAGTATTTTTGTGAAGTTTCAGCATCTGTAAAGCTGTTATTAAGATTTGTTCGTAAAATTAAACTAAGTATTTGGTTATGTACAAAAATGTCCTTTGTGTGAGTTCAATCAATAGTGTGTGTGCGTAAGTCTGTTTAAGTTATTGTCCTAAATTGGTAGGAGTTGTGTACCTTTAGTTGTTTGGATGATTGATTGATTGTTTACGAATACTTATTTAGTAGTGAGTAAATATCCCTTTTTAAGTATTGTAAGTAATTGCTAGAAATTGTTCCTGAGACAGCATGCTTGTTGTTTGCTGAGTCAGAGAAGTTTGCGTGGTAAAAGTGTAGTTGGTCAAGGTTTTGACTTGCGTGGATTAGTTTGGCATCTCTCCAGGGGTGAAAGTCTGACTACTTGAGTCAATTCAGATTCTTCTATTTATTGAGTTTTGGTCAAGAAAATAGGCTCCAGAGTGCTGGGTGCGAAAAGACATTTTTGTGTGAACTTGTTACAGTTCTAAGTTCTGAGCCAATGAGAAGTCTTGCTTGCTGAAACTAGAGTGTTGATTGGTTGATAGGTGATTTTTGGTGTAAAGTGGATTATACTGGAGGGGTGAGAGGTTAGTGTGGATTATTCCATCAGTTTCATTTATTATACTAAATACAATTCTTCCTAAGTAACTTCAACCTTAGTATAACCGGATATCTTTTGAAAATTTGATTTGAAGGTGTTTTTCTTCTTTAGTACTGAGCATGAATAAACGTTTTCCAAAAGTTACATTATACCACCACTTGAACTCATTACTGCTAGCTAAATACTACCTGTTTTACCTATGCTGCCAATGTACCTTTCCCAGTAGTGAGATCTGTTATTCTTATTTTGTTTAAATTAAAACCTAAACTTTGCAACTTTCTTCCAGATCAAAACTTTTTTCTCAACAAAATATCCAAAACACATGAACTTATACTTGAACGAAGGGAAGAGATCATTACTTTAAAAAAAGAAGAATATTCAAGCAGAGAAATTTCAAACAAAATAAAAATTCCCAGAACTACAGTGGATTGTACTGTTAGGAGATATCAGGAAATAGGACAAAACAAAACCAAAAGTAGGACTGGTAGACCAAAAGCAACAACAAGAGCAGAGGACAATTTCATCAAAGTCACCAGATTGAATGATAGAAGGCTGACTGCTTCAAACATTACTGCACAACTATACCAATGTCATGAAAAAAAAAGTGTCAACATCCACTGTGGGGAGAAGACTGTGAAACTGGCCTATATGGTAGAATTGCTTTTAAGAAACCACTGTTGAGGAATCAAAACAATGTCAAAAGCCTTCAGTGGACCAAGGAACACAAAGACTGGACAATAGAGCAGTGGAATAAAGTCCTTTGGACTGACAAATTTTTGGGTTAAATAGGAGGGCCTATGTGCGGTGAAAAGTTGGTATAAGAGCTGCAAGCCCCTGTATCACACCAACCATAAAGCAAGGTGGAGGCTCTGTTATGGTTTTGGAGGTGGGGGGATTGGACTTTTGCCAATTGCAAAGTCAGGGATTTGCACAAGGTGAAGGGTAAATTGAATCAGACCAGCTATCACAGCATACTGTAGCATCATATGATCCCATGTGGAATGTGGCTTGTGGGTCAAGGATTTGTATTCATGCAAGATAATGACCCAAAGCATACTAGTAAACTCTGCATTAAAAGAGGAACAGCACATCCTTCAACTGATGTCTTAGCTAGCATAATCAGTGGACTTAATTCCTATTGAACTGGTGTGGGATGTACTTGATCGAAAAGTAAGAGCTAAACAACCCACAAGTACAGCTCACCTCTGGCAACTCTTGCAGGAAATCTGGGCTGAACTATCTTCAGTCTACTTCCAGGCTTTGGTGGGAATAATGCCAAGAATTTGTGAAGTAGTGATAGCAGCCAAAGGGGGTCATTTTGATGAATCAAAAGTTCAAGAAGTTTTTTGTGTTTTTTTTTGTTTAATTTGTATTTAATGTGGCTCAGGAAGACTTGTATTTAGTATAATAAATAAAACCATTGTGGTGCTTGTTTCATTGAAAATAACACTTTTAGAATGAGAAATAAAAAATTTTGAGTGTGGCCAAATACTTTTGATTGGTAGTGTGTATGTATATATATATATATATATATATATATATATATATATATATATATATATATAACAAAAAAAGCACATGTCACATTTTGCCTATATCACAAATCTCCCTAATTCCACGAGACTCACCAACTGTATCTACCTAACCTAAAGATGACTTAAGATAGTCAAAAGCTTGTACCATATTTCTTGTAATTTTCTTCCAAATTAAACTTCAGACAATTTCTGACAGAATTTCCCCTTGTCTGAAAAGGATTATTCACAATTTGGAAAAGTTGATCATTAAAATTAAGCAACTCAAAATATCTGTTGTCTTCAATAATATTTGGATTAAGTAATAGTTCTACAGAAGGATGATGAGAATAGCATAGATGGAGTGCATGAGCAAGAAAGAAGTCTTAAGGAAAATGGTAACAAAAAGGACATATACTGAGAATGAGAAAGAGACATAATGAAGAAGGAGTGCTTGGAGAATGTAACACTCACAGAGCATATTGAGGATGTGAGAGAAAGAGGAATGTAGCAAATAACCTACCTAATGAGCTTGTGTAGATGGTTGGCAGAACAGGGAGTGTTAGTAAAAAGATAAACCTTACTAAGCGCTACAAAGGACAGGAAGTTGTGGAGAGCCATGAAAAAGAAGGCAGCAGACCACCTACCTGATGAGCTTGTGTGAATGTATAACAAAATAAAGTGTTTGAGGCTTGGCAAGGGGAAAAAAATGTTGCTAATAGCTACAAGGTTGTGGAGAGCTATGATTGCCCACGTCCTGAAGGAACATTGTACATAGAATAAGTAAAAAAATATTTTTAACAAAATTAATTTTGTTTGAGAGTCTGCTCTAAATGATTATTCTTTCCTTTTCAACATGGCTGCCACTTTCATTGCTCAAGACTGACTTTGTCATCAGCATGAAACAGAATTGATGGCAGTCGTTATGTCATATTAATCTGAGTAAGTGATTAGGCTTCTTTGAAATAATTATTTCTGTAGTATGATTTGCAGGTTTCTGCTTTCTGTTAGAATTTCTATATCTTTATTGTTGCTTTCTTTTTTTTTAATTTCTTTTCTCCTTTCCCTGAAATGATTTCAACAGAAATTTCAAACAGGATATAAAACTGACTAAAGAAAATTACACATGCATATAATATTCACAAGCATTTACAATTAGTTTATGGAAACACAATTAGAATTTCAAGTTTTTCTTATTTTTGCAGTTTTATGAATAAAACATGGTGCAAATTCTCACTAAAAACAAATGTAAATCCTCCTATCCTATCATATTGAGAAAATTCTTTTGCAAAAGCTTTTTATACATTGGTGATCTTATGTTAATGTTACTGAAACTTAAGCAATCACAATTGCTTAAGACATGAACCTGATAACATAATGAATGTTTCTGGTCTAATGAAACTGATTATCCTAATGTAGTGTTAATTTCTATGTCCACACTGTTTATATCTACACTCACTGATAGTGATACTCTTTAATCATTTAAATGTTCACCCAATACAAGGCCAAAGAGCCATTAAAGTTAGAGGGTTATGGAGGAGAGAGAAAAATTAAATTAAATAAATAGTAAATAGAATTTCAGGGTTCCGATGCAGATGTCAGGTGTACAGAGCTGAAGCAGACTTTGGAATGAACCCAATCCAAAACAGGAAACAAGAGATAAACCTCTACTTTTGATCAAAAGACCAGGGAGAAGTGGGAACCATATGATAGGCATAACTATCTATACCTATTGGTGGAGAAAAAAAAAATTAAATAAATAATGAATACAATTTCAAAGTTCAGGCACAGATGTTAGGAGTGCAGAACTGAAGCAAACTTTAGAAGGGACTGGAAACCCAATCCTAATCAAGAAATAAGGGATAAACCTCTACTCCTGTTTAAGAGTGTGAATCAGATGATAGGTGAACCTATGTATTCCTATTGGTTGGGGAGAAAGAAAAAATAGAATAAAATAAATAATTAGTGAATAAAATTTCAGAGTTCAGGCATGATGATTAGCTCTGAATATATATATATATGAGTAAAATAATTGATAAAATGATATAGGCTTCTATGCGGATGACAGTTTCATAATTTTAAGGAACTATAACAGACAAAACCAGAAAAACAATCATAAAATTCTCAAAAATATGGGATTCAACAGACATGAAAACTAAGCTAAAAGAAGTAGATTTTTAGATGTTCAACATATCAACCATACAGAAAACCTAATGACAAACCACTTTATATACATACATGTCACTTAAATGGCAATTGCTTGCAGGACAATGTAATATACCAAGCCACTGTAAAATCAGCAAATAACAAAGAAAAAATATACATAGGAGTAATTGAAGAACCCTGGAAACAAAGAAACTACACATACAAAGCAAATAGTAAATATGCAAATGGCATATATATGGAAAATTAAAACAAAAAACAAATTCCATCAAAAATATGGAAAATAAGGAAAACAGCATCAGCCTATAATAATAAATCCAAAAAATAGAATAATAAATCCCAAAACTGTAAACTGTCTGGAGGAGAAAATAGCTATAATTACCTTCCCAGACCAATACAAATTATTAAATAAACAATCAGAACTCATCTCAGTATACAGACACAAAAAGAAATTTTTACTACATTACTTAAAAATCAAAAACTAAAAACAAGCAAAAAATAAAAATAAATAAATTAAGAAACTATAAACACACACATAAATACAAGTAAACATAATAATAACCAATAATAAACAATAAAATAATCAATAATAATGAATAAAAAGTTAACAAACAATGCTATAAAATAGGCAAAAAACTGCATTTGGATCCACAATTATTTCCACTCAATAGCCCTAGAATAATTTGAAACATAACCGTTACAGTCCACCCAAACAAAAGGCCTGCCCATATTGCACCACTGACCAGCATATATAAAATAAACACAACACACATGGCCTGAGGATTGTGTTTAAGCATGAAACAGACTGTTGCCACTGGGTGTTGACTTCAATGTTCACTTATATATATATATATATATATATATATATATATATTACTGTTGTTCACCCAATACAAGGTCCAACAGCCACTCAAGGTAGAGGCTTAAACAATGAAGTTGCTGTATGTTAATAACATCCAAACTTAATCTGGAAAAGGGGAAGTTGCATTGTTTCTGGAAGCATCTTTGTTTGCTCCACAAATTAGCAGTTCTTTGGAAGAAGCTGTCTGAGTGGAACTTCCTCCTTATCAACAGAATATAAAGGGAATGAGGATAATTTGATCTTGTATACATGTCAGGACTGTTCTTAGCTGTAAATGTTTGAACTGGTAGAACTAAGGAATGTAGCTTGTCAGAATATTTGTCATGAAACAATACACACACACACACACAAACATACATACATATATATATACACAGAAACTAAGAGATATATGTACATATAATTAGGTCAATAATACATACATACATACATATATGTATATATGTATGTGTGTATATATATATATATATATATATATATATATATATATATATATATTACTGATTAAATATCTACATGAACTCAATGTCAAACCTGGTCAGTTCCTAGATGAGTGACTGCTTGGGAATACCAGGTGCTGTAGACTTGGATGTGCAGGTGGTGTAATGGTTAATGGCTTGGAATTGAAAATTGGAGAGCTGAGTTCCAATTCCAGTTGGCTTTGTTGTATTCTTTTTTATTTTAATCAATTCACCCCAATGGAACTGGAAATTCAATCTTAAACAAAGAACAAGGGATAAACCTCTACTCCTGTTCAAAGACTGGGGAGGAGTGTGAACTAATGATACATATTAATATGTTACATATGAATATACTATTATATATAATGAAACCTACAATAATTTCGAATCCTCAACTTGAGACAGATGTCAATTTTTATTATAATTTATTAGATTTATGTTTTTGTAAGTGTTTTCATGACCCAACACCTCTTAAATGACAAGACTGGCACAAAATGCCCCAAATACTGACAGTATATATATATATATATATATATATATATATATATATACTGTCAGTATTTGGGGCATTTTGTATATATATATATATATGATAGAAAATTATAGAAATCTTCTAAACTCGATGAATTACTTAATTATGATTATCTCAAATACTCCTAATAATTTTTATCACTTATATATGATTGCTTGAACCAGCTTCTAATGCTTCAGTTGGAGTGGCTTGGGGATAGTAGTCATGGCTTGTGGGGGCACAGTCCTATGGGAAATGGAAATTCGGATGAGTTCCACCATGGAAGGCGTGATCGAGCAGCGCTATATCGAGTTAAATTTATTACCTCTTCATCACTGAAGCCCATTGTTACAGTTGGTATGATGTTTGCTTGATACCGTAACTGTCTGGGTTTCAATTCTCGGTAATGGTTGTGCATTGCTGATGAGTCCCAAATTTAGGATGAAACGGCAGTCCAGTGCTGTCTGCATTCTGTTGAGGTTGCTTCTATACTCAATGAATTGCTTAATTATGATATATACGAGGGTCATTCAATAAATAAGGTGAATTTTTCGGTATAAGGACTTCTAATAGAGATAGAAGTTTACTTCTTTTTTTTTTCAACGTAGTCTCCCAGCACTTTCACACACACTTTTCCCATCTGTGCATAAGCTTCCGTACTCCCTCAGCATAAAAATCTTTGGACTGATGTCTCAGCCAGTCACTCACAACACTTTTGACTTCATCGTTACTTTTAAACTTCGTGCCTCTTCTAAATGCTTTCAAGGGACCAAACAGGTGAAAGTCTTAAGGGGCAAGGTCTGGGCTGTAAGGGGGATGAGGGAGCAGTTCCCAGCCCAGCTCGTTGATGGTTTGCACCGTTTGGGCTGCTGTGTGAGGCCTTGCGTTGTCATGATACAAGATGACTCCTTCTGACTGATGACCCCTGCATTTGTCCCAACAGATAAGCTCAAAGTCCTTGCAATGTCATCCACTGTCACCTTTCTGTCAGACTGAATGAGGTCATTGACTGATTTGATCACTTCAGGAGACCGCACTTCTGTAGTCCTTCCAGGCGTGTCTTCATCCTCAACACTGCTCCGTCCTTCTTTAAACAATTTAGCCCACTTGTAGACATTTTTTTGGCTGAAACATGTGGCACCATACACAGTTGACATTCTCCTATGAATTTCAACTGGTTTGCGGTTTGCACCCTTCAGCAACCAAAAACTTGATAACTGACTGTTGTTCAATCCTGGAGCATGCTTCTTGGTCAGCCATCTTTTTTAATCGCCAAAACTCTCAAAGTTTTTTTTTAATCTGCAAAAGAAATTGCATCCATGTGAAAAAGAAGTAAAACAAAAAAAAATTAAAACGTGTAAGCTTCTATCTGTATTAGAAGTCCTTATACCGAAAAATTCACCTTATTTATTGAATGACCCTCGTATTTATTTTAGGATATTAAAACAAATCACAATTATGTTTCAACACTACAAATGTGTCTCCTCAGGTGATTATTATTATTAAAAAAAACATTATATTTTCATGTGCTTGAGTAGATAACACTGTTCTTTAAACACTGAAATTGATATTTAAAGACCTAGAGATAAAAAAATTTATTAAAATGTGTCTCTTTAGACCAGTAGGCTTGTTGATATTCCATTTGCTCCAAAATTACTATATTCTATATATATATATATATATATATATATATATATATATATATATATATATATATATATATATATATATATATATATATATATAAGAGGCATGGTGGAATAATGGATAGTGGCTCAGACTGAGGAATTGGTGAGCTGAGTTCAAATTCCAGTCAACGTTGTTACATTCACTTACATGCAAATACTCTTTGGAAAAGTATGAATTCATCTCTTCTCGCCCTAGCTATGGACAAATAGCAAGACAAACTAGGTCCTATAGCCTTGGCTAGCAACCAGTCTAGGAGAAGGACAACTCTGAATTCAAAAATGGAGGAGGGTCATTTGGAGACCTATGTGCACCAGTTCTCTGTATTTACTATGGTTGGTTCTGTACAAGTCTTCACTACTATAATCATATGTGTGAGTAGTCTGGCTGTTCATGTCTATAGGATAGTCCAGTAGCATGTCCATATATATATATATATATATATATATATATATATATATCTGCCAAAATGGAAAAAAAAATTTTTTGTCTGACATGTTTCATCCTTTAGGACTTCATCCCAAAACACATCACACAAAAACTTTTCTCCACTTTGTCATACATTTTTTCCACGATATTGCTCTTGATATATAAAAATATATATATTATTATCTCACATATACAGGGCGCGATGGGTAAATTGTCGTCATTTATATTTTTAATTTTAGGTATGTGTGTTTGTTTTTGATTTTGTCAACTGCACTGCATAGTAGGATCAGTTGGGCCCTTCTGTCTGTGTGAAAACAAGCACCATGACACAATTCACTCCACCAGAAATTTGGAAGTGGCATACTGTACTGCTTGGCATTCACACTGGACGCTCCAATATGAACGTTTCAAAGTATTTGGGTGTCAATCTGAAGATAGTGCAGAGGATTCAGAAAGAGTTGAATCATATTTTCAGTCAACATCATAGTGTTTATAGTGATCACTAGCGATGGTGATTCCTCCATTCATCTTCCTACAGGGCCTCAGACTCAACACGGAGGTCTATATCAAGTGCCTTGACGAGGTAGTGCTGCTGAAGACCCATGTTTGGCAACAGGATTCTGCACCATGCCACACAAGCAGGAGATCCCAGTCATGGATTTCAAACAATTTCTGCAATTACATCAGCTCTTACATCTGGCCACCTATCTCTCAAGACTGCAATCCCCTTGATTATTATGCATGCAGTTCATCTGAACAAGAGACCAAGAAAACTCCTTGTAACACTAAAGATGAACTGAAGGCAAGGATTATGGCAGCATTCACCAAATTAAACAAGGAGATCGTCCAGAAGAGATGCAGGAGATTCTGAAGTCGTCTGGAGGCTGTGGTTGAAGTCAATGGCGATTTTATTGAATGAATTTACTCTTTAGTATTTCAAGATATTTTTGTGTAATTTTGGTAAATATATATGTTAAAAAAAGATGCTAGTGTTATTTTCATTTTTGTGTAATTTTGTAATTTAAATGACAATTTATCCATTGTACCACACACACACACACACACATATATATACGTATGTATGTACGTAAATATGTATGACATTGAGTGAGATGTATGTGTGATTGGGTTGAATTAGCTTAGACTTTTTTTTTTTGCTGAACAGAATTATTTTTTTATTAAAAAAAAGTCATTTGAATCAGTAACTCACTTTCAAATAGGCTGTACACGGTTGTCTCCCTTACACTGAATAACTATTGGCTTATCAAAAACATTCAAGTCAAGTTAATTCGCATATGAGTTATTGTTTTAATACCAAATTAATTTTTTTTTGCTTCATTTTGTATTTTTTCTGCACCCACATATCCAATAAAAAGTCAGTGAGTTCTTAGCAAATAATATTATGGAAGTTAAGAGACAAAATTATTGGTTTTAATATTATTACAAAAATGTATTTGTTAAAAAAATGATTAACAAAATGATTGTCCAAGGTTCAAACATCTTATCTTCACCCCAAACTATTGCATTTTTCAAATAAATATTTTATTAATAAATTATATATTACTTTTTATTAGTAAGTTTAAGTTCAAACCATGAACTGAAATTTTTTGGAATAACACATTTGGATTTTATGGGCAATGCATGTGCAAGAGGCGATTTCAATTAAGAAAAAAAAAAAGAGAAAGTTTTTAACAAAACCATCAGTTAATGATGATTTGAAGTTTACAGCAAACCCTTGTCTTTGTCAGAGATCTTGTAACATTAAACATCAATATCTGAATGGAGCCATTTCACCATTTAAGAGTAATTAGCAAATAAAAAAAATTTATATTGATTCTGTTTACTATGAAAAAAATAACAAAATATCAGAGGTATAGAATTTGGATGAATCAAGTTCAGAGCTTTGAAAATAGTCTGTTTTTTGTACTGTATTAACACTTGAAATAAAAAATAGATTTTATACAATAACTCAAGAGAATCTACAGAATGGCTGGATATGGATAAGAAGTCAAAACATCAACTGAATTAATACTATTATTCTTGGAAAGATTATTGTGAGCATTTAGTGGAACTGAACTGATTTGATACATCATAACTTCCTTCAAATTGGACAAACAATTGATGCATATAAATCTGTTGAGCAAACTGAGATAGAGTCGTCCAAAGTATCAATTTGTAACATCTTACTTTAATGATTTACAAGATCAAAGTTTAAATCAATTTGATCAACCTCATGTTTAAAATATTTCTTCAAGAGAAATCAGTCATGCAGACTTTCTTACCATCTCTATTCATTCAACATCTCTTCTTACAAATTACCATTTTTCTCAAGTATCTCAATTAAAGGCATCCAGTTAGAGTTAGATTAAAGAAGGCTTAATTTTTCTTTTTCTTTTTTAAGAATTCTTTAGAAAAAGAATTGATGATTTGCTGAATTAAGATATTTATAAAGTTTGAGTGGAGTATTTTGATTGAATGAATAATTTTCCCGTGTTTTTTTTTAAAAATATATTTTGTTTCAATAGATTAGCAAGCAATTCAATATTGAACAACACGAAAACAATTTTTTTTTCAATTTCATTATTAAAAACAAGCCTCTAATTTAAATGGGGAATGATCAATTTGAGAAATGTTCATTCATATAAGAGTTTCTTCCCTTACATTTGTGAAACTTAATATACTTTACACAGTTATTTCCCATTCATACATATATGCATACATACATACACACACACACACACAGATATATATATATATATATATATATATATATATATATATATATATTGGCGTATTGGTAAAAACAATACGCTAGAATTAACTGTTTCTGCTGAATGATGATAGCTCAGTGGTAGAAACTCTGACTGATGCTAAATCGGTTGGCTTTCGGTCCTTGGCTTGAAGCATTCGGATGTCTAGTCGCACTGAGGAGCTGTGATACAGTGAAACAGTACTGTCTGCGAATGACACACACACACACACATATATATTTAAATATATATTGTTAAATATAACAGACAATGAAAGTCTATTATGTATGATATTGAGCCGTTTGTATGTTTGCTTTAATTTCGGATGAAAATAAAGGCAAAAATTGTCCAACATTTGCATCTTTTATTTATTAAGCTGGTCCTTGATCTAAGCTTTCAGCTCACATGAGCCATTTTCAGAATGGTTATACAAACTTTTTAACAAAGATATTCACCATCAAAGATAATATTTTTTTATGTTGACATAGAAGATTGCTATGCAACGATAACTGCGAATAAATGTGTATGTCACTATGTCACACTTTTTCAACTTTACTCCTAGAGGCCATAGCCCAACAGATTATTCCATTTTGGAATCAGGTTAACTCCATGAGCAAATTTAAAACATTCCCGGTTGGATCCAGACCCACAATCATGAAATTTTGGATTCTCAAGTTTTCATTACTGCAATTGTTTATGGTGATTTTTTTATGGGATTTTTTGTGACAAATTTTTTGTACAATAACAATTTTTATAACTTCAAAATAAATCTGGGAATAATCAAAATTAATTTCAAAATCTAGTGAAAATCATCCATGAACTAAAAAAATTGTTTGTATGTAAAGTAAGGACCTACATATAGCAATACTGAAATGCAGTGATCAATTTTGAGTTCTTCTGTAGTTTATTGTTGCCTGTCACATATGGCAGCAGTATGCCTCACAAAAGAAATCTCCGCCAACAGAGGACCAAATTACAATCAAAAGAGCCAAGGTTACAGCAAGGAAAAGAAAGTCTTGTGCAAATGAAAACCCAGAACAAACAGCTGCCAGGAGAGCTTCCAGTACTGAGAATATGCAAAGACTCAGGGACTCTCAAACTCCTGAACAAGCCTAAGGCACAATCAAGAGCCCTGTGCAAGAGCTAGCTTAAATAATGCTGTTTGACAGGGTGGCATTTATAAGCTAGTATATATATATATATATATATATATATATATATATATATATATATATTGATAATATTAGTGGTAAATATACACATACATATGCAATCATAAGGCCCTACGGTTTTAGTTCCCCCAACCCACCTCCTCCTACACCCTTTTACTTTTTCTCTCTATCTCTCATCTTCTGAGCTTTAAGATTTTGTCGTCTATTGTGTGTGTATGTCACCAAGAAATGGATGCACTCTTCCGGTGTATCCTTGGTGTATCAGACTTTTGAAAATATGCATATTTCTCTCACTTAAACCGTCTTTGCCTCTCCCTTTTTAAAACTTCTCTCTGTTAAATTTTAATTCCCCCTTCATCTTTAAACCTTTCTATTCTTCTCTCATCTGTTACACCTCCCTTTGGCTTTCATTCACTCTAGCATTCGCCCCACACTCTCATACATACATACATTCTCGCTAAATTTTATTTTTTTATTCCCGGAGATGTTTTTACGATTCCAATGGAATAAATTATGACCATGGAATATTAGTGTTTAAGTCTTTTTATCATTCATATATATATATATATATATATATATATATATATATATATATATATATATATATGTGCGTATATAGTATACAGTAAGTTTTTATGTCAATTATATATTATTTGTATTATAATGGTGGTTCTAGAATTCATTTAATTCATAATTCTTTGAATCATTTTTAATATTTTTATTTTCATAATTTTTATTATAATACATTTATTACAGTTTAAATTTTTTTTATAAATACTAATAATTAATGTTTTGCAGGTAAAGAGGAATGTGTTAATGCTGAGGACAGTTTGAACATTTGAGGAATGTTGGTATAATTAATACTGTACATGTTTTGTCTTTCATACCTGTATACCTCCTTTTGCATCCCCATATCTATACCTATAATTCTCAAAATGTGTGTGTGTATGTATGTGCATGTGTGTGTGTGTGTGATCGGATGTTGTTTATGCATTTCCACAGTTTTCATTCAATTTTGATGAAATTTTTTGTTTGGTAGATAATTCTTCGGTGCCAGTTTTGAGTTCAAACTGTTGGCAACAATGGCTCTCCACTACTTCTTGTCTTCTTAACTCTCCGCAATGTTTTACTATTTACTATCTGTTCTTGAAAATATATCTTTAATAAAAACTTTAATAAAAATAAATAGTTTAAATTATTACAATAATATTATTTATTATTATAGTTCCCTTTTCAGGCTCACACCCCCATTCAAATTGTCCCCCCCATTTGGGGATGTGCCTCAGTTGCACACAAATGTTGGGGTGGGCTGACTTTAAACTTAAACTGCTCTAAGTGAATGGCAAAAATTCACAGTTATGAAAAACATGGTCAAAGACCGGTAATACTGTTAGTGTATATATATATATATATATATATAGATAGATAGAGAGAGAGAGAGAGAGAGAGAGAGAGAGAGATAAACTTCAAAAATTAGGAGGTTAGGTTTGGTATATTTATGTTACATTTGTTTTCTTTTCTACTTCTTTCCTTTATACATTTATGATACACTTGTTTTCTTCTTTTCTCTTCACCTTCTTTTTTTCCTTCTCCATACCCCCCACCTTTCTATTACCCTCAGTGTTGTGTTTGACTGTCAAGCGTTTGTTTATTTATTTTTTTAAATAATAATGTAGCGTACTTTGTGTTTTTTTTTAAATAATGCATTGGATGGTCAGTTGATAGAAATTGCCTGATGAGGCCATGAGGTCAAAACCAAGGTTGTGTATTTAACTAACCTCCTAATTCTTAAAGTTAAAAGCTCTACACATTATTTTTACCTTTATTTTATTTTATTTTCACACATGTATTGAGCTTTTTTTATACTACTATTTCCTGGTTTGATTCAACTCTGACCATTAACCTTTTATATATATATATATATAAATATAAAATGTTATATATATATATATATATATATATATATATATATATATATATATATATATATATATATGTCAGCCCTTTCAGAATTGTAGAAAAATGCTAATGGATTTAAGTACTGTCACTGAAAACTCATTTGTTGTACAAAACAGGCTCACAGAAAGTAGCTCAATTTTGGTACATTGACAGGATCCAATTGTCTGAATTTTTGTATTCATATATATTAACCAACTAGTGACGTTGAATGAGACATGTAGTATTTTTTGACAGGCGGTAAAATATCTTAGAATGAAATTTTAGAGGCTCAGCTTCAAAATATGATCAACCATATTTTTCTTCCTTAAAAGGAATATTTAACAAAAAATGAGGAAAATATATATTAGTCAATAAGCTTGAGATTAATAAATCTAAATTTTAGATTCATCCAGAACCTACTATTTTATTATTAATATGATCAATTCTTGTCCAAAAACTAGTTTTTCAGTGAAGTTTTGACCAGGGTGTTTGTTTGATCATTTGTCACACAAATGAAACTGAAATTCTCATGATTAATTACTCACATCTTTTGCATATTTATTCAAGTATACAACATTACAAAATATATGGCTTAGCGATAGTTTGTTTACATACTGCAAAAGTCACAACTAACTTCCTGTGTTTATCTCATGTGGTTTACTACTGGCATTCATACACACAGTGAAAACAATATAGACCTGTCACATACATCTGAAGTTGTTTGCAAAGTATATTTGTAATTCATTTCTTTCACTTGAAAGAAAAATAAAACTCAAATAAATAAAAATTATTTAAATTTGTAGATCCATGTTTGAAGATTCTTATTTCCTTGTTTATACATGCATATTCCACTACATATACAGTGTAACCCGGATATAAGAGACCCGGATATAAGAGAAACCTGGATATAATAGAGGTTTTCTCTGGTCCCAAATTAGAGCCATACTTACCTAAACAAAATAGACCAAACCCGGATATAAGAGACTTATTCTCCGGTCCCAACAACTCTCTTATATCCGGGTTACACTGTATATATATATTTCTGACAGTATACAGCAGAGTCCAAGAGAATAATTATGAAAGTTAGTGCAGCAGCAAGATATTGGTTTTAGAACTGCTCATAAAGCCATCAGACAAAAATGAAAACTCTTCCTATGAAAACTGATAGCAGTATTCAGAAACAAAATAAAAAGTATCCAAGCCTGTACTGATGCTCACGGGTATCATTTTCAACATTGTTTATAATTTTCATTCATATTCTCTTCCTGTATTCTATATTGAAACATGTCTGTTAATAAAAATATAAGTGCATAATGACTTTCTGAACACCATATATTTGTGTGTGTGTGTGTGTGTGAATAAAGATAAAAGGAAAACTTAATCAATGTGATTCCTGTTCTATACAACTCTATCAAGGTAGTCACACAGAGGATGAAATGCCTTTTGCCTTCATATTGTTCTTTTACAGATATACTCTAACTTAAATTTATATATATATATGTGTGTGTATATATATATATATATATATATATATATATATATATATATATATATATATATATATATATTGAAAATTGAAAACTGAAAAAAAATAAATAAATTAACAAAATGACAATAAAATAAGTAAAATAAATTAACCCAAACAAATTACCAAATCACACCCATTAGAATAGATGAAATAGAATAAATAAAAAATAAAATCAAATGAACCCAAATAAATAAAATAACATAATAAATAAACAAATTTACAAACCGTTATGACCAAAATATTAGTTAAAAACCAAAAAATCAAACCAAAAATTGGACGAAAAACATAGCTATAACTGTTATATAATGATAAAAAAAATACTATGTTGCTTAAAAATTGAAAACCAAAAAGAGTAAATAAAAATATGCAGTATAATAAATAAATAATAAAAAACAAGTAAAATAAATTAATCTAAATTAATCCAAATAAATAAACTAACAAACTGATCCCGATAAATTAAATGTTAGAAAAACAAATAAAGATAACCAATCCAAATAAATAATTGAAGTAATAAACAAATTAAAACTGCTCCCGCCAAAATAATAGTTAGAATAAACTACAGCAATCAACCCCAAAATTGAATAAATAGCTTGAATTATCTTCCCAAACCAAAACAAAACTGTTAAATAAGCAATATAAACAATTTTTTACTACGTTAATAAAACACTGATTAAAATTAAAATAAATCAATAAATATATAAGATAAGAAATAAAAATTAAAATTAAAAATAAATAAAAACAAGCAAAAAAATTTAACCCAAATAAATAAATAAACAAATAAACGACTTCCGGCAAAATAACCGCCAAAGTAGACTACCCAAAATGCACCACTGACCCGTATATATAAATAGACGAGAAAAAAGCAACTCGTGGCCTGACGATTGCGTCTAGCATGAAACAGCCTGTCGCCTCTAAGTCTTGACTTCAATGTTCACTTTTATATATATATATATATATATATATATATATATATATACTGGGTGTAACAGTAAAATTGTCCAAATCATGTAAAAGCAAAATTGTCCATTTGTTAGATTAAGCTTTGAACTGTTGTATCTTAGAAATGATTAAAGATATCTTACTGGAATTCTCTGAGGTTTTTATAACACTATTGGACTCTACATTGAGCAATAATAATATATAATTACTCTCCAAGACTAACAGAAGAATCGTGATGAAATCGATCATAAACAAAATATTCATCATTAATTAATCATAGCTAAGGATCGGAAGCTCATGAAGGATTGAAATAAAGTTCAAATATTATTCCAGGAACATTTTCCAACTCATTCAAGATAATCTTCACCCTCTCTAACCTTATAACTTTCTCTCCTGGACTAACAAGTTGCCTCACATGTTTCATGTATGATTTCATTTTCAAGTCTATTTTCACTACTCTCTGGACTCTGTCATAGGTGAAACTCATCTGCTACATGCCAAACACTACATGGATTGAGTTGGATCTTTTCTAATTGATCTCTTTAGCTCTAAGTTGGAATGATGATCCCTCTTCCTGTTGTGACCTCCTGATCCAGTTTTTGTTTCTACTGTTCCCTCATTTTTAAACTTACTGTTATGGGACCTACCTTTATGGACTAAATGGACTTGTCCTATTACTATATATACAGGGAGATTATGCCTCTCAAGAGAGCTGTCTACAGTTGACCTGTTCCAGCTAGACAGTCGAACGCTCTGCCTCTGAGCAGAAAGGAAGCCAGACAAGGCTTCACAGGAAGTTCACTTATAGTGCTACACAATAAAGTTTTTATTTCCCCCTCCGTTCATAGTGAAGCGATCACAGAATCTTCTAAAAGTCCCCTATATCTTGGAACCAGTCTAGAAAGTCCGTCAGCGTGACAGATTTTTTCGAGGGGAGGTATTGCAACTTGAAGTTGTAATTTAAGAGAATTATCCCCCACCTCAGCAGTCTGTTTGCCGTATAACTGGGTAATCCTTTTTTAGACCCGAAAATACTGAGTAGGGGTTTATGGTCTGTTTGTAATGTGAAAAAACTTTCGTGTATGTAACGGTGAAATTTCGTGACTGCTAAAATGATTGCTAATGCTTCTTTTTCTATTTGGGAATAGTTTTTTCCGCTGGGAGCAGGGTCCTTGAATCATGAGTGATGGGCTTTTGCGTTCCATCTGGCATTTTATGAAGGATGCACACTCCTATTCCATATGAGCTTGCGTTGCTAGCAACTATGATCTTGAGGTTCGGGTCATAGTGTGTAAGGAATGAATCCGATGTTAGGACTTTGATAGTTTTCTCGAATGCCTCCTGGCATTCAGGTGTCCATTTCCAAACCTTATCTTTTCTTAAAAGCTCGTTCAGCGGGGCACGGAGGTTATGCATTTTTGGGATAAACGCTTGGTAGTAGTTCGCTAACCCCAAAAGCTCTGTAGCGCTGTGACGTTTTCAGGAGCCAGCATGTCCTTAATTGCAATGGCCCTTTCTGGGTCCGGTCTCCTACCATCTTTGTCTATGCTGTGACCCAAATATTTGATTTCTTTCATGAAGAAGTTACATTTGCCTTCCTTTATTTTGAAACCATAGTCTTGTATTCGTGAAAATACTTTGTAGATGTTTTCCTGGCGTTGTTCCAAGCTTTTACTGTTTATCAAGATGTCGTCTAGGTAAGCCATTGAAAATTCAAGTCCACCCAGCATGGTGTCCATAACCTGCTGAAAAATGGCTGGTGCGACTTTGACTAGTTTTAAAATTTCAGTAAAAAAAACTACCTGCAAAAAAAAAAAAAAAAAAAAAGGCTGATACATTAGCTGAATTTTTATCTGAAATGTTCACTGTATAATGTATTTTCATTTGACTGCAGACTTACCGATATTTGTATATATATGGCAAACTCTCCTGTCATATTTTGACAGATGAAAGCCCAACTATTCAGTTAGAACTAAACCACTAATCTACCCACATATGAATTGATTACACTGCTGACAGCTTCTATAGAACCAACCACACTTTTCAGAACTAATTACAGAAAAATGGTGTTCAATGTTACACAATGTTTCTAAGAAGCCCTTCTCAGATTTTAATTTAGAATTTTCTTTCTCATAGACTGGCTGCCACCTAAGGCAAGAGAGCTCAGTCTGTCCTGCTATTTAACCCATAGTTGGAGAAAGATGGATTTGAAGGTTTTCCAAGGGCATTAGTATGAATTAAATTAAACAGAATTGACTGGAATTTGAACTTCAATTTTCTGTGCCAATGGCCATTACACTGTTTGCATATTAGTCTCTAGTTATTTAAAAAAATAGAGTGAGGGGAATTTTTGCACAGCCCAATAATTTATTCTTTTGACCTTATCAGTATTTACTTCATTTGTTTTTTTTGTGACATCAAAGTACTTGAAGAGTCTTGTAATAGATTGTGTAATTACTTTTATTCTCATTTTTTTAAAGTTTGTTCATTTTATTTTTCATTTTCTTCTGTTTTCATATATATATATATGTAAAAAAAAACAACTAAAAAGTTGTAAATTAAAAAATATGTTTTTCATGAAAGTATTTATTTATATTTTTTTTATATATATGTAATTTGATATTTCAGATCGAACTTGATCTTTCATCAGAAATAACTGGTTTTAGAGGTTTGTTTACAAGTAGTGTCCGTCGCGAAATGCAGACGTCACGTGATATGGAATGCACCTGTGTTCGAATATTTTTAACGTAAATCTAAGTGTAATAATATTTTTAGATGTTGTGTAAAAATTTTTTTCACTATATCTAAAAAAATGTTTAAGTATTGAAATATTTATAAAGATTTAAAATACCCAAGTGTTTATTTAACCCTAGTTTATATGTATTTAATTTTAAAATTCAGTATTTTTCTTTTTTTTCGGCGCGTCATGAATGCCCTTCCATTTTTTTAATTTTTGGATAAGCTGTTGAGTATTATGCTCGAAGTTGTGGATAAACTGTCCAAAGTTCTTACTTTGTTATTTTTGTTCAAGTACTTTCAACTGACACAGTCATTATCAAGAACCAATGTGGTGTCTGTGTGGAAGTTAGAATTCCTTTGTCTACATACTGGTATTCTTTGGGAAGCTGGACGTTTGAAATGGTCTAGCATGACGTCATGTGTAAGGGTTATTGGAGATGACGCTGCACAAAATGTATTCAATTTATCTATTTTATTTTATTTTCTTTATATATATATATATATATATATATATATATATATATATATTAAAATTGGTAATTTTTATTTTTTATTTTAATTTCAAATTTTATCATATAATTTAATACTTATTAGTTAGAATAAATTCTATATTAGTATAACCCCAACTTTAAAGCATTTAATAGCTATTATAACCTTACTTCGTTGTCAAGTTTTTTTAATTCTCATATACTTGTATTTTGATTAGTAATTCCAGCTTATGTAACAGCATTTCCCCTTTCAAGGGGTGGTTAATTAATTTGAACCTTTTAAAACCCTTTATTCTACATTCAACATCATCACTTGATAAGACACCAGAAGTGTTGAAACAAAATGGCTATTTTTGTAGTGATTTTATAACATATTTATGTTATAATTTTTAAATAAATAAATATATAATTATATATATATATATATATATATATATATATATATATATATATATATATATATATATATATATATATTAAAATTTGCCTTCTGCTCTGTCTTGTGACAAAAGCTTGTGGGTAGAAAGTCTGACTGGTGCCAAATCAGTCAGGTTTCAATCTCGGCTTGAAGCAATCAGATGTCTAGCCACACTGATGAGCTGTGATACAGCGAAACCATCTGTCTGTGGATGACTATATATATATATGTGTGTGTGTGTGTGTGTGGATGACTCTCTCTCTCTCTCTCTCTATATATATATATATATATATATATATATATGCAAACAGGTTTGATTAAAAAGGACTGACAATGTCTGTCTGTTTAATTTTTTATTATATTTTCCAATTTCCGGATGTGTTGAGTATGGTGCTTGACGTTGTGGATAAACTGTCTGAAGTTCATATTTTGTTATTTTTGTTCAAGTACTTTCAACTGTCACAGTCATTATCAAGAACCAATCTGGTGTCTGTGTGGAAGTTAGAATTCCTTGTCTACATCCTGGTATTCTTTGGGAAGCTGGAAGTTTTAAATGGTCTAGCATGATATCATGTGTATAACAGCTGTAAGGAATGAAACTACACAAAAGTCAAAAGTACTTGAACAAAAATAACAAAATATGAACTTCAGATAGTTTATCAACAACTTTGAGCATAAAACTCAATATCTTATCTGAAAATTGAAAAGTGTATTATAAAAATTGAACAGATTGACCTTGTTTGTTCTCTTTAAATCAAAATTGTTTACATATATATATATATATATATATATATATATATATATATATATATATATATATATATATATATATATATATATGTATAAAGGTAAAAGACAATAGGAAAACTGTATTATTAGTCGACGCGTTTTTTCCAATGTGGACTTTTTCAAGGCAAAAATGAAATGAATTCATTAAAACAAAGTAATTATTAACACCAAAACAAAATGTCCTTCACAACTAGAAGAATTTAGAAAACGCTATTGTATTGTCAACTGAAAATTACCTCAAGTACTATAACGTGTGGGAATATTGTTTTTATTGTTGTGTTGACGGATTCAACCATTTTCTTTTGATTTCTTGATACATTTGTGTACGTTTGCTTGGGAGAGTAGTAATCCTGTTAAGAAAGGTGATATAGGGAATATAACACATAACAGAATTGATAGAAATTTGAACTCAGCTCTCTGAATTCTTATCCATTATAACACCCACACATCTCAATAACAACATGTCAATCAAATCTAAACTCCAAAACACTAACAAAGTTTACCAATTTCACAGCCCAGTACAAGACTGTGTCTCTTGTAAAAAAATGAATGACTATATAGAATATATATTGGCAACTGTAAGTCAAGGGGTGACAAAAAACTTAAATATTTTCAAAGTCATAAAAAAAAAGCACTTAGACACCCACACACAACTACCTTCTCCTACATTAGAAAATTAATGTAAATAACACTGTCATTCTAAGGAAATATATTTGTAAAAGATATATTAAGATTGGAGCTCTTTATTTAAAACAGTTTAAGCCAAATTTCAATATTACCTTATTTAACAATGGTAGTTATGTGTTGGATGTCTTTTAAATATACCCCAACAAGGAATTACTACTACTTCTACACTATACAAGTTAGAACACAAAAATATACTAACAACAAACCCTCAGACTCAACACGGAGGCCTACATCAAGTGCCTTGAGGAGGTAGTACTGCCCTGGGTCAAGAGGCTAGCTGCTGGAAGACCCTATGTCTGGCAAGAGGACTCTGCACCATGACACACAGACACGAGAACCCAGTCATGGCTGTCAGACAATTCCTGCAACCACATCACTATATCATTATATCTGGCCACCTAATTCCCCAGACTGCAATCCCCTTGATTATTATGTGTGGGGTACAGTTGTGTGAGAGACCAACAAAACTTGTAACACCAAAGATGAACTGAAGGCAAGGATTATTGCAGTATTCACCCACTTAAACATGGAGACTGTTCAGAAGAGTTGCAGGAGATTCCAAAGTCAACTGGAGGCTGTGGGTGAAGCCAGTGGTGATTTTTTAAATAAATTTACTCTTTAGTATTTCAAGACATTTTTGTGTAATTTTGGTAAATATATCTGTTGAAATGAGATGTTAGTGTTATTTTCATTTTTACATAATTTAGATGGCAATTTATCCATCGCACACTGTTTTTGTGTGTGTGTGTATATATATATATATATATATAAATATTTGTATACAAAAAAGTAAAAAGCATGCTAAGAAAGTACAGAATAGTATGAAGAACAAGTGGGCAAAGCATAATGCTAGAAGCAAAATAGTGCTCAATAATACTGGGTCCTCAAAGTTCCCCATATTAGAGCATATCATTTAAGTAATGTATAAAGTAACTCTTTAGTTGCTTTGTACATTACTTACATTTATATATATATATATATATATATATATATATATATATATATATATATATATATATATATATAAAGTAATTCAGCGTGTCTGAAACCTCAACAGAATGCAAAAAGCACTGGACGTCTTATATTTGGGACTCATTGGCAGTGCGCATCAACTACTGAGAATTGAAACCCTGACAGGTTGTCAAGCAAACATCACACTAACTGTTCCAACAGGCCTCGGTGATGAAGAGATAGCAAATCAGACTCAATATAGCGCCGCTCGCTCACATATTCTGTGGTGGAACTCTACTGAGATTCTCTCTAACTATAGAACTGTGCCCTCTGGAGCCACGACTACTATCACCAAGCCGCTCACTCTAGGGCATTAGAAGCTGGTTCAAGTTGAAGGTAACATCTAGAAAATCTACTTCGTTTAGGTTAGTTTTTATATCGATGTCGAATCCGTTATTTTTGAAAATCTTTATTATTGCTTTTCTAGTTTTGTCTGTGTTTTTTTTGTTACAGTTTCTTAATATTATTAATATTAAGATTAATATATATTATATATATATATATATATATATATATATGATAAAAATATAGTTTTAAGATATACTATGTTTATCGGTTAAAGTGCTCAATATTAGGGATAGAGCAGATATAAATATAAAAGTGGACATTGAGATCAACATCCAGCGACAACAGTTTGCTTAAATGCAACCTTCAGAATGTCCTGAAGATTGTGTTTAAGCATGAAACAGATATATATATATATATATATATATATATATATATATATGACAATTTGAAAATAATTTTGAAATTATGTTATGCTGATGGAATGCCATCATAAAAAGCCTCAGATCATTTATCAAACATACCATAGTAGAATAAAGGTAACATATATATATATATATATATATATAGTATTATTATCTGCATTTTAAAGTGAATGTCAGTTCCCATGCTATGACAATGGAAGAGATTTTAACATCACATGACTGAAATGACATTCGTGGGAATATGTCAAAAAATTTAATATATTTATCTACCTCCTCATGAGGGCTGAATGTCATCTATTTTCTAAGGGAATTCTTCATTTGCATATACATCTCTTTCTTGGCATAGTAAACTACTCTAAGAACAATTTATCATTTTATCCAATCCAGCACTCTTGATAAGCTGAATAACTAAGACTATTTCAGGCAATGTGATGCATTGCTTTTCCAACATTTAATTTTCTTCTCATAATTATTCATGATGGATAGGTCTTCTCTCAAGGAGGCTGCTTGCTTTGGACATTTATTGGGACTCTCAACACATCAAGCTCTCCCCAAACATCAAGTGATACTCATATATCTGATCTATTGCTGAAAAAAAAATGGTTGGTCCATTGTACCTCTCAAGTAAGTATTTGACTCACCCTGCTATACTCTATCAGATGAAAAATGGAGTATTGCTGCCATATCTGGGATGGAGCTGCCCAATCCTAACTTGCCTGTCTTCATAGAGTTCAAAAGCATCTACACAGCCTTGTGGTTGATGAATTATTTTCCACCCCATAACCCTTTTCCCCACAGACAAAACGTTGTGAGCCTTTTGCTATTTCTACGGCAAGTGTTCTGATGAGCTCCATTCCTCGGTTCCACCAGCCCTGAACTTTGCAGCTGGTACTCAACATGCCACCTACACAATCATCCCCATTCCCTTTGTATTCCATTAGTAAGGAGAAAGCTCCACCCAGCTTGTTCTCTAAAACTGTTTCTTTGTGGAACAGAATCCTAGGAAGATGTTTTCCCAATCACTACACTCTTGACCTCTTCAAATCTAGGGTAAACCAATCTCTTTCCTGCATAACCCCATGAACTTCACTTTTCTTATGCTTATACAACATCACAGAGTAACCTCTATCTTAGGTGGCTTTTGGGCCTTGTATTGGGTGAACATTAGTATAAAAAAAATTGATCCATGGTATTTGACTCTTTCTTCAAAAAATTTTTAAATACGTATACAAGATGATCTTTCTTAAACTACTTACCTAAGACAAGAAAAATCTGCTCAATAACATTCTCATCATCAATGTTGATTCCTTCATTTTGCATAGCCAGTCTCATTTTCTTGTTGACACCTTTTTGCTTTTGGTAACAAACTCTAAATTGCAAATTCTTGTTGCTTTTCTGTTTTGGTGAACTGGGTCCAAAATTTTGCATTAAATTTCCAATCATCATACAGGTGTGGTCAGAAACTTGTTTTTCTTTCCTTTCATCAGTCAGGTTTTGATTGATTATTTGATTGATTGATTTCCTATGACTTATCAACCCTTTGCAGGTTATTTAAAGACAGAATTTTTTTTTAATATATTGTAAGAATTTTTTTGAGATAATAATGGTTTAGTGATACAAGTTTTACTAATTAACCTGTAGCTGGGGGGAGAAGATGTGGATCATACCTTTCCCAAAAATATTTGTGTATAAGTAAATATAATGAACCCAATGGAACTCGGCTCTCCAATTAACAATTCTGAGCCATTATCCATTGCAACACCTACAATTACAAGCTTACAGTATCTGGTATTCCCAAACAGAGATAGTGTGACTTTAGTGTATTGGCCTGAAGACACCTGTGAAAACTTGTAGTGCTAACAACAAATAAATCACTAAATAACCTCTAACCGTTAGTACTAGAGCATGAAACCAAAGTAATAAATAATTAGTAATAAAAGAAAAATTAAAAGTTAAGTAATAAAATTACTTTAAAATATAGATAAGAATGATAATTAACAATATAAAAAGAAAAAGTGAGATTATAATAAAATTAGTTAAATAAATATGAAAACTCTCATCATGCAATAAAAGAGGCATTTTTGCTGACAATTGAAACAGAAATCAAATTTTCTCATCTTCGGCGCCCAAATGAAGCAGATGCTCCGGGGACAGCACCCCGATAGCACATTTTGCTACCCAAACAAGTAAGCATAAACTTTTTATCTTTGTATACATATATGTTCTTTAAAATATACAATTTTCTTTCTTAAATGTATACAAAATCCTTTTATCATTTTTGTTTACACTTATTGTTTTGTATCTTTTATATGATTTGTTTGTAATTTATAAATTTCCATTGTGGGGTTGATGATGTCTTTTTAAACTCCCAAACAAAATTATATAAATATAAAAAAAAAGAGTACATTTAGACAAGGCCAACGTATCATCAGAACAACCTCACAACAAACTAATGCAGTGATGCAACCAGTATAGCCCACTAGAGAACAACGATCATAGTCACTCAAACACCAGTTCAATTCACGTATAATATGACAATGTCATAAAAGTATAAAAATTAAGATTTTGAGAATAAGATCAAAGATTAAGAAGAAAAAAATTGTAATTGCATTGAGTAATAGTGTTTTTAGTCATACCTAAAACTGATATTTTTAAATAACAAAGTTTGCCCAATACAAGGCTCAAATGCTACTCAAGGTAAAGGTTGACGACAACTGACCCTTGATTTGAAGAGGTCAGGGAAGCGTGGATGTCTGTTTCACAAAGTGGCAGTTCTTGGGAAAAAGACTGAGTGATCAATGAGAGAAATTTAGTCTCTGGAGGTATGTATATAAGTCCTGTGGATTTTCCTGTGGAATATAGGGTCACAGTCTCACCATACTGTGTTGCTGCTGTGGTTTCTGTAATAAACCGGTTTTTACAGAGTGGAGTTGCAAGCCCCACACCAACCAGTTTTGAATTCAGAGCTATCCTTCTCCTAGATTGGTTGCCAACCAAGGCTAGAGATCTCAGTCTGCTCTGCTATTAACTCCTAGCTGACAGTGGGAGAAGAAATAGATTCATACTTTTCCAAGAGTATTTGTGTGAAAATGAATGCAATTCTCAGCTGGAATTTGGACTCAGCATGCTAACCCCACTTTCTGCACTAACTGCTATGTTAAATGCGCAACCACTTTCTAGAAGGGTGAGTGTTGACTGAAATTTGCAGAAGTATGAAAGTTGTTTATGGTGGTGGTTGTATAAAAAAAATGTCCACCAGTGGGTTTGAAATACCAAAAGCTACAGTAGAAGTCACAGGTGTGTGATTCTTTTTATCTGTATTATTAAAATAATCAATTCCTTTTTATTCTATTTGAAAAGTGTAAAGATGAACATTGAAATTACTTTGATAGTCTGAGTGAAAAATCTAAGGGTTACTGAATGAGGTTATTGTACAGACATAAAAGGAGGAAGTAAATGCGGATTATGAGGATATGTAATATAGATAATGGTTGACCCAAGAGTTAAATAGGTTAAGATCAGGGAAAGGCAATCTGTTCCATTAAAGTAGCAGTTCTCAAGAAGATGCCTGAGTGGAACTTACTTCTTACCAATGGAATATGGGGGAAATAAGAATGATTTGATCCTGTGTAAGTGGCAGGGCAGATTTTAGCTGTAAAAGTCTGAAATGGTGGAATTAAGGAATATAGCTTGTTGGAACATTTCCCATGGAAATAGTGATAAAGTAGTGATAGACTAGCAATGTTTTGCCTGTGGAGAAAGGGCTGTAGGGTTAAAAATAATTAATTATCAAGGCTGGAAAATGGAGTAACTCCAGCCCAGGTATGGCACCAGTACTTCATTTTTGGCCTGATCTGACCCTTGTAAAGGTAGAGCATGGCAGGATGAGTCAGGTACTTTTTGGAATGGTACAAGAAACTGACAATATTTTTCAGCATCTTTAGCAGTGGATCATAATGTGTTTTCAAAAAAAGTTTTCCTCTTGTCTTTTTGTTTTTTAATTTACAGTCCTCCTTGTGTATTCAGAAATAAGTCAAGTCAGTGATTGTTCCTTGTTGCTAGTACCACATAACTCAATACTTTCAATTACAGCTTACTTGGAGATGAAATGGGTATCACCAAGTAACCCCCACTACTCTAAAGGATGCCATGAAGTGAGAATTACCTGGCATGGTCTCAAATGATAGATCAATCAGGGAAATGTCCATTGTCTATTGATTAAAACAATAAACTGAAGAAATTAAGTAGAAAATGTGACAATAAATACACTTTTTTGAAACTGCAAAATCTAAATTGACACGGCACTGATATTCTCAGAACTTAAAACGATTGCTTGGTTACTTACTTTAGTGCATTATTTTACTTACAATTATTGTCACGTGATATAAACAATAGTTAATGCATTATTTAAACAAATTAGCTGTAAATAATCAACAGTGATTTTTATAGACATTTGTCACTTATTGCCAACTAAGACTGTTTTTGCATTTATATAAGTAACAAAGTAATTGTTCTAAGTAACGCGTTAATCGAAATAAGTGCTGCATAATTTGTTACGATTTGATAACTACCAGTTCTGGGTGTTTTATTACATATCAACTCAATCATTGCATAGCAACATCGATTGAACAATGGTTGTCTCAAGTTGATAATGGTTGTCAAACTAGTTTAAAACTGTAACTGACCATTACTTTTGACTTTGAGTAATGAATTTGATCCTCACTGGGTGCTCCATACTTGTGGCCTTGTGCCAAACAAGCCAATCTTAGTAAAACAGAGCACCTCGAGGTAATGGTTATCAAACTAGACTTGTAGATCACTAGCAGTGAGTTTGACCTTCAATGAGTGAGCCATCCTTTTGGCCTTGTGCCAAACTAAGTTACGCCGAGTAAAAAGTTAAAAACGGTAAACAAACATTGATGCTCGATTGGTATACAATATGCTCAACAAATTATGTCAAGATTTTCCAGTGTTTAGAGAGAGGAAGTGGACATTTGAATTAGTTATTTAATTTTAATTTAATTTTATTTATTTTCTATGTATTATTGATTAAAAATTTGAAATTATAATTAAGATCTTGGATTAGAAAAAGAAAAATAATCTTGAAATAAGTTTTTCATTGAAATTCTCTAAAAACAAATAAATTCTATTG
Source organism: Acanthosepion esculentum (assembly GCA_964036315.1). Classification (NCBI taxonomy): domain Eukaryota; kingdom Metazoa; phylum Mollusca; class Cephalopoda; order Sepiida; family Sepiidae; genus Acanthosepion; species Acanthosepion esculentum. The sequence goes on from OZ038506.1 coordinate 35,349,033, forward strand.
TTTTTTTTTTTAGACGGTTCTTTATTCATTTATTTTTAAATTCCTGGATCGAATAGGAATGTGGAAATGATCACTTTCAAATAATATCCGATATAACAATCAAGATGTAGCCTAAAACTTCATTTTTTTTTTTATGCTGCATGCAGAAAAAAAAAAGACAGAATAGAAAACGGCGTCGTCACGAAGCGAGTACGAAGCACACTCGGCGCCATAATCCGTTTAAACTGCGCTAAATACCCGGTTTTTCTCTTTTTTTAGAAAAATGTATGTAAGTGAAAATTTTTTCGACTTTTATCTTTGGGTTCTTTTAATGAATTATTCCTAAATGTTTAAAATCTTTATAATGTTCCTTATCAAATATATATCAGCGTTATGTAACAACAACGAAGAAGACAGACAACAACACAACAAAGAATAATGACGATCATCCCAGGTTGCAAGTTTTATGTTTGAAAATAAGACATGAAAAACTTGTTATTTATAAAAGAACATTTTTATTTTCCATTTAGAAACTTTTCTTTATTTTTATAGCTTTTATGGAAATGAAGTATGCTTAAAAAATTCTGTTTGCTACAACGAGGATGTCTGAATTTGGTTGAGTGGTAGGGGTGGGCGCTTGAACAAGGTGTGAAATAATAAAAATATTTCAAGATGATTCTTTTCTTTCATAGCCTGTGAATTATTTAAGAAACATTCTTCCTAGAAAAGTGTTTCTTTTTGTACAATATACATTTAACAAAAGTATTTAAAAATCTATAACCGCTCAGTTTTAAAACGGAGTTATCTACCAATTTAGGTCAACGCTCGTCTCTCGCCATAGCAAGTCTTCGAGATTTTTAAAAAAATTATCTCTGAACAACGTTCGTAAATTTGATCAAAGCTATGTTTTGGAGCTTAAATTGTTAAAATATATTTGTTTTTATGATAGAAAATAGTTCAATTGCGTCTTTATTTCAATTAAATAAACGCTGTTAGAACCACTTGATTTTCATCTGGATTCGTAAGAGCAGCCATGACAAGGATGGTATGTTGCCAATGTTTGGGGGATACAGACAATTTGAATCCTTCAAAATAACAATGATATGGAGACATTCAATAATGTAATAAAAGCAGATACGATCTTGTTTATTTAATTCGACAAAAGTCAAATTTTCACATTAAATGCCTATCAAATTATTTTCAATTTCAAACCTTCGATATTGATAATTTATTCAGTTTTTTTTTCTGAATTGGGAGTTGAAAGATACATAGAGGACAAACAAACAAAAAAAATCTCATTACTATTTAGGCAAACCTTTAAAAGACTGAAAGTAAAAAAGTGAAACGTATGGGATATCGACTGTTCCCAAATTCAATTCAGCAAATTGAAATACTTTTTTTTAGTTACTGAAAAAATTAAAAGTAATGGATCTTTTTTTTTTTTTTTTTTTGAGAACAAAAAAATTTCTTTCTTTAGGAATTGATTTAAAAGTACATCACATATCTTAACGTGCAACTTTGTTTTTCCTAAATTTATTTCTGTTTTCGTGAAAGAAAAAACAAAAAAAAACAAAAACATGATCCATTACTTTTTTTTTTGTTCTCAAATCCGTGATCTTTCAAATTTACTGCAGAGATGTCTCCTAAAGAAAATCTGGCCTGGTGGCTTACCGTGTGTAAACTAAAAACAAAAAACATATTTTATTTAATCATACTGATACAATCATAAGCTTTTTCTTAGCTTGTTAATTAACGATGAGGATTTTTTTTTGATAGTGGATGGGCTGCTATTGTTCATGCTTATATTCACTGATGTTGAACGGCAAAGAGCATTTTTAAAAAGAAAAAAAAAGGATATCTCCAGTCGGACTGAACCTCAATTTTTAATTTAAATTCATACATACGTTCACGGTTCACTCGAACATAATATAGCACAACTCACAAGGCTTGGTTTAAAAAGTGTACATGAAAGTAGTAGAGAGTATAGGTTAAAAAATTGTTTCAGCTTCCTCGGAATTTTTTTGGGGGGGATGCTTCAGAACCCCGGAGATTAACCCTCGCCCAACTCGTAAACAAATGCAGTTACCTGGAGGGACGACTTACTGAGATTGAGCATTTATCTACCTTTTAACCTGAGACAAACCATTTATGATTTTTTTTTATAGTTAAAAATAAAAAAAGGAATACTAAATACACAAATCGACCATTTTCAAAAAGCTATCAATATTTTTTATATTAACTTCATAGTTTTTGTAGCGACCGACTAATTTACTGGAAAATTCACTTAAATTTTTCTTGGGTTGGAAACTCCTCTTGGCGAGTTCGATTCTCACCAGGTGCTCCACAATCGTGGCCTTGTGCTACATTTAATAAATAACTATCCAGTGAACTGAAATAATACGATTTTAAGACTGGTTTCAGTTACGCAGATATGCGATATCAGTTTCTGTAGTGTTTTTATTTTAAGTTTGCTATCTGTCCTGGTTTCACGCTAGCTAGAGATATGAAGTTATCAGTAATTGATTTCATTCATTATTGTTTAATCCCAACTGTTTAAGTACCATTGGATCATTTATTATTTAAATACACCTAAAAAAAAACCCTGAAAACACGGTTTGAGGTTTGGAAATTTGGTAAGCCAAAGTCACACGGTCAGCTTTTGTGACTTGTCATTCTTTGTGCGTGACTACGCGAGTTAAGTTTTCAAATAACTGTATTTAAATAAGATTGTTTTAATTTGTATTTCAATAAATTGTTCGTATCTAAATAAATTAAATTGTTTCATTGCACTGTTGTTTTTTTTCTTTTACATTTGTGTCTTTTGTCATAAAAAATAATACTCAAGCCAAGTCAGTGTGAAAAGAAGAACGACACTTGCATACCTGTGTGACGTCAGCTGAATTGGAAGTTGGAATCACACTTCTTAAAGTTGTACAAAATAATTACCTAATTAGAAAAAACATAATGAAATAAACCGCCAATAGTTTTCGTAATTTAATTTTAAATTCTATGTAAATAATTCTTTGTGATTATTAAAAACCATTCTATTTTCCCACAACCTTCACCACTTTATTCACGTTGTAAAATAACAAAAACTTATTTTAAAAATGAGATACCAAAGCCCAATTTTTCAAAATAATGCTTAGCTTTTCTGTGGTGCTAATAATATTTTTTTATAGTGTCACTTTTCATCTACCATTCTAAGTCAAACAAAAAACACTTACCATCAAAACAAAATATAAGTTAAGAAGCTTAACTTAGTTTGGTACAAGGTCATAAATATGGAGCTCCCTGTGATGTTTGTATTCACTATAAAATGGATTATTTTTTAATTAGTTTTTTTTTTACTGAACATTATCCAATGTCCAGGCGCTCTAAAAAGACACATAGATTAAGTTATTCCTAAGAATAATGATCTTCAAGCTCTCAACAATTCTCCAGTGAAATTTCCAATTGTCACTAAGAATTTCATAGAAAATATTCCTTGCAAGTTGCTGAGAAAAAATATTCAGTTATAACTCTAGTCTTTGGTAACATTTATTTTTAGTTGTAATAATTATGTTCCAATAAGTAACATTATTTTTGGGGTTTTTTTTCCCGAAGAACCTGCTTTTAATGCATTTTATCTACATTTACTAATTACACGAAATAAAATCAAATATCTAACTTGAAAAATTGATCCACAATTTTAAAAGAACTTAGTTATGGATATATTGGGGAATGGCAAAGTTTGTATGCCAATTGGCAAATATACAGAATTGAAAATTTTCGGATTGCTTTTTAATAAAAATTAAAAAATCTATTAACACTTTTTTACTTAATTAAATGATGACATTAAAAATATTTTAGCCTTTAAAATTTTTATTTAGAAATGTAAATTAAAGAATATTGAAAAGAAACAAACAAACAAAAAAAACATTGTGGCTGCCGGTTGGGTTAAAAAAATCTGCATAATTGCTTGGGTAGGAAAGTACAAACTCACCATCTCTAATTTCGGACGCAAATTTACTTTAAAAATCACGCCTGTTAAGGTTGTAATTCAATTGTAATGGTTCTGTTGTTGACAAGAAAGAAGATGATGACAATATTGTTTTGTTTTGTCTTTGAGGAACATTGCTTGAGCAACAAAAGTTTTAAATTGTTGCTCAAGCAAGGTTCCTCAAACAAAACAAAAACAAAACAAATTCTAATTTAAAACACTTCATACCATAGAAACAAGACATGGAATTTCCGAGGAAATAAGGTCATATTGAAAATCCCTCATAATCGAAATTTATTGCAAAAATAAATAAAATAAAATAAAAATTTAAAAAAATACGTGCCCTTAGCTATTCATTCAGTTATTAGATTTACGACCCTTTTCTTTTTTGCTTGGAATAACTCTTTTAGTACATTTACAAAATAATGATAAAACGTTTTACTTTTTTTTTTTTTCGCTTTTGTCATAGTGGGGAGGGGTAGCGACTTCCATGAAGATGTCTTTAGTTTCTTCAGTCGTTTGTATTAGATTTTTTTTAAAAACTCTCCTTTACTATTATTGGGAAATAACTGTGAACTGTATGTAAAAAGTGTGGATCAATTAGTTTTAAAAAATTCCATTTTAAAATAAATGGACATTATTAAAAAAATATTTTTGCTAAAAAGTGAAAGAGAATTTTATTAAAAAATAGATTTGGGCCCCAAATCTATTTTTAAAAATTTTTAATGAAATTCTCATTCACTCTAACAAAAATATTTTTTAAATAATGTCGATTTATGGCAATTTTTTTGGTGTCAACAAAGCACTACAACTGTATACTTCTAAAATCCTAATTCTCGCTTATTTGGAGATAGAAAGAGATGACAAACAAAGAAAGCAGGGTGATAACGGTAATAATATCAATAGGTGGACAATAAGAAATAGTTTTTGATGTAATCATGTACATTTTTTTTAATTAACTTTTATTTTTATTATTTTTGAAGTCGATATTTATGAACATTTGATTTGTTGAAAAATTGAAAAGAAACACCTGGTGTTTTTGTGTGGTTTATTTTTAGACATGGTTCGAGTCTTACCGTTGGTTAAATTGTATTTTTTTTTTTACTTATATATAATTCAGTGCATTTATGGATAGATTTGATTTAAAAATGAAAACTAACCAGAGCAAATTAAATCTATTTAGATTTCATTATCATTATCTTTGATTTAATTAAGAAAAGAAAAAAAAAATACAATTTGAATTAACGTTGTTAGATTGTCTCCCTTTCTCTGGCCGCTAGGTGACGCTATAAAGTCTTTTGTTATAGTAGCCAGGACAGTGCTGAAACATGTGTCTAGAGATTGTTTAATCGAATTTGTTTGACTCTTCTCTGTAATATTTTTTTTTATATTTGTATAAGACCCTCTTTTTTTTTTTAAATCTTAAGAAGAGCGCTTTCATTACAGAGAAGGCCAAATACATTCAAATTTAGTGTTCCATCAACCCCAGCAGCAATAACGTGATGAATTCGAAAATGCAACTCGGCTCTACAAACAGTGGAAGCAGTAGTAACAATTCCAATTCATCTTCGTCCTCCAATAATAATAGTAATAACAATAGTAATAATAATAGTAGCAATAGCGGCAATTCGAGGTCTGATCGCAATTCGGCTTCGTCATCTTCAAAAAAGGATACCCAGCAACAACAACAGAATTCCACTTCGACATCGTCTTCATCATCCTCATCTCTCATTTCTTCTTCTTCTTCAGTGGCAGCCGGAATGAACAATCAACAACAGTCGTCTGACGGTGGTAATGCATCTAGCAATAACAACAACAGTAATAATAATTCGGGCAACTCTACATCGATAACAAATAATAACGCTACAAATAACAACAGTGGAAATAATACCGAAGACAATGCTATCCAGAACACTAACAGCCGTGACGGCCAGCAACAGTCCCAACAAGGAAGCTCTCTCATCCTGGGTCCTAACAGAAAACGATCCTATTCCTCGGACGATGGTGACAACAACATTAATTCAACTAGCAACAATGCTAATGCCCAGAGTGGGGCACCTGGAGGTACCCCAACGTCCACTTCTACTCAATCCTCTTCTTCTACGACTTCTGTCTCTATTTCTGACGGTGGCGATAATCGGAGGACAAGCCGTCGGAAGAAAGCAAGGGTGAGTGAACCGGTAAATAGAGAAGTTTTTATTTCTTCCTTTCTTCCATCCCATCATCACCATCCATCATCAATGAAAGAGGTTCTTTTTTTAATTCATCTCATGAATAAAAGAAGTCTATCACATATTTATATTTTATAGGTATAAAAAAAATACCTGATCTCTTCATAGCAATTTACCTCTCACTCTGTAAGTTAAAGAAGCTACGAAAGGATATTCTTGTTCATTTTTTTCTCTCTCTCTCTCTCTCGTGTAAAAAAAAAATAAACAAGTAATAAAATAAAAGTAAATAAAATATAATGATTTGCTTTAAATCTACAATACATGAACATCGTGTGTATAATTAGAATTAAAAAATTATCTGCCAATTCTAAATTCATTAAAAAGTTTTTATACTTTAATTTTAATGAATTTAGAATTGGCAGACGGTAAAAAGATAAGTTTGTTTTTTTTTTTGTTTTTTTTTTAATTACAAACAATAAATTAATTACATCTTTTTAAATTAATTTCGTCGCCCGCTATGGTTAAAAAAGGTTCAGGGCTATGATTGTACAAAAAAATCTTGACTCCTGAAAAAAAATTTACCTGAACTGAAATCATCCCAAACATTTTAAAATTCTTTACTTTATCAAACAATATTTTAAAACAAAAGAGGAAATTTTTATAAAATTACTCCCATCCCATCAATAAAAAATACTTTTTTGATCGATTTAATTGTAATCGATTATCACAAGAAAATTGCGTTTTTGTTTATATCCCTCCTGTTCAGTGGAAGCTTTATCTACTTCTTTGTTATAAATAAATAATCGTTGCTAACCTCTTCTGTGTTATATTCGAATAGTCATCTCGTACGTCAGCAGTCGGTGCTGAAGAGAAGTTAAGAGTTCTTTTAAATATCATTCTGGGAATTTGGAGATAATGTAGATTCACCTTGAAGTAAACGAAAATAAAAACATCACAGAGGATTCAAATTTAAATCATCCACACATACACACATGAGAGAGAGAGAGAAAGAAAAAAAGTCATGGTGTTTGGAGCTGAGAAGCGTCCGGCAAATGGCAATTTCCCCCGAGTCATTATTGTTTAGGAAAAAAATGAACAATAATGATAAACATTAGGATTTTATTTTATTATTTAAATCGATATCAAAAATATAGTGGCTTTAAGCAAGGGATGCATATTTCTTCCTTCCCTGTTTCGTCCACACAGGATCGTCTTAAATCATTTTTATTTGTCAAGGCAACTTTAAAAATTTACTGCAGTGAAGCGACTTTTCTTTTTATTTTCGATTTTGATTTTATTTTTAAGTTTCATTTTGTGAATATAAACAAAAATCAACAATTACATTTTTCTGTGATTATTCCCATTTTTATTTTTTTTAAATCACTGATGACAAAAAAATTCATAGAATTTTAAATATTCTTAAAATTTCATTTTTTTTTTTTGTTTCTCGACAAATTTAAAACAAAAAGATTATTGCTTTTTAAAAATGAGATGACTTAAAAAAACAGCCTAAAATTTCAAGTTTCATAACGTCATCACCATCATCATTTTTATTCATGTATTGATTTTTTGAATTTGTGTATATTGGAATTAAATTATCGATCTGCTGAGAAAGAATCGATGAGCATGAGCGTGAGGTGATCGGATGGAAATTTGGAAAGAGGTGTTGAAAAAAAAAATTGGGTAATGTAGACAATTTGCGAAGAATGTGTGTGTGCATTTTTTCTTGTGTTTTTGTGTGTATGGTTTTGTTTGGGTAGATCTCTTAATTTTTTTCCTTTTCATTTGTAAAATTCATTAAATTAACACTGGATTAATTTTTCATTTTTAGCTTATTAAAATCATAAAATAAAAATAAAAAACATTTATTGATAGTAGAGTTGCAAAGCAAACATACACTGTACACATTTTTACATTTAAAGAGCTTTCGTAAGTATGGTGTACCGTAATGACCAAAAATGTGCGTATGATCTTGCTTTACGTACATTTTTGCAGAAATAAAATAGGTATTTTTATGAAAAAAATTTTTTCAAACATATACTTTAGATTTTATTTATATTTTAATTTTTTATTTTTCAAGTGTAAAATAATTTGTATATAGTTAATTAAAAAATACCTTCCACCTCTGCAAAAAAAGTTCAGCTTTTGAATTTAATGGACGTTATTTGTATGGAGGATATTTTATGTGAACTTAGTGGATAACATAACATGTTGTTAATGTTTATTTTACTTAATGTTTATTTTTTAAATTACATTTTTATTGGTATTTTGGCTTTTAGTTTTTAATTCTTTCTTTTTTTTTCTCTCTTTCATTTTCTACCCCGACCCCAAAAGAAAATAACTTCAATTTAAAAAGAATTGCTTTCACTTGGAATGAATTTTAGCGTAACTGTTAGTGTTAAGAAATTGTGAAACACGTTTATTTCTATGTCGAGATAATAAATTTTATCGGCGTTTTTGTTTGAATGTTGAGAATTGATCAACTTTCATTTGCTTTCCATCGTTATTACGTTTTAGAAACGTTAAAAAATTCTATGCCATTCATCTTCCTTGATTATCTTCAGACGGCATGGCGTTAAAAAAAACAAAAAGAACAACAAAAAATCGGGAGTTGAGGGTTCCGGGCAAATAAATGAGATCGCACTAACATTCGCATGTTGATCTTTATTGTTTCTCGACTTTTTCTGTTAATACAATTTCCAGGTATCATCGATTTTAAACGTCCGAGACACATTCCGCATGTCAAATGATAAATTACCAACCTTCGGTTTCTTTACCTCTCTTCATATTCTGAGTACCCATTTTTCCCATATACAACATCGAGATTTTAAGACTTGTTTCAGAAATAAACAGAAAAATATCAAAAATCCCATCTAATCTGTTTCATGTATAACAACTAGTTCTGTTAGTTAACCTTTGCACAAAAAATACTGAATTTAATAGTGTTTTTTTTCTCCTAGTCTGGTACAAACCAAGAACTCTAGACAAAGACATTTTTAATTTTTTCAGTTTCTTTGAGCCAGTTAGTTTTTAAATCATCCTCAGATTTAATTATATCATTGATTTTATTATTGTGTTGTTTTTTTTAAGGAGAAATTTATATTGCATTTTTGGTTGCGCTATTTTTAGGTTTATTTCTGATAACGAAAAAAGAAAAAAAAAGAAAGAAATGATGTCCAGTAGATTTTACCTTTTTTATTTTACTTGTTTTTGTTTTTACAAATTTTAGAATTATTGGTCACAGATGTTTCACTAATTTAATTTGTAGGGAAAGATAGATGTTCAGAATATGAGGCTGCGTAAAGAAATATAAGGGAGGCAATTCAGTACTTGGTACGCGAAAATTCCTTTAGGCTTTCGGACGTTAAAATCAACGATGTGAAAATTTTAGTTTTTTTGACACTTGACAGTTTAAAAAAGTTGTCTTTCCTAATGAAAGTAAAGAAAGGGTGAGTAAGTGTGCGATAATTTTAAAATTAAGTTTATAATAAACGTGTTTTCGTTTATTTTATTTCTTATTGTATATTGTGGGAAATATGCATTTTAGGTTAGTATACTATTGGCATAATCGAGTTTTCGATGAAACAAATACAAAATATCTTTTGAAAATAATTAAAAAAATATTATTAACGTTTGCATAGGTGCCTAATAAAAAATATGGTGACTATTTTTTTTAACTAACTTTTAGTTTGGAGAAGAAAAAAAAGAAAAAACGTGTTTGATTTTTATGTTTTTAAATGCACACTAGTTTTTCCGAACAAAAATTGTGGGTGCTAAAATTAGCTACGTTTGAACTTGAGTATTTTTACATGAAAAAAATCTGTATAGGATTTCCTTCACTCGTAAGGCGAAAAAATCTAACTGGCTTCTCTAACGTATTTACGCTGAATTATATATTTTTTTTTATTTAATTAATTTATACTTAGGAATAAAGTATGTATCTTTGTAGGGAAATTTGTGTATTTTTTTTCACGGGCTTTCAATGAACGTTGACACCCATTGATTTGGGAAATTAACATTTTGTTTATTTATTAGTGATGGTATCAGTTTGTGTCGGCTAAACTGGACCCTTACTTTTTTTTATGTAAGTATCGCTCTAATTTAGTTACTAAATTTTAGTTAGTTCAGTTTTAAAATACAGCATAAATAAATAAAAATGCATTTTCCTGTGTAACTAACTAGGAACTTATTTTCATAATGTTACTAACTCGATAAAAGAAATTTATCTTCTTAGGCTTCCGTACTTTTAAATTACACATTTCTAGAAATCGGACACAAATTCAGGGTTCAATTTAGTAGTACTTTTGCATTGTAAATTAAGTATTCGACGTCGACCAGGATCTAGTTTGGTAGTGTACGCATATTTTAAACCGGGTCCCAGTAAAGCTACAGCACTTTTTTTTTTTTTTTTTTTTTTTTTTTAAATCTTTCCCTTTTTTAATGCTCAAGTTCCCAGGGAAATTAATATATCAGCACAAACCAAATCAGAAAAATACATTTTTGAAGAAGAATATTCACTTTAAGTTTACAACCAAATTTCCCCCTTTTTTAAAGAAAATAATAAAGAAATCTAGATTAAAAGTAGGAACCTTCAAAAGAAAGTGATGCCTAAGGTTTAAAATGGATTTTAAAAATGAAAAAATCTTTCTTAAAGCTTTTATTTTAGTTTTAATTCTGAGCTCTTAAATGGATTGGAATGACTTTTTTTTTTTTTTGGAAATTGCTAAAAGAAAATCGGCCATATTGAAAAATCTGTCAACACAGCATAATTGTTTTATTAAAAAATTCTTTCAAAAATAAAATATTTTCTGAAACTTTATTTCAGGAAGATCTGAATTAAAACAAGTATTATTTACTTTCAGTTTAAAATATGTCAGAAAAGTATTTTTTTAAACACTGAGATGGGTGTTTGTGTTGACACATTTATTGATAACGTGACAATTACAAGATTTAGGTAAGGTTATTTTTTAACTACCTAGTAATCTTAAGAATTTTAAATATTTTAAACATTCTAATATTTAATTTAATTTTAGTTACTTTGGCTTTATACAAAGACACTTGTTGAGGAAATGTTAGAAAATTCCCAATAAGTTTTAAATTTATTATAGTTATTGCTCTTATTTTATGATAATGCTGTATGTGGATATCCATATTTACAAAAATTGGCATATCAAGAAAATTCAAAAAAATTTTAAATACTGGAGGTTGCTGAAATGTAGTAAGCATTTCTGTTTATGATACGACAATAGTGTCCATAATATATTTTATTCATAAAAGCAATTGTAAGCTTTTCTAATGAAATAGTGTTTTAGTTTTATTGCATTTCTAATTTACAATTGAGAGCAGATTTTCTGTAATTAGGAGTCCTGTTTGACAAAAGAAATTTGATTTAAATTCTCCAAGGACTTATTCTTATAATTAATATAAACATTAATTTCTACAAAAATGAATTTATCTCAAAACTTCATAAATAAAAAGTGGAGGTAACAGATATTAAAAAAAATAATTTTTAGCAAGATTTTTTAAAAAGAAATATTTCTAAAATAATTTCACTTATTTCTGAATAAGTCCTGAAACTTTCATTAAAATCTGATAATTATTTGATTTTGCAAGAATTTCCAAATCAATGTGTTTTTCTCTGCAAAAAGACATTCAAATTTTCCATACTAATTTATGGTCACCTGTTGATATAAGAAAAACAAAATTTTTAACCAAAATTTTGAAGGTTCTAAAAAGGATTAAAAATATAATCTAATAATAAAACAATCCTTTGCTCTTTCCTTTTAATAACAAATATTTTGACATTAAAACTTCTTTTTTTTTTTTAAATTAAGTTTTACTAATCATGCATTTTCTCATCTTGTGTACTCAACTTTTAGAAGTACCTAATTAAAGTTTAACTTAATTCTAAGAAAAATAATTAATGGGACATAACCGATGATCTACAAGACTTAAAAAATAGCTCTTAGGTAAACAAAAACATTGTCTCTCAGCCTTTTTAAAAAATGTCTTTGTGAATTGGAATGAAATAAATACAATGAAGAGTAAATTTTGAAACTTCCTTTCAGCTGTAACGGTTATCTTTGTGAAAAAGTTCATTTGTAGCAGAAAATATCAATCTTAAACTTTGATATTTCATTTTAAAAAAATAGTCTCTCTTCAGGACACATTTAATCATGGCTCTCCACAGCTTCCGTTTCTTTAATCTCTCTAAACTTTGCATTGCCATGATTATTCTTAGGAAAGATAGTTTTGTAGTTTTCTGTTAGCTTTTCTGGGGTTTTGAATCCAAACCTGCCCTTCTCCCAGACTGGTTGTCCAACCAAGGCAAGAAAATCCAGTTATCTAATCCACAAATGGAGGACAAAGAAATGTATCTTTACCTTTCCTGAGGGCATTAGTATGAAGTTTTCAAGCTGTCACAGTTGGAATTTGAACTTGGTTTGCTGATTCTATTTGCTACACTGTTAACCATTAGTCCTCCCACATCTTGTTTTTATGATTCAATAAAATTTGAAGATTTTTCTAATGTAATTATCTATGAAATAATGAGGTATAATTTTATATATCAACAAACAGTATTTAGAAAAATATGACAAACTGGAAAAATTGATTTGTGATGTGTTTCATCTGTTGGACTGAGTTTTGTTGATGTTGTCATGTCTACACATGTACACAAAACGAGAGATGCAGGTAGTTTCAAAGTTTTTTGAATAAATTTTTTTTTTATTCTAACCAAATTCATTTATATTCTTTTTCTCTCCATTACCTTTGTCCCTGACTATCCCACACTGTGACACTATAAAATCTACTAAGAATGGTGAAAGAGCCTGGACACAAATTTATTGTGTCTGAACTAACCATCAAGGCACTTTCCAGACATTTTCATCTTGATGGATTATTTTCTCTTTTAATCACAATAACAATCCCTATGTCAAAATTGAGGTCTGTTTTGTTACAGTGAACAACTAATGCATTTTGTGTGTTATTTAAAATGTCCCTTTTGTGTTCATATAGTCTCTTGTTTAAACTTTTTGAGGTTTCTCCAATATATTCATTCAGGAAATTCTGCATTTGATAGAGTAAATTCCTCCAAGTTTTGGCTGGTTGTTTTGTTTTTTTATTGATTAAGTCTTTGATTGTTTTGGATGTAGTTGTGACAAATTTTATGTTGAGTTTAGATAAATTCTTTTTGTTTGTAGTTGTGATAGAGTTAGTAGGTAGAATAATATTTTTTTTGATTTGTTGGGTTTGTCAAGAAGGACAGCTTTTCTATTTAGGAATATTTTATGAGCTTTTTGTTTTGCATTGAAAATGAAATTGTTAGGGTATTGAAGGTTCCTCAATTTATTTTCTATATATTTTTCCTCTTCGTGTAAATATTGAGGGCTGCAAATTCTAAGTGCTCT
>OZ038506.1:35380414-35557914 GCA_964036315.1 Acanthosepion esculentum
TCGTCATCATCGTCTTACTACAAGTACCAGAGATCATGGAACGGATAATTAAACCCCAATAACAATGCCAAAGGCTGTCTTTCTTTCTAAGGTGTTGCTATGTATAAGGTGGGGTTAGAAAAGGGTCCTTTATTATGAACTCATTTAAGAGAAACAAGCAATTGATTTAAACAAGGACACTTTCAAAATTAGACCAAATGAAGGTAGCAATTAATGATAAGCATTCAGAATTATTAAAGAGGAAGGACATAATATTCAATCAAGAAAATGATTCATTCATTCATGCATTCATTTTCTACAGCTTATTAACTCTTTGCAGAAAAATCTTTTAGATTGTAAAAATCTTTTTTATTTTGGAGATAATAATGCTTCAGTGAAACAAGTCTTACTAATTAACCCATAGCTGGCAGTAGAGATGTTGATTTATACCTTTCCTGATGCATATTTGCACATAAGTGAATATAACAAACCCAACTGGAATTGGAATTCTGCTCTCTGATTAACAATTCCAAACCATGATCCATTAACCCCCCTCCCCCCTGCACATCCAAGCTTACAGCACTTGGGAATACCAAGTTCTCATCCATCTTGGTACTGAGCAGGCTTGACATTGCTTAACTTAAGATATTGTACATAAACCCTCTGGAAAATATGGTCACTAGGCAAAAATTGCCTTGGTTTGGTTGGGAATTTTCCATTTATTTGTCATACTCACCAAATATTGCACCTTTTGGATTACCATTTATTCTTATCTTTATAAAATTCTCTTAATGGATAAAAATCTGGTTCTCTGGAAATCTGCAAAAGGCATGTAGAGCCATTCTTTGCTGAAAAAAATAAACTGTTCTGGAAGAATGAAATTGTAAAGTTGTCTGAAAGATAACAAGATGGTAGAACAAAATGTTAAATATGTTGTTGTTAACAGATTTTTATTGGCAACCCAATCATTTTGCAAAATTTAAGTGTTAAAAGTTTTATCTAAAGGACAGACCTTTTTACATATCTTTTAATATATATGAGAGATAGTTTCATGGATTTCTGCTTTTTATCAAATAAACTATTTCATTAAACTTATAATATTGTCATTAATATTTTAACTTTTGTTGCTGCTTGCCACTAGAAGTGAATTCCTAATGCCTTGCTATAGGTAAATATAGTTGAAATTCATATTATTCCATTTACTTATTATTGTGTTTCATTTGCTGTAGAATTTTGTAGGGGAGTTTCCTAATATTTTAACACTAAAATCAACTTTGCTATATTTTTCATCTACATTTTTGTCAGAGGAACTCCCAGTTAAACACTATTAGTTATTTTATAACAGGGGTCTCAAACATGTGGCCCAGGGGAAGCATTTTTGTAACCAATATTTTCCTCAAATTTTAATTAAATTGTCCCTCACCCTTTCAATACTTTTGCAGTAGCAGTATTGAACTTGACCTACCCACCAATTGCAGTCAGTCAATAAATTTTACAGTCAGCATGGTCTATTCTCATTCATCTTCAGGAAAGGGTAGAAAATTTCACTTTGCCACCCACCATGTATTCATGACAAGAGAGTATAAATGGACTTTGTGACAATGTCTTCTCTTTTTTCTTTACCTTTCTTTTTTAAAAATTTATAACAAGAAATATTTCTGACAACCTGTATTAAAGAAAGCAAAAATAAGTATCAAATTTTTATATACGTTATACAAGTTTATATATATATATATATATATATATATATATATATATATATATATATAAAAGAGAGAGGGATGTATTAAAAATACTTTTACAAACTTAGGGTGTGGGTTCCTGACAACAAAACAAGGTAAAATGTTCATATAAACATATGTCCAAAGCAATTCGTAAGAAATGTTCAAAATGTCCTCTGCTTGCTTTTACACATGCATGCATCCATCGGATCATTGACTGACGAACCCTTTCAAATACATTCATATGGTGTTGAATGGTTTCGCAGACCCCCATGACACATTGATGAAGTGTCTCTGCATTATTAATGTCTGCTGCATAAACCAATTGTTTTAGGTAGCCTCACAGATAAAAATCAAAAGAATTGAGGTTGGGGGAACGTACAGGCCATGGAACTGATCCTCCCTTACTTATCCATCTTTCATGGTAGATGTCAGCCAGTGCATTGTAAACAATGTGACTAAAATGTGCTGGAGCCCCATCATGCATGAACCACATGTGTCTTTGTATTAGCAGGGGTACATCCTCTAGCAGGACTGGAAGAGTGTTTGAAATAAAGTCCCTGTAGACAGCTCTTGTAAGATGTGCTGGGAGAACATACGGACCTACCAGACAGTCACCTACAATTCCAGCCCTAACATTAATTATAAACTGATGCTGGTGTCTAGCCTGTATTGTACCATGGGGATTCTGATCTGTCCACAACTGTTGGTTGTGTAAATTTGTTATTCCATCTCTTCCAAATGTTGCCTCATACATAAACAGGACTGAAGAGACAAACAACAGATTGGCAATTTGTACAATAAACCATCAGCAAAAATTCTCCCAAGTAAGTAATCAGAGGGCAAAAGACCCTGCACACATTGCAATGATAAACAGCAGCAAAGGTTGGATGACTCGGCTGCCTTCACACTGGAAATGCAATCTCTTACAGCTGTACAGCCTCATGTCCATTACCATTCGCATGGCTGTATGTAAAAATTATATCTGCCGGCTCACGATATGAATATCCTGCCATTATTAAATGGAACATTTCTCATTTAACTCACTACTACATACATTAAACATTGAAGACAGACTAGCCACAAATGTACATGAATGATAAATGTAACCTAATCTACACGGCAACACAGTGCCATCTATTGTAAACTTTCTTTAAACTTAATAACTCAAAAGTGAGGGATTTGCAGACATTTGTTTATATGGACTTTTCTCCTTGTTTTGGTGTGAGGAACCCACCCCCTAAAGTTTGTGAAAGTATTTTTGATATATATAAAATGATGGACTCTCCCGTCATATTCAACGTATGAGGGTCAGATCTGAATACAGAAAACTTGTGCACTATGTGCCACAAGGTCCCCAAACAACCTCCTGCAGGTTTTGAATTCAGAATTGTCCTTCTCCTCAAGGCTAATCCAGTTTGTCCTGCTAATTAAACATAGCTGGAGGGAGGAGGATTTATATCTTTCCCAAGAGTATTAGCATGTAAGTGAATGTAATGGATTTGACTGGAATTCAAACTCGGCTCTCAGTCCAAGCCACTGCCTACTACTTCACCATGCCTCATATATATATATATATATATATATATATATATATATATATATATATATATATATATATATATATACATACATACATGTTTCATTAAATAATATAGATAAGTGTTGTCTATATATTTTTTGTAAGTTCTTTTCATATCGTCTGATAAGCTTAATAACATTATCATTAAACAATGAAAGAAAATCACAATATTGATACATATTTTTAATCCAATCTAAGCTTTCGGCTTACATAAGCCATTATCAAAGATGACAATTACACAATATATTAAGCAATACACGAACAAGAAATTGATGATAGTCTGTTTTGTTTACATGGATGATTTCCAAGCAACGATAAACACGTGCATATAAGACGCTGAAAGCGAAAATCGCACAACAGATCATGACGTCACACATGAACACGAGAGAGTGAATCCGATGAGTATTGAGTATGGAAAGCCGTTGGTATGAACCAATGGCTTCTGTTACTAATTATAGGCATTTAAGGATATTTGTGGAGATTTCATAGTTTATTTTGTTCAGGTTAGGTTTCAACTGTTTTATGTATATAGCTTCAAGAATTTTTAGTTTTTGTTTATTGTTTTCATGTTTAAGTATAGTTGTGTTCAACAAGGATTTTCCGGAATTGTGTATGCAGCCAGGCATGTTGTTTTAAATGCCTAAAAAAAAAATATATATATATATATATATATATATATATATATATATATATAAGGAAAAATGTCAAAGAAAATTACAGTGGAGAACTGAACTTTTCAAAAACAGTGGGAATATTTATATTTTGTGTCAAGTAAATAGGGTTGCTGATTGTCCTGCATTTGAAAAATCATACATAAATTTTTCTTTTTTTAAAAAGTTATACTTAATAATCACAAAAAATTGGAATATATTTGAAATCTTGCAAGTCTGTATCCCCCTTTCTCTCTCTTATAAGTCCTATCACTCAAAATTATCAACTGATTTCATTCAGTTTTGAGGGCTGTTGACCCCTGGTTGGGAATCAGTCTCTGAGTTTTGTCCATGGACCTCATGGTTCAGTTCTCAATGGAGCCCACTGTCTCCCTCAGCACATAATAGACCTTTTGTGGCTTTGAGTTTGAGACCCCTACATTTATACCAAGAAGATTTTGGAAGAAATTATGCATGCTTCAAACTCAACTGAGTGAAATTAGCAACTCTGAAGCTGAGTTTGATGATAACTTGGATGCAGTTGGCCCATATACTGCATTACATGATCCAGGCAACTTAGGTGTTGGTAATGGGAATAATGATCATCATTGGGTATGAGAACTTAATAGAAATGATGACATTTTTTTTCTTTTTCATTTGGTGTCTAGCCTACAATAGAAAATCCAGTTCAAGGTTCTTTGCAATGCCTGAGAAGAATTGTACAATGGATTACTTAACTTTATTTACTTTTTTCCCCAAGAGGCAGTTACACTTTCAAATAAGATAAGTTTTTAAGCAATTCTTTGACAATATGATTGACTTAGCTGAAGTCCAAAAAAAATCAGTAGCTTCTGTTGCAATCAAGACACAAGAAAGTGACCCCCTTGGGCAAATTGTTCCAGAGAGATAATCTCAGGATTGTTTGATTTCAATTAAACACATTTAAATCACAGTTGTTTGCTTATAATTTTGTGGAGGAAAGTATAAGACATATTGAATCAAATATTTATTTCTAATCATTTGAATAAAAATTCTCATAACTGCAGTAACTTGTTTCGTGATAAAATAAAATCTTTGAATTATTTAAGTGACCAATGTCTTTTGCATTGTTTTAAACAGAAACAAAGTTTTGGTCAATGGATGAAATATTTTAATGGATATTTTATTGTTTGCTCAGTATGATTAATTACTTAGAGCTGCAATTGCCATTGAGAATGGCTAAAGTTTTCATTTCCAGTTAACTCTATTGCTAAAGATGTTTTTATACTCATTTAAATGTCCCGATTATTTTTCAAAAACTGACTGGAATTTTTTTGACTGACCTTTTTCAATGATTCATGTAATAACATTTTGTCATATTCTATGGTTTACCAACTGTTGTCAGATTAGTGATATTCAGTTGAAGACCAGGTGAAATTAATGACAGATTGTATTTTAATAAGAAATTAATATAAAAAACCCTAATATTTGCCCAATACTTGTGCTGGATATTCCTTCAACCAGAAAATGACTGAGGTAATACAATAAGTGTAAATACAAAGATGAATTCCAGAACCAGGAAAAAGACAAATTCAGATTTACTAGTGTTTCATCACTGCCTAGAATTTCATCAGAAACATCAATGTTAAAGAATATAAATTTTAATTTGGATAAACTTGGAGAGGCTGTCATGTTGTTTGTTGAAATTAAAGTTTACAATGCAGTATTTTAACAAATTTAGTCCTATTGAACCATTTCAGAATAAGCCCAATGACTACCTTCCTAGTCAAACCGCTGTTGGTTGGCAAAGTTCTACAGGCAACAAATGGTTTAATGTTAAAATTCTTTGCTGTTCTATTAGACATTTTGAATTATTTTTAAAAACAATGACTTCACTAGTAAAATTATGTGAATCCATGTTGAATCTTGATCTCTTTCAAATAACATAAAATTTTAATATGACAGGCTTGGACTTTTTCGATGATAAAATTTTATTACTTTGAGCATTTTGAAACAGCACCTCTTATTTGAAATCTCACATTGTAGAATGCCAGTTTCATATAATGTCTATGACATGGAAATCAAAATATGAAGCTGAGAAGATGATTGAAAAATATTTTGATGCTGGTTTCAATCTTGGCCAAATTGTCTGTTTTATATAGAAGAAAACTTGATTTCTTTTCTTTTTTAAGGGATATTTTGATAGCAATAAGAAAAATAATGTGTTTTGGGGATATAAACCAGTTTTTCCTTTAGATTAAATTAAATTAATTTTAATCATTGTTTGCAGTTGATGTAAAATAATACATTGTTTACCTTAAAGTTATAAAATCAATGCCTAGTTTTAAAAGCAAAAATAATATTGAATTTGAATGAGAAATATAATGAAGATTAAATTTTGAAACTGCCTCTCATTATCTGTAACGGTCATCTTAGGGGAAAAAACTTATTTGTAGCAATCTTAAAATCTGATTTCATTTAAAAAAAAAAATTTTCTCTTCAGGACATAATCTATCATGACACTCCACAATTTCCTTTTCTGGAATATCTCTAAACTGTGCATTGCCACGATTATTCTTGGGAAAGATGGTTGTGTAGTTTTCTGTTGGTTTTTCTGGGGCTTTGAATCCAAACTTGCCCTTCTAGACTGGTTGTCTAACCAAGGCAAGAGAGCCCAGTTATATAATCCACAACTGGAGTTAAAAGAAATGTATCTATACCTTTCCTGAGGGCATTAGTATAAAATGAACACAAGCTGTCACAGCTGGAATTTGAACTTGGTTTGCTCATTCCATTTGCTACACTTTTGACTATTAGTCCTCCCACATCTGTTTTTCTTTTATGGTTCCATAAAATTTGAAGATTTTTCTATTGTATTAGTTATATAAATATTGTCAAATTTAGCTTTTTATCATTATTAATAATTGAAAGTTGATTTCCACTCCACCTCACCGACACTATTGCTTGAGTAGTTAATGTTTAATATGGACTATAAAAAACAATGTAATGTTTGTTGAAATATTTCTACTCACCAATGTAACTTTTTCTATCACAGGTAAGATTTATTAAATAAATATATCAAAAACTATGTTTCACTCTTTATGATTACATTTATAATAGCAACAAATATTGAAAATCACATGAAGGAAATTTAATTTATAATTACATATATATATATATGTTTTTAGTGCAACTTAAAGTGTTAGGGTTTTCTCAAGTCATCAGGAATTAATGCAACTGTTATTGGCAGAATTTGGTTATTTTATATGTTCAATATAAAATTTAATTGCAGTATGTTCTTTTTACAAATTTTTATGCTAGGAATTCTGTAAGGTTTTTTTTTTTTTTTTTAACAAATTTGAAGCAAAAGAAAACCTTTGCCATATGATAACACCTAAGCATTGAATATCTATCTTAAAGCAATGTGTTTTTTGCTATTTTTTTCATTTTAAAGATATTTTATCTTTTCACATTATTGTCTTTGTCATTTTAGTTGATTATTTGTATCAACTTTTTCTTTTCTATTTTCTTATGACATTGATTGATTCTCTTTCTACAGCTGGTTTGCAGCTTATTTAAAGTCCAAAAATATTTTTAGATTGTAAATATTTTTTTTTTTTAAGATAATAATGGTTTTAGTGATACAAGCCTTACTAATTAACCCATAGCTGAGGGAGAAGAGGTGGATTCATACCTTTCTCAAGCGTATTTGCATGTAAGTGAATATAACTCAATGGGAAATGGAACTCAGCTCCTTGATTAACAATTCTTAATCATTATCCACTACACCTAAGGTATTCCCAAGCCATCACCCCTCAGCACTTGATATGACTGTAAGCCAACATTTATTGAAGTTAGCTTGGGTGGTTAAATCCTTGGACTGGTGGGGCACAAGGACCAAAGAGAAATTCATTTGTTAGGTAGGTAAGGGCAATTAATCATACTTCACTTAGAGGAAGAAAAAATGATTCTGCACAATGATCAGTGATATGTTTGTAAAATCACCAGGGTTTAACTATAAACAATCAGTTTAAATTTTTAAATTTTTCTCTTACTCTGGTATGCAAAATTATGAATTGTTTAGTTACATAACTTGTGAAACAAAAATTAAAATCTCTTTTAAGGTTGTCTCAATTTTCATAAAATCATTTTTTTTTTTTATTATTCATTACTACACTTTTGGGTTGCCTTAGTAAATTATGTTTGTTTTTAAACTCTACCCACCCCCCTTCGAGAATGATTAACATTATGCTTTTCTTGGTACATTTGATATTTGTGAGCCACTGCATTTTTGTTAATGCTATAGGGTGGAAGATATAGCATCTTAAGCATAGTGATGCTGAAAAAAGGCCATGCAAAAATACCTAACCACCCGTGAAAACGTTTTAGCTCTTTTAAGTTTTTTGTTTTTTTTTTTGTTGTTTTTTTTTTTTGTTTTGTTTTTTTTGCAAAACGTGATCTTCATTATTACAGAACATATAAAATATTTGGAGTTAGTAATTAGTGTTGCTACTTTTGGCTCAAATATTTGCCTCAATTTGATGTTTGGACAAGGTCCAGATTCTCACTGGGAATTTTTCACATTTCTCTTGACAGTAATTCCAAAGTTCTTGGTGACTGCATGATTTTTATTGGAGCACTTGTTTCTTCAGTTCCCACCATAATGGTTTAATTATATTGAGATCAGAATTTTTTGCAAGCCAGTCTTTCAAAAGTTGAATATTTTCATCCGCAAGAAAACCTTTTTGTTGCATGTGCTGTGTGACAAGGAGCACCGTCATGCTGAAAATTTTACCCTGTTTGTTTCCATCAACTTTTACTAATTTTCTTTTACCATTGTTTTTGATGCAAGTCCATACCATTACGTATCAACTACCAGTTTACTGCCTTTGTGGCATCTCTTGCATTGTTTCTTTCCCTTGCTGGTTTTCTTACATATTCTCTTGGATTAGAATGTAACTCTATTTTCATCACTAAAAATTAAATTTTTTCCATGTTCCAGTCCCCCCCTGTTATTTTGACCACTTCATTCTTCTGTGCCAATGTTTTTTGGTTATTCATATTTTGTTCTGCTGTACATTCATTCAAATTGTTTTTTTCATAATACTCTGTGTACTGTATCACGTGAAACCACATTGTTAAGACTACATTCACTCCTCAGCTGTGTGGTTATTAATTTTGGATTGCCTGTGAAGATTCACAATCTTTCTTTTATATATCTTATCTAATTTTTGTGGTGTTCTGGTTTTCTTTGAACTTAAAACTCTCCCAATAGTAAATGTCTTTTGGATAGTTTGAACACTGTTTCTGGAAATTACCAGCTGCCTGGCTATTTCACATTGAGTCATCAAAATAAAAAAACGTCCACTCTTGAACTTTGAAAAGTAAATAAAGAAAGCCGTTCTTTTTTGTAAAGGCTCTGAGATGCTATTATACATACTAGAAATTGGTTGAATCATCATATCTTTTATAGTAGAGATTATCAAATTAGATTTTATAATTAGCATTTGAAATTAACCTTTGAATTTTGCTATGTTTACTTTCTGCATAACAGAATAGAGATGTTTGCTGATGCATTATCTGATGTAGAAATATAGAAAGTGTTTTTGATGTACCTATTAAACTAAAACTTGCTGTAAAGCATTTATAAATCAAATAAAGAACTGTATTATAATAATAATAATAATAATTTCCTTGATCATTTGGTCACAAAGACTTTTTTTCAATTTACAGAAAACTGATTTAAACTAATTCCATAAACTTTAAGATATGCAATTTAAAAATTTGCTTTTCATTTCTGATTAAATATAAAATAAATTTATGTATAAAATTTTGGCAATGATTGATATTTTTGTTCTATAAAAGCATGCATATACACCTAACTATACCTGAAGTACAAACATCAATACAAACTTAGATAATACTTGCACATCATCAAACCAATAATAGGGATTATATTCATATTCAAATAGGAAAAAATTTGCAGTTTTCTTTGAATTGTTGTTTATGTTAATGACAAATTATTTATATAGCTGTACTGTCTGCATATGAAATCTTTGCCAGGTTGAGTACAAGGAAATGGACGAGCAATTAGCAAATCTGTCTGAAGAAGAATACGTCTCTGAAGAAGAAAAAGAAAAGAAAAATGAAAAGGAGAAGGAAAAGATGAAAGTAGAAGAGCCAGAAGTGGAAAGTGAGAATGATGACCCAACAGGTATTTATAAAATCTGACCCTTTTTTTCCTTTTTTCTTTAACTATTCAATGAATATTTCAAGAACCTATTGCTAATTTTCAGACATTTTTGTTAACATCCTAGGAATTTGTGATCATTCAGTGAATGTGCTGTACCTTATCACTGCTATAGAGGGATTGATTTTCTGTTTAAAATTTTCCTCAATTCTGTTTCAGGTTTTAGGGAATTACATTTCTTTTTCCATTTTCAGTTGTAAAGTGTCAGTGACAGGTGTAAAGTGTTTGTCAGTCAAGAGCTGCCTTCCTACTGCTTTGTAGAGGTTTGCTTATATTGGCATCATTTACCCGCTGCTAGTGCCTCACGTGTGGGCAGGTTAGTTCACTATTGTTTTGGGATACCGATGTTGTGTCAAAGAACGTCCCTCCATATAATATGTCTGATGTACTACTCTACATCGATATAGAATTTTTTTTTTCTCCCCATTTTCAGTATAGAATTCTGTTTTTGCTTCATTATAATACTTAGTGAGAAAGTGTAACAATATATAAATGTTATTAAAACAAGAAAATAAAAGGAAAATGAGAAATTTTACTTACTAGAATATTCATCCATTAGATAAGAAGTTGCTTCAGCTTGATAGGCTTTAGGCTTTCGTACCCCAAACTTCAGCACTTAATCTAACTTGATGTGTCTCTGGTACAACCCTTGAAATGGAATTCTACAATCCTAAATAAGAATTAAGTCAAAGTGACAAAACCTACAGAAAAGTAGCACCACAGGCTATGAAAAGAATTAAATATGAGGTGAGCATAAATAAAAAATATTTGAATATTCATTTGATGTTTCTTTCCATATAAGAGACATAAGAAAAAATAACTTTGTAAACATTTTAGTCAAATAAAATTGTAAGCACAATGGAAAAGTTTCTATATTAGAAGGTAGGGCCAATTATGATAGTATTGTCTCTTTTTGGATTCCAATTACCTTAAATAAACTTAGTGTGAAAGCAACCTATTTAATCTATTT
Organism: Acanthosepion esculentum; assembly: GCA_964036315.1. Lineage (NCBI taxonomy): Eukaryota > Metazoa > Mollusca > Cephalopoda > Sepiida > Sepiidae > Acanthosepion > Acanthosepion esculentum. The sequence continues at coordinate 35,391,546 of OZ038506.1, forward strand.
TATAGTCACAAGTGTCACTTAGAATGTCCAAATGAGTAACAAAATTAAGATAAACATTATTTAATCACTGTAAAAATATATTAAGTTCAAATATTTTTTTAAGTAAAAATATCAACTGCTCAGTTTTCTTTTTTCACACCCAAAAAAATTAAATAAATAAATAGATATAAATTAAAATTATTGATATACTGTATGAAAAAATAAAATCACATCAAACTGAGAAATCAACAAGGTTTAATAACTTTTCTCTAAATCTTCATTAAAGTAAAGCATCATAAGTTTGGTATTTTCCTGAGTTAGAAATTTGCATTCATCACTGAGCAAATGTTTATATTGAGAAAATGAACATTCAATCTGTACACTAGTAACAGGCATCCACATAACTTTAGTGGCAATCTGTGACAGAATGGGAAGTCTGCTTTTATTGGCACTCCAAGATGCTGGAATGCTGAAGGGATTTGCTAGGTTAACTTTGTAGTTTATATAAATTTGAAATTTCAAAGATTTCAGGGTATGGATCTTCCAAATCTTTGATGGCTACAAAACTGCAAATGCCATGGCTAATACATGGAAGATGTCTAGGATCGAACAGATGAGCTTATTTGTAAAACTCATACACTGGATAAGTATCCAAGTATTTGTCCAACTTTGAAAGTGTTGTACTGAATACATCCTGCAAATTTGATGTAACCTTATTCCTCTCTATGCTTTCCAGTTCAGACTGAAGACGGTCAGTTTCTAGACCAATTTTTGTTTTCGACCTACCACTATCAAGATAATGCTTTAAATCTTCCATTAAGTTGTACACAATACATGAAGTGGTAACTTGGTCTCGACTAAGCTTGTCAAGGTTTTTTTTTATTAAAAGAGTGTGGTTCTCATTGACGAAATGCAGAGTGATACGTAAATTATGGTAGGATACATGGTGCAGTTTACTATCATCAACTAATTCCAAAATTTAGTCTATTGCCAAACTGGCTTTTTTCTTGTTTGAAGAATTCTTCATAGATATTCATAAATTGAACATATGAAAAGTGCTGAATTGAATTCTGTCTGGTTGCCACTGGAACAGCGGTGGGACTTCACTAGCTGCTTAAGCAAATAGGCTTCAAGCCATTTCAGATATTGCTGTTTTTGTCCAGTTATTTTGAAAAAAATGACTTAATTAAAGTATTGAGCTGAGAAACATCAAATTGTGGCAAGTGTGAGAATACCTCACTAACAAAATGTAAAATGTGTGCTAAATACAAGACATGAGAATTGTTAAACAAATATATTGGATAAGGCCTCCCTGTGGTGGTGCTTTTGTTGTCAAGCTTCGTTTTTAGGGCAGCAAAATGATTATCATACAATTTTGGTAGATATAGTTGCCTAATACATTTAGCATTATGAATAGCACCATCTTCTTTACAGTACTTTAACAGAAATGGTCTCCTCTTGTCAATTTTATTGATGAGTATGCCACACATCATGCACCTTTTTAAAAAATCAAGGATGAAATCATTTCTCATATCTTTAAAGTTGTTATAGTAGTAAGTAGCCTGTTTCACAGTGGGTTTTTGTTAGAAGCCTTTTTTGCCAAATGATTATAGATGTATTATGGTCCTTTATAAAGTGTCCACCCTCAGAAGGTCAACACTATGATGTCAAAATTTGCAGAAAAGTACATAGCATAAAAGTCTTCTGGAAATTGTTCCACTCTGGCTTATGCACAAATTTTAGAAACTGCAGTCATTTACCTTTGTTTCTTTTTTGGAGGAGAGGGTCCATCTTTTGAGGTTGTGGGTTGTTTGTATAAAGCAGCCTATTGCTTTTCCATGTTAGTTTTTTTTTTCTTTTTAATCAATTTTATCAGTCCAGGCTTCCAGTTTTCCATACAAGTGAAATATGCCTTTCTTAATAGATCTCTACAACTAAAATGTTGTATTCATTTTTTTAACAGAGTAGCTAATAGGTATTTTTGTTTTTTTAAATTGTTTTGGTTTTTTGGATAAAGTTTGTGCACATTTACTGTAACAAAATTAAATATTTAACTCAAACTCACAAACTGGATGTTGTATTGAAACAAACTTCTTGTTTTTCAAAGATTTTTTTATTTCATACAGTACTTTAGTTTATAGCTTTTTTTTTTTTTTAAGAACAAAAAATTATCTCACTTGAAATTCTCACCAGAATAAAACTAATTTGGGTGTGGGTGCATGCAGGGTTGCCAGGCTGAAATAAATAAAGGCAACAAATGATGTTTAAAAAAAAAATTAAATAAAGTAGGGAAACAGAAAAGGTTTGCATTTAAATTAATTCCCATAAATAAATTGTTGAAAAGCCATCTAGAGACAAAAGCTACATTATTAAATGGTCATTTTATTGAAATTATTAAATAAAATTTTTGAAAAAAGTCTAATTTGTAAAATTTGGCTTTCTGAAATGGCAAACTGCTCCCACCCCCATCACTATGTGTGATAGGAAAAAGAAAGGATAAAACAAAAAGACAAATTTTTGGTTCTCCTCTCCCCCTCAACCACCAACTTTTTTCTTTTTTTTTATTAAATCAAGTCAGCTTTGTAAAATTCGGCTCCTAAATATTGTAAATTGTAGGGAGACAGTATTAAAATATTACTGACTGTATCCTTTAATGTCTGTTGGACAAGTGAGTTAGGCAAATCTCATTGTTAGAAAAAAAATTTCTATTTCCATTTCAAATAGACCATTCTGTTTTTCTGTCTGTTTTTCCATTTTCATAGAAAATAAGACTCGACTGATGTGCAAAATACAGTTTGCATAACATAGCAGAGAATAGAATTAATAGAAGTTGATTTCAAAATCTAACTGGGACCATGTTTACTTTACACTAATGCCTTTGGCAAAGTTATAAACCTACTCTTCACCCTGGTTATGGGTAAATAGTAGGGTAAGTGATGTCCTTTAGTACTGCAATGTTGGGTGAGCACACTGGTCTGGTAAAAAAAAAAATGACTTGTAATGGAAATTATAGCAATATAACTTGGTATGGTTTTGGCCCTCTGCTCTGCAAGGAATAAATACTTTCACTGATGTATATGACCATCCTTAAATTGTTAAATTGTGTGCAAGTAAAATAAAATTACGTGTTTAATGATCCCTCTTTTCAGTTTCTCCTGTCAAGATTATTTTTTAAAAAAATCAAGAGGACATTTGTCAATCTAGAGAAATTGATCTCTGGTACTAAAATGAGTACTCATATTTGAGTAGATACTCTGTTTTATTTATTTATAAACAGTATTTATTTATTTCCATCTACCATTATTTTCTTAGGAACCTCCACAAAAATGTGATACCTAAGGTTTAAAATGGACTTTTAAAAATGAAAAATCTTGAAGCTTTTATTTTAGTTTTAATTTTAAAGCTAATACAATAAAATTTAATATTTCCAATAATCAAAATACTTTGTTGTATTTCAAAAACTAATTTAAATTGACTGGAAAGAGTTTTTTGCTAAAATAGCTAATTATTTTTTTTATTTTTTTTTTTTTTTTTTTTTTGTCCTCTTTCATTGTAATGTAATTCTCTTTATTAAAAAAAATCTTCCAAAGAATATATATGCTTTTCTGAAACTTTATTTGAGGAAAATTAGATGATTTAAAGTATAATTAATCTCATTTGAAACAAATATTATTTACTTTAAGTTTAAAATAACGCAGAAATGCAATTTTTAATCCAACAGTAGTTATTTTAACATGTTGATATCCGGATAACAAGTCTAATGTTCTACAAAGAATTTATCTGTAAAACATAAGTGAAGAAAATGATGCGAGCACCTTTTTATATATAATTATAAGTACTCAGTAATATTAAAAATTTAGGAAAATATTCTCTATAATCTAATGTTTTATTGAATTTTAGAAATGTTGGCTTTAAATTTACTATAGTTATTGCTCTTATTTTCTGATAATGTTGTGTATGGTCTTCTGTACTTACAAAAATGGGCACATTTATACACACACAAAAAAAAATCAAAATTCTTTTAAAAATATTGGTGTTTTATGATTGGTATTAATGATTTTCCATATATGATTAGTAAATATAGTTTTCACTTAATAATATCATCTAAAAGGCTGAAATTAAAACAGAATTTTAAGATTTAAAACTTAAAGTTTTTAAAGAAAATTTAAAAAGATGTAAACAATTCTTGTAGAAATTCATTAGTCATCAAAAAAATATTTTTTCTTAATAGTGTCCTTAAATCTTATTTATAAAAGCAATTAAAAGCTTTTCTAATTAAATTATGTCATACTTTTATTGCATTTTTATTTTATGATTCCTAGTAGATTTTCAGTAAATGGTGTTTCTGTTTGACAAAAACAAATTGATGATTTAAATTCTTCAATGATTCCTGCTTTTAACTAATATTAATATGAGGCTCAAATTTTAATTTCTCAAAATTTCATAAAATTAAGTGGGGATAACATGTAATTCTAAAAAAAACAAAAAAACAAAAAAACAAAAAAAAAATATAAGTAATTTCATTCATTTGTGAATACATCCTGAAAATTTCATTAAAATCTGACAAATTTTGGAAGCATTTCTAAAATTGTTTTTTAACACCAAAAAAGACACTAAAAAAATCTCTATACTAATCTTTGGCCTATCTGCTGATGCAAGAAAAACAAGATTTTTGCCAAAATTTCAAATGTGCTAGAAAAGATTAAAAAATTTAATAAAATAAAATTACTTTGGTCTTTCCTCTTAATAACATAAACATTTTGATGATAAAACTTTGTTTTTATCCAGTTTGGGGCCTTTTTCATTATGGTATACTCTTTTTAATTGAGTGTAACAGCAAAATTGTCCATTTGTTACAATAAGCTTTGAACTATTTAACCTTAGAAATGATTAAAAATATCTTACTGGAATTCTCCGAGGTTTTTATAACACTATTGGACTCTATTTTGAACAGTAAGAATGTATAATTACTCTCCAAGCTTAACAGAAGAATTGTGATGAAATCAATCATAAATGAAAATGACATGTTCATCATTAATTAATCATAACTAAGGATCAGAAGCTCACGAAGGATTGAAACAAAGTTCAAACATATATATTATTCCAGGATCATTTTCAACTTATTCAAGATGATCTTCACCCTCTCTAACCTTCTAACTTTCTGTCCTAGAGTAACAAGGTGCCTCACACATTTCACATATTTCATTTTCATGTCTTTTTTCACTGCTCTTTGTACTGTCATAGATGAAACTCCTCTCTCACATGCCAAACATCTTATGGATTGAGTTGAATCTTTTCTAATTGATCTCTTTAGCTCTAAGTTGAAATGATAATCCTTCTTCCTTGTGACCTCCTGATCCAGTTTTTCTCTCTACTGTGCCCTCTTTTTTAAACCCATTCAAATAGAAGAGTATGAATGTTGGTACCATTACTGAAGGACTGAATGATTTCTTTCCTCTCGCTATTGCTCAGTTGGGAAGACGGTGGGGCTTATCTTGTTCTATTTCTAGCTGAATAACTCAAAGGGTTTTTGAGTGATTCTTATGACAAATAGTATCAAGATAGCTAAATGTCTTATCTGAAAACCGGGGAAAAAGAAACTCAATTAGTTTAGTGTTTTTTAGATAATAAACATTTTGTGGGATGGACAATTCTGCTGTAACACAATTTGGACAATTTTGCTGTTACACCCGCTACACACACACACACGGTCTAATAAATATATAATTAAATACATCAATAAATCCATGGCTGAATGATGAAAGAATCTTATTTATGTAAAATAATCAACATAATCTAATACTTTCCCAATATACACATTGATTAAACCTTTATTAGTGTGAAAATGAGAACTTAATTTTGCGTGTGTGTGTGTGTGTGCGCGTGTGTGTATATATATATATATATATATATATATATTCAACAGTTTTAGAAATGGCTCAACAATAAATCTATAAACTACAAATCAAAAAAAACAATGATATAACAGATCACTTTGACTATGAAAAGGCATTTGACTCAGTAGAATATACAGCAGTTTTTAACTATACTTTGGCAAGTATCTGCTGTAAAATTGGTTAACTCTAAAAAAGATTCCAATTCTGTTTACATATATCATCTTGGTATATGATCATATTCTTAACATCCCAAGTTAGTACATTTTCAATGGCTCTTTGAAAAATAGAACTTGCTGTTTTTATACCATTAGGCAATGTTGCCCAAACTTTTTTTTTATTCAGAATGAAAATTTGCTCATAGCTCACTATATTTTATGTGATAAAATGTATGTTTAAAAATTAAAAAAAAAAAACAGAGGGTGAAATGGAGATGACTGTGGATTTGAAGTTAGAACATTATCATTGATAACTCTCTCCTCCAATTTGTGAACCCTAGTCACTTATTAATACTTGATATAATGCAAAAATATCACAAAATAAAATTGATCAATAATTATTTATAACTATTTATACTGGAACTCATTTAAGCAATTACAAGTAATCTATAATAATATTTTAAATTTTGAAATTATATTTATTTTGGCATATGAATTTTTAAAAACTGTTTCTAAATCTTTGATTGTCTTTCAATCATTCCACCTCACCTGCTATCCTCTTCCACCACATCTATGAGGTGTGCCACACTGTTTGGGAACTGCTGCTATAAGGCATACACTTCCATCTGAGTAAGCCTATTGGGGTGTTAATTGTAGTAACTGCTTTAAATTTTTTATCAAGTAGTATCATTATAGGCACATTTGAGGTCAATTTTAGCAAAGTATTTAATTCTTGACAACTTACAGCACTTTCAATATTAGGAATAAGGAACGAATTGGAGCATCTTTTGTTGTTTACTCCTATTTTGTAATCCCCCACATATCCTTAAATCTCCATCTGATTTTCATAAAACAACAATGGGTGAGGCCCAATACTACCACCAGGGAAACCTGCTCTAAAATTCCTTGCTCCACTATTGTTTTTAGTTTAGCAACTACTAAAGGTAGCATGTGAATGGGCTATCTTTGAGACTCAAAGTAAGAGGGTTGACTATTTTCTTTGATGGGATTAATTTTGAAGCATATGTTAGTCTCAAAAGTTCCTTCAAAATTACCTAACTTTTTGATGAAAGAGCTATCGAACTGTCTTAGTTTAACCCAACTTTATTGGGATTAGGGTGATATCACTTCCAGTATCTACTTACATAGGAATATTTATATTATTCAATTTAATTTTTTCTCTAGCACTTTTCTCTTTCTGTCTGTGTATCACAAATACAGCTGCATTTTTCTTTGGCGGAGTCTGGTGGTTAAATTTTCTACTCCTTCTATTTTACTTTTATGCTTGCACACAGACTGGAAATGGTTTTTCTTTTCACAATTTCAGCATATTTGTCCTAAAGCTGGACATTTTTTTCTTCAGTTCATACTTTTTATCATTTTATTTGCATCACACATAATTTGATATGCTGTATTAATCTGCATTACTCTTGGATGTATTAAATTTTTCAATTATAATTGTTGCAGATACTCTATACATGCATCCAAGGACATTTTAGTCAGTTGTAACTGTTGTAAAATTTTGTGTTTGTATGAAGCTTCACCCATACCTTCAATTAATCTTGTGAGAAACTTTGTCTTCTCAGCAATAACCAACTTCTTTTTCAGCCACAAGTTTCTCTTTATAATGTCCAAATTTTGTGAAATGTCAAATCCTCCAATTCTCTGGATATGCCATGACATATCTTTCTGATTGCCTCACATCCTGCCAAAGCCAAAAAGAGATTTGTAATCTCATTCTCCCCCTCCTGCAACTTTGTGATCTTTTAACTTCTTGATCTACACCTGGGCAGCAAAACAAAGAACCCATGTTTCCACAAAGTCCTGCTCATCCAGCAGTGTTAGAGATTCTATCTGCGATGACATTATTGTGGTGTCTTTTAGTCTCTGATGTGGAGGTTCTACCTCCATACAGAGTTATGACTGCCTTGTCACTTGATTCTATACAAAATAGGGCAAGTCCATTTTGCCTATATAATGGTAGTTATAAAACTGTATTAAAATTATTGAGACTATATAAAACAACAGTACTGCAATAGTTTGACTCCAGGAAGATACAAATATAGATTGGAAAAGGAATGCAGTAATGGGATACAGTTTTACCTCAACTATTTTTCCAAAACATTAACTGGGAAAGGGTGTGTGAAAGCATCAATAAAGCATATTTAAATCCTCTATGATTTACTGAAGACATTTTACTAAAATCAAAGTTATTGGCTGCATTACTGGGAATATAAAATGACCTAAGTAGGGAAAAATATGTGTAAGTTTTAAAATGAACAGAAATAAAACAAAAGTAATATAAATTGTAACATTTATAAAAACTTTATAAAATTAGGAATATATATACTTACGACATATCAAAGAAAGATTACAGAAATTAAATAAAACAGTGTATAATAATAATAGAATGGAAAGCATTTGACAAAATAGAGATATCATGAAAAGCAAATTGCCAGTATACTTGTATCATGAATGTATAATACCAGGTATGACATATAGGTGTGAAACAGAGAAATTAAGTCACATGAAAGGAGGAATACACAATGGAAAGAACAACGTAAGAGTCAACATTAAGATTTAGAATATGATTTAGATGAATCGGAGAACAGACTAAGATAAGAGGTATCATGGAAACGATTAAATGATAAAACTGGAGGTGGGCAAGACACATAGCAAGAAGAAAAAAAGAAGAAAATGTTGACTGGTGCCCCATAGTAAATGTAGTAGGAAAAGATATATAAACATGTATGATCAAATAGAAAATAGAGGTGTTTATTGTTAGATACAGCAGAGGCCGGACATTTGGCCAAACGGACATTTCACCGAAAAAGTACAAGTAAAAATACTAACAAGCAATACTTTAAGTATTTTAATTAGCCGTATTATAAGGTAGAATTTCTTCAGACAAGTTTTTATTAAAATCAGCTAACAAGTTCTCTCTAATTCTTCCTTAATTTTTTCTCGTTTATATATAAATTGTTGTACATCTGGGTTAAATTCATGAAACTGTTCAAAGTTTGTGATGTTTCATTTTGATTATTTTCAATTATCAAGAATGTTAATATTATCAGTGGCATAGAGACAAGTTTTTCTTGACATTATTCTGGAATTTTTAAAATCCAACATTATATGGGGTACGGCAGAACTACCTCCTACATAATGGTAAGAGATTAGCTAGATGAAGACACCATTGCCACTAATGTCTTGCCATTATGTGGGAGAAATATCAGTACTATGTGTAGGAAGGTTTTGTTTTGTTTTGTTTTTTAGATAGTCCATTGAGGATAAAAAATGATGAAGCTGTTACTAAATTAAAGATATGTGTGTATCTATGTATAAATACATGTTTATATTGTGTGTGTGCATATGTACATAATTTTTTCAATGCCTGTGTATGTATATGATCTGAAAACTAAACAAATATAGTGAAAATGTATATGTAACCACCATATGGATTTTGTCCATGACCATTTAGTAACAGTGGTAGATACCAGAAAAAGTACTTGTTCCTATGTCTACAAGTGGAAAGTAATTCAAACATTTTACTCAATAGTCTGTCTTATTGACAGAATGCTAAAATGCAAAACTTTACTTTCAGGTATAATTGACACTTCCTACATCAGGCTTTACAAGCAAATGTCTTAATATTTTCTGTTCATTCCTGGAGTATTGTTTTGTAACACTCACAAATAGGTAGAAAATGTTGTGGAGAATTTCATAGACCTCTCCACTACATCTCATAAATACTTGATTTAGCTTGTCAAATTAATATGGTGGCCCTAACATTTATCAGTTTTTAGAATCTTCGAAAATTTTGTTAAAAATATTGTTTTTCTGGTGTTAATGGTAGACTATAAATTTGTATGGGAAATTTGAGTGTCTTTTTGCAGTGAAAAACATGTTTATTTGGACATTTGTGCAAAAATCAGATAATTGTCAGATTTTAATGAAACTTTCAGGACATTCAAAAATTAAATTTATTTTTTAAATGTTTCATTTTTGGAAAATCTTAGTAAAACATATTTTTTTTTACATATATTCCCCCTTACTTAATTCTATGAAATTCCAAAGAATTTTTTTTTATTTTTTTTTGTAGCACTTTAATATTTATATCAGTTTTAATATAAATATCAATAAATATTGGAGAATTTAAATCATATTTTTTTCTGTCAAACAAGACCTCCAGTTACAGAAAATCTGCTCTGAATTGTAAAATAAAAAATTAGATAAACTTTTAATTACTTTTTTGAATAAAATATATTATGAACACTATTTTCTTATAAAAAAATTTTTCAATGAATGATAATTTTCTTTTGTATGATTATTCTTGTGTGTGTGTGTATATATACGTGCTAACTTTTGTAAATACTGATGCCCATATATAACATTATCAGAAAATAAAAGCGCTAACTATAGTAAATTTAAAATTTATAGATAATTTTCTAACATTTCCTCAACAAGCCTTTTTTAAGTAAGCCTATAAAGTTAAAGTACCTAAAATTCAATATTAGAATTCTTAAAATATTTTAAATTTTAAAGATTACTGGTTAGTTAAAAAAATTATATGTAAAAAAAACATTTATGTTGTATTTGTCCTTTTATATCTATTATCTCCTGCTGAGATAAATTTCCCAAGTATCAGGTTGTAAATAGATGTCAGCACCTTAGAAAAACACCAACTTTTGTGTTAAAAAATGCTTTTCTGCGATATTTTAAACTAAGAAAGTAATATTTATTTCAATTTCAAATTAATTAAACTTTAAATCAGCTAATTTTACTCAATGTTTCAGAAAAGTATATTTTATTTTGAAAGATTTTTTTAATAAAGAGAATTATGCTATTTTTGTGATGTCAACGAACACTCATTCTCACTTTTGTAATACTCGTAGTAGAGACTTTGTAATCGCAGATACAACTATAGTGATGCTGTTGAATAATACTGGTGTCATATACCTTCGAATAACACTCACACTAATAATACTTGCTTGATAATCCTCACTCAAAAAGTAATCACTGAATAGTAATCCGTATAGTGATCACTTAGACTCCATGCTAATTCCCATATATACATTTTCCTTTATGATCACATGATCTACTTATTCAAAATGGTATTGCCTGTGTTTACTCTCTGGTGATCTGTGTTCAAACTCCAGGGTCGGCAGCGAAACTTTATTCCTATATAACTCCTCTACTTTGAGATGACTTTCCCTGGAGTCTATATTTCTTCAGCTTTGGTTAGAATTGTTGGCATTCTTTTCTTTTGCCATAAACCCTTGGTTCAATAATTTCTGATGGCATGGGTACACTAAACGTGTCATACAGAATTTCCATCAGTACCTCTTTTCAGGAACTTTTTAAATCAGTGAATCTACGTTTTAACTGATTATGGTGTCGCTTATTTTCCCACCTTTCTCCCTGTACCATGTATGTCATTTTGCTGATCTGTTTTTCTACAACACCATCTTTCCAGAAATCCTTTCTGCGATTATACATCTTCAAAAAAATACCTTATCTCCAGGTTTGAAGTATATACTTGTATTGTTATTTCTTGATGTCCTTGCTTTGCATTCTGGTAATAACTTATTGAAAACGGACTTAATCTTGCTGGTGAACCTCAACTCTGCAGGTGACATTCCAGACACAGTGTTCGGGTTTGGTGTTATTCTGTAAACACTCAGAAATTGCTGAATCATTACTTCATCTGGCTCCTTTCCCTCTGACTTTATTAGTACCCTTTTAAATGTATCAACAAACCGTTCTGCTTGTATGCTTGATCTTAGCTGAAAATCTAGGACAAATTATTGATGAAAATGGTAGTTAGTGACAAATCCGATGTTAAGACTTTCTTGATCTCTTTGAAAGAACGTTGACATTTATCTGTCCAATTCCATTTCAAATCTTTCTTCAGCAGGTTATTCAAGTGTAACAGAGAGGTTGACGCACACACTCACATGTATGCACACACGCAAATATAACGTTTATTGATTGAAAATGGAAAACACGATCTTCTGTGAAAGTTACAAGTGGCAACAGATTCACTATGTTAAATGTTTACCCTTTACCTAAGATTGAGGAATTGGTAAACAAGGTGACACAATACAAAATCTATAGTATTATAGATTTGAAATCCACTTACCACTAGGTCCCAATATCTGATAAAGACAAAATTTATACTGCCTTTGAAGCAGATGGAAAGTTATATAGCAGCCAAGAAATACAATTTAATTTACAATCATAATAAATGCTCTTTCTCCTACTCTACAGTGAACCTTCTAGGCTGAGGGTGCAATTAAACCAGATCTCGAGTCTTCAACTGCTTAAAGAACTTCCCGTTTCTTGCGATATTCATTCTCTTCGTTGTACACTGGGAATGTTCTCTTACTATTCCCAATGGATGGCTAAGTATTCTGTAAAAGTTGCCTCCCCTCAAACAAGCTAATAGTTTTCCATTACCCAAGACTGCTGAAAAAGCCTTCAAATACCTGAAAACTGAAATCAAAAACACAATAGTGTATTCTATTGACAAAATGGTTCCTTTCACCATAGAGACCGATGCTTCATGCTACATGATTGCAGCCTCATTGAACCAATCTGGTAGACTCGTAGCTTTCTTTTCAAGGACATTGAGTACCAGCAAATGTAAACTTTTTTATAGAAAAGGAAGCCCAAGCTATTGTAGAGATCTTACATAAATGGAGGCAGTACTTAACAGGATGACACTTCACTTTACTTACTGACTAGAGATCAGTGGCATTCATATTTGATTTAAAACAGGCTGGGAAAATGATAAATGATAAAATCCAAAGGTGGAGGGTTGAACTTGCCTGCTATAGTTTCAATATTAAATACTGCCCAGGGAAAGATAATGTTACTGCAGATATGTTATGTAGAGCTTATTGTTCAGCTGTAAGAAATTAACATGCTAGAGAAACTACACAACTCTCTTTGCAACCCTGGTGTAACATGAATGATGCATTTTGTTAGAACAAAGAACCTTCCTTTCTGTGTGGATGATGTGAAGAGAGTATCTACTCCTTGCCCTGTATGTGTCAAAGGCAAACCTTAATTTTACCGACCTGATACTCTGCATCTAATAAAAGCAACCATGCCTTTTGAAAGGCTCACCATTGACTTCAAAGGACCCCTGCCATCTTCTCATAACCGGTTTCTATTTGCAATAATAGACGAATATTCTCGCTTCCCATTTACCTTTGCTTATCTTAATATGTTGTCGCAAACAGTCATCCAGCACTTCACCCAACTCATTGTTATCTTCGGTATGCCAATGTATGTGCATTCAGACAGGGATTCCAGTTTCATGTCAGCTGAAGTGAAATCCTTCTTGCATGGGCATGGAATCTCAACTAGCCATAACACCCCTTATAACCCCCATGGTAATGGGCAATGCGAGAGGTATAATGGTGTTTTATGGAAAGCAATAACTCAATGCCTACCTATAAATCAATGGGAGAATGTTTTGCTAGATGCTTTACATTCAATGCACACACTACTTTCAACAGCTATGAATGCTACACCTCATGAACAGCTATTCAACTACCCTCGCCGATCCTTGAGTCACTATTCTGTTCCAGTATGGCTAACAACACCAGAAAAGGTTCTTCTGAGATGACATGTCAGACAATTGAAGTATGACCCTATTGTGAAGGAGGCAGAACTTATAGAAGCCAATCCTCATTATGCACACATTCGTCTCCAAAACAGCAAAGAAACCACAGTATCACCCCGAGATCTCACCCCCGCTGGTCTCATTCAGGACTGTTCTCCTGAAATACAATATTCTGATTTACCCACTCAAAACTTTCATACCTATGATCCCAACAAGACTGAATCTAGTACAGATACACCAGAAAATGAAATTGAAATTCCTTTACATCAATCAGATACACACACACACACACACACACACACACACACAGGGTGTCCATAAAGTTCGTGTGCACTTTAAAAAATTTATAACTATTTGTATTTGTGATAGAAATAATCTTTTTTAATGGGAGCCGTTAATTTTGAAAATCTTGTAAAAATAAAAATAATTGTCGGATTTTCATGAAACTTTCAGTAACTATTCACAAATGATGGAAATTATTATAAATGTGTTTATTTTTTTTTTTTAAATCATGGTAATTTTTTTATTTTATTTATTACACCCCCCCATAAGTAATTTCATGAAAACTCATGAAATTCTAAGGTGTTCCGATTTAGCGACTAATTAGTTAAAAGCACAAGGCTTTGACCAAAGCAAATCCATTTTACTTTTTTTTTTATTTCGGACCCGTCTACCTTAAAATCAACTCTGAATTGTAACATACAAAACTCAATAAAACAAAGATATTATTTAATTTCAAAAACTTTTAGTTGCTTTTACTTATTTGTATGACTATGGATAACATTTCCTGAAAGCAAAAAACATTTTCGATGAAAAATAAGTTTTTACAACAATTATTTGTTATTTCTTATTGTTAAATTTATGTTTATTGCTTAAAGTTGTTAAATATTTTAAAATTGATCAAAATGGTGTTGCAGTTAGTCAATGTATTATTAAGTAGATAATATCATTTACAGATTATAAAATAAACCTGGTTACAATCAGAAAGTTGCTTTTAGGTAAAAATCTAATATAACATGTTTTTTTTTTTGTGTCAAAAATAGCTTAAATTCAAATATACGGAAGACCGGAAGCGTCATGAAAACAAAAGAAAGTCACGTGGCTTGCCTGGCTATAAATGTTGTCCTCCGCTGTCGGTCAGCCTTTACTGTGTTTGTGCTAGACACGTGTGGAGAAATTTTTGATATTTTTCTTTTCCTTTAAAGTTTAAACAATCCTTTTGGATGTTGCCATGCAGTATAGCACAGAACCACACAGGATCAGAATATCTAAGAAGGAAGTATTAGAGAATTGAGATCCTGAAAAGGAGTGAAGAAAAGCAGAGACAGCATCAAAAAAAGGAAAGGCGTCAGCTACAGAAAAGATTGAAGGACCTTGAACACACCAATTCTGCCATCAAAGCAGAATTCCCGGACTTTTCCCAAGATTTTGTAGATAACATTTACAAAATCTTACATGGTGATATAGTTGGCCATACTATAAAACACATCTGGACAGTTGATTCTGTTGATAAGATATTTGTAGGATGGGTCATGGAATTCTCTGATCCAGATTACATTTTCTATGAAGAAGATAATGAAGACTATCAACTGGACAAATGTGAAATAGCTACCGACTATATCATGCACGACCTGCTCTTTAATGGCTAACCCCCATCCTGTGACATCTGGCAGCAAGGACTCTGATCATTAGGTTGGAGTTTGTGAGGAAATATTTCACGAATCTCTGGTACGAATTGCATTGCATCTCTAGACCTCTCTTCTTACTTGGTTATGAATAAATAAAATAAAGTGTATATGATTATGTAATTATGTGAAATAAAGTCTTTTCAATATTCGTATTACTTTGAAGAAAAATTAACAAAAAAAAATTGTGTAATATTTCAAATGATAAGGGTACCTAAAAGTATTATGTACCTAACCTATCTTATGAAATTTCTTATTTTTTTATTTTCTCAGTTATTTTTTTTTTCTATATGAAATATCAAAATTAATAAAATGAAGGGAAATAGAAATAATACCATAAAATAAAATAAATGTATATGTTTATATTTTACACTTTAGCCTTTCATAAGAAAGGTATCTAATTAAAGTAATTAAAATAATTAAATTAATTTGTATGCACCTTATGAATTTTTTTTCTATCAACAGTCTTAGTTTTAAAATTTTCATAAAGCATCGTACACGTAAAGATGGAAAGCTAAGAAACAATTAAAAATTAAAACGCTGAAATTTTCCCTTAATAACTGGTTACGCAAGTTGGTTCAATAAGAAGCTCAATTATTTCACTTTCGTCCATCCGTACGATGAAATTAGGTCGCGTAAGCTGTCAATACTTATTGACAGCATCAATCGACACCTCGAATGTGTCACTATTTTTCCGACCCCCTGTGTTTTTTTTTTTTAAAGTACACTTTTCAGCGCGTAAAGTAAGTAATGTTTTCTTTCCAAATATGTTAAATAAACATTTAAATTTTAAATTTTTTAAAAATAAATTTTAAAAAAAGTTTAACTATTTCTTGGCAGAATTTAAAACGGAAAAATTAAATTTTTGTTTATAAAATTTTAAAAAAATGTCTGACGATCGGTTTTTTTTAAAAAAAATAAACATGATTTTAAACGACACTTTTGGATGTGCTCGAAATGATAAAAAAAAGTAAAAAAATAATCAAAAAATACTTTGATCTTTCCTCTTTATTATAGCATAAACAGTTAGACAAATAAAAATTATTTTCGTCAAGTTTAAGGCAATTTTTATCATGCTATGCTCATTTTCTGTCGATCTCATGAAGGTACCTAATATATTGTTTTAAAAAGTGATGATTGGAATTGGAATAAAACTTAAACATATGTCTTATTGTGACAATGTTTGTTCATGTTTGCTCAAATTTCTAAGTAGGAATTTTTCCATCTTATTAAAAGGGTATAAGGTACATTCCCAGTTGAACATTAACTTGCTCTTTTACATTAAAATCATGGCTAAAATTTCTGCTGAAACAAAAATGAATGTTGTGACTTTGAAGAGGGAAGATGACTCAATGAGAAATAGCCAGACATCTGGTAATTTCCAGAAAAAGTGACCAAACCATTCAAAATACATTTACTACTAATGGAAGTGTTTTAAATGCAAAGAAAACTGGAAGACCAAAAAAGTTAGATAGGAGAAATGAAAGATTGTGAGAATCCAAAATTAACAGCCATAAAAGTGAGGAATGAATACAGATTTAACAATGAGGTTTCCTTTGATACTGTATGCAGAGTATTACAAAAATTGAATGTGCATGTAGCAGACAAAAACATAATTAACCAACAAACATTGAAATGTAAGACTTTGAAGTGGCCAAAAGGACATCTAACATGGGACGCTAGAAAGTGGCAAAAAGTAATCTTTTGTGATGAATGCAAAATAGTTACATATTCTCTTGTATTAGAATGTAAGAAAACCAGTGGGAGAAAGAAACAATGCAAGATATAGCCCAAAGATGTTAAAATTTGGTGCTATATATATATAATGGTGTGGGCTTGCATCAAAAGCAATGGTAGAAGAAAATTGGTAAAAGTTGATGGAAAACTAAACAGTGAAAACTATATTAGTTTACTATAGTCTAATCTTCTATCAGGTTACAAAAGATGGAAAAATATTTCAGCATGACAGTGCTCCTTGCCACACATCACATGCAATGAAAAGATTTTTTGTGGAAGATGTTCAGATTTTGGAAGACTGGCCAGTATAAAGTCCTGATCTCAATATAATTGAACCATTGTGGTGGGAACTGAAGAAACAAGTGCTTCAGTGAAAACCACCTAATCTTCACGAGCTTTGGGATTAGTACCAAGAAAAATGGAAAATATTCACAATGAGAAAATAGCAAATTTTCAAGCCAAAGGCAGCAACACTAATTACTAACTCCCTACTTTGATGTTTTGTACTTTCTGTAAGAATAAAGATAACGTTTTGCAAAAAAAAAAAAGAAAGAAAAACCATGCTTTTTTTTTCTTTAGTAAATAGCTGAGAGGTGAAATTTTCACTGGCAGTCAAGTATTTTTGCATGGCCTTTTTTTTTCAGCCTCACTCTGCTCAAAATGCCCTAGCATCCAGCATACAACATTAGCTAAAATGCAGTAACTTGTTTTCTGGCACACAATGATCATAAAATGTACTGAGAAAAGCATGCTGCTAATCACTCTTGATTTTGGGGATAAAATTAACAAAAGTAATTTACCAAAGTGGCTCAAATGTTTTGCCCAACAATAGACAGTACTGTGCAAAAACTTTTGGCCACTTTAAACTATTGTAAGTTTCTAATAATTGTTATTTTAGAAGTTTTTTTGTTTTTTTTACAGCTGAAATATTATTGGGG
This sequence comes from Acanthosepion esculentum, assembly GCA_964036315.1. Taxonomy (NCBI): domain Eukaryota; kingdom Metazoa; phylum Mollusca; class Cephalopoda; order Sepiida; family Sepiidae; genus Acanthosepion; species Acanthosepion esculentum. Next base: position 35,409,567 of record OZ038506.1, read on the forward strand.
TCATTTTTTTTTTATACCTAATTTATGATATTTTGTAGTGAGAATTTTAAATGAGAGAAGATGCGAAATGACCCCACAAAACAGTAAAATGTCTGTTATAAAAACTTCATTTGAAGAGGTTACTTTACATTGTTAATTTTTCATGTGGCTTGCTTTAGTGCATCTGGGAAGGGATGTTTATTAATCCTTCACCATCTCCACTTGTATGAAATGCTGTTTTCTTTGGCTGAGCTCCTACAACTCTTCAATAGTACGTGGATTCTTTTAACAAACTCTTCTCTTTAGTTCTGTCCACATTTGTTCAATGATATTTAAATCTGGCCTTTGAGCTGGCTTATTTTTCAATATGGTGATACCTTCATCAGCCAGACCGTTGTGAGGCATAGAGCTCCATTATTCTGAAAACTCTAATCTTCATCCAAGTTTGGTAAAAGATGTATTTGGCACTATTCAAGCTACCATCAGTTTTAACAAACTTTCATGAATCATTATGTATCCCTATAGCATCAGATTACTCCTAAACTTTACTGTTTTCATCATGTAATATAGGATCTTTTGCTTTCCTCTAGGTCTTGACAAATTCTTGCAGCTCCATTCAAATTCCATCACTGAGTGTGATTTTATTCCAAGCATCTGCATACTTAAGTTCATACCTTTTTGGCCAACTTAATCTTGCTTCTTGTTTAAAACTGGTTTCTTAAGTTCAGTCCATGTTCTTGAAGGATGCAGTGGTATCTATTGACATCAAAGTAGACAAGTTGCACTCCTCTATCACTCATCTTGAAGTTGTCTTTGGCTGAACTTTTGTCATCTTGATCAAATTCTCTACCATCCTATGCTGCAAATTTCAAAGGTAGCCACATCTTGGTTGATCTGAAACACTTCCAGTGTCTTCACATTTCAAGAGGATTTCTGGAAGGTTGCTTTTGAAATTCCAAATTCTTTAGCTTGTGCTCACTGATTCATGTGTTCATCTTCACTAACTTTATTCTGGTTTCTTTGCAAATTTTTGCCATGATTTTAAACCATGTAAGAATGTAGGAATTGTGTGTGCCTCTGAATATTTGTTAAAAAATTAGCATAAATGATGAAAAAATGCTATAAACTTAATAAAAACAAAGTTTTATTGTGAAAATCTTTGTCATTATTGAGACGAAAGACCAAAAGATTTTTTTTATTTTGATACTCTTTTGAATATTTGAAAATTTGGTTAAAAATTTTATTTTTCTTGCATTAGTGGGTAACAATAAATTAGTATAGGATATTTTAGCATCATTTTTGCCATGAAAAACACCTTGATCCTTGCAAAAATCAAACAATTGTCAGATTTTAATGAAACTTTCACAACTTATTGACAAATTATTTTAGAAATTTTTTTTTTTTTTATGCCACACTGCACAAAAAAAGGCCACAGGAAAAGAAACATCATATAGTTCAATCCAATGTACAATAAAAACTTAAAACCAAATGTAGGAAAAATATTTATTAAACTCATACACAAACACTTTTCCCCATCAAGCACTCTTTTATTTATTTTCCCTTATCCCTGATATTGAGCACTTTAACCTATAAATATAGCATACCTTCAAGCTATAAATTTGCTACTGTTGCCAAAACGTTTTTTGTATATTACTGATTCCAGTCTGTCTGCTTAATTTTGTTTTCTAATTGTCAAATATGTTGTTACAAATGAAGATCAAATTTGTGGATAAACTATCTAAAGGTCATGCTTTGTTTTATTGATTGAGTTCATTCCTCCATCTTGGTCATTAGTAAGTGATAAATGTTATCAGTATTGTAAACAAAAGTTTTATTAGTTACATCCTGTCTTTTATTTTTCTTGAACACTACATTTCAATGTTATTAAATTATGTGTGTGTGTGCGCGCTTATATATGCACATATACATATATCAACATATATAGTGAAGTGTAATTTATATGAAAGAGATATGCAGGTGGCATTTTGTTTGGTCATTCAATGAAGCCATAGTGAATACATAGTAAAGGCAGGTTCAAATATTTGGGTTTTATTTTGTCAATAAAATGAATAAAAATACAGGATACTGCTTAAACATTTTGTTTTTGCAAATGATCATTCCATTTATGAATGTGTGCAGGGATTGTGGTGAATTTGTAGAATAGACTGAATTCATGCAATTAAATTTTGATGATTGTTTTGTGAAGTGTTGCTTTTGATGAAGTTGCATCAACGGTATTGACTGTCTTATGCTTCATACCACTTCATGAAATGTAACAAACTGTTAATGGCTTTGTTAGTGTGGACTGCAGGAGGTCTCAGTATCTGAATTTTCCTTATTATCTATGTGTTAAAATTATTTCAACACTATTGTGGGCAAATATCATCAAGCTGTGACCACCTGCTTTGTCTTCAGACATAGGAACATCAATAAACCAATAAGCTTTCTATCTTTTACACATTTTAGGGCAGTCTTAAAAATAGACATTCAGTGACAGGGAAATATTTTTTTAATATTGAACTACTTATAAGAAAACAAAAAAATTAAAAACTTTTTGTGGGTTTAGTGAAATATATATGCATTCATGCTTTTGGATGTATATATAAAACTTAAAAAAAAAAAATTTTTTTTTTTCATTTCACACCAAGCAAGGCAACAAAGCCACTAAGACACAAGGGGTTACTGAGTGTGAGAGAGTATGAGGAAAAAAAACACTGTTAAGGGGAGAGAACAATAAAAGAACAAGAATTAAGAAGGCAGAAGATAACAAATGACATTACATTTAAATTTTTAAAGATCAAAATTGACTGGGAAGCAAGAAGTCCTAAGAGAGTTCCACAAGTGAGAAAAGAAACTGTTAGTATAGGACTTATGGTTACATCTAGCTGTTTCAACTGTAAAATGATGATACCTTGCCACCAATCTAGTATGGTGCTTAAATTCATAAAGTCTAGGTACCATAGATGAAAGCTCCTCAAAACAATTACCATGAAAGTATTTATAGAAAAGGCACAAGGAAGTTACATTATGGTTGTGGGAAAGGGATTGAAACTGAGATGCTAGGTCAGGACCAATAACATTGCAGATTCTACTAAATATATAGCAGGCTCACCAGACTATATGTGGCAGCAATATTTGAAGTATGGCTGAATGGTAGACTTATAAATATGTAAGATAGATTCTGGTGAGAAAAATTGTCTAGCATGACACAGTGAACTGACTTTCCTAGTACCAGATCTAGCAATTGATTCAATATAATCTTTCCACTTCATGTCAGCAGAGAAGGTACAATGAGTTACTCTCTTGGTGATTAGCATTGGTCAAGCTGACGTAAGGCAAAAAGGATTCTCTTAGAATGGATTTCAATCATAACAGGAATGTATATTTATTTTTGTAAAAAAAAAATAAATAAATAAAAAATACAAAAATTGTGATACAGGACCGAAAGGGGAAGTGGGGAAAGGCTGATCTTCGCTGACTATCCTAATCAATCACAATCACGACCCATTCATTCTTTACAAGAAACCCAATCACCACAAGAACTTATCCATTACCTCTCAATCCTACACATACCACAATACCATATATTCACAGGGGACCTACAAAACACCTCATGGCATAAAAATTCATAAATGTTCAAATATCTCTTTTTGTTTTCTTTTTTTTTTCTCTCTCTCTCTCTCTCTCTCTCTTTTTTTTTTTACAAAAATATATAAAAATTTATATAATAAAAAAAAATGACGGGAGAGGGAGGGAATGAAACCAAAAACAAAATAGATGTTAATAGGACCTGTCCACCCCTCAAAATAATAAGAGTGGCTGCTGTATTCTGCCATTTGACAAAATCAAGAAGCACTCTCACTAATGGAGTGGGAAGGATAAAAATAAATGACAGAAACTGGAAAATAATCCTATCAAGAATTACTGCAGAACATTTCCCCCTCCCTTTTTAGGCAGAAGTCCACAAATGCATGCTGAGATATTTTTCTTAGCAAATAAAATAATAAAGCTTGCAGTTTGACATAACTCAGTTCAGATCTGTCTTGTCTAGAAGACAGGCTGCTGCATTTGCCTGTTTGACCTTGCTTTTGTGTGTCAACGCCAATTCTTAACTTGTGAAATTTTTGCCTTCTTGTTAATTTGCTTTGCATATATTTTTTGCTTGCTTGATTGATATTATTTCATTTTTACCCTGTTCCCTTTTCTTTTTATTGCAAACTTTGTTAATTCTGTTTGTTGGACAGTTCTGTTATTTCTTTTGCATTTGACCATGGCCAATCACTCAATACTTAGATAGTTAAAAGAGAGCAGTTTCATTTTGGATGTGTTAAAATTAACAAGACATTCCTTGACCCATAACAGCAGATTGTATGTCATTTTTGAGGTGAGCTGCCTTTATTGAACCAATCAGACTTACTATTAAGACAGGAGTAAATAGTTATCAGCATAGATACAGAGTTGAGAACTGATGAAATCATGAACAATCTAAGTCCAAGAATAGATTCCTGGGAGATGCTTGCATTAATACAAATTGATCTAGAAGAGTGGCCATTCAACACCACTTTCATTTTATGATTTGATAAGAAAGATTGAATCAGAAATAGCATAAAATTTCAACTTGTTTTCAGCATGCAAAACCCTATCAAATGTCTTCAAGATATCCAAAGTAACATACTGAGCTTCATTTAAAACTTGATAGACTCTTTCAGCAATAATCATTAATACATCAGCAAGGTGAGATGCTTAACCATTTCAATCCTAACAGGAATGTATATTTATTTTTGTAAAAAGTACAACAATTGTGGCACAAGGCTGAAGGGGAAGTGGGCAAAGCAGAAAAGATTGACAAAGATATGTGTATATCACTCAAAAGAGACTTAATTCTAAGTGGAAAGTCATGCAATGGTATTCCAGATGAATCAAGAGTAAAATTTGAAGAGAATTTATGAGCAAAACATTCTGCTTTGTCAGTAGATGTTAACACCTCAAATTGAGTGAAGAGATAGAAGACTTACTCTTATTTAACACACTATTACAGAGCCACCAGTAATAATGAGAACCAAACTTGTTAGAGGCTATATGGTTACCTTATTCTTTCAGCAAACAAAGATCTTTGGGGTTACGTTTACAATTATTATAAACAGGCACAAAGAGGCATCTGTTGTGTTTGGAACTCTCATGATGGTACAGCTGGAAAAAGTGATTCCTGTGGGCTATAGTGATTGAACAGGTCAGGGTGAATCAAGGAGAAATTCACCCCTCCTCTATAATTTTTCATTGACATCATTGTATAAATATTTAAATAGAAGAAAAAGTATAAACATGGATAAGGCCTGAGTAAATTAAAATAATAATAAAAAGATAGCTTGTATTTTTTTGAAAATTATGTAGGAATTTCATGAATGTGAGAGTAAGAAATGTTAAAATGCAACCAAGGTTATTGTTTTATATGCTGATGGTTAAAAAAAAAAAAAATCTTTAACACTTCCTCCCTACCCCCATTTGCAAAAAAAAAAAAAAAAAAAAAAAAAAACGTATAGGATACCATGAAAATGAAATGAAAACAAAAAATAAATCTGAACTTATAAACCATAAAGCAATTCTTTTTCCTTCATTTTATTTTGCATTCATTTTGATTGTGTTTTCAATTGTGTGTTATAGTCTTTTACAGTTGCAATTTCAGGACTAGAAGGTGCTGCCTTCCAGAGCCGACTGCCCTATGACAAAATCACTTCCCAAGAAGCAGCTTGCTTTCCTGACATTTTACAAGGCCCACCAACAGCACAGAAAATCTTCCTCTACATTCGCAATAGACTGGTAAGTAGAATTTAGTTTCAGTTTGGAAGTCATTTATTGGTTAACAAAATTCTTCCTAAGCTTTTGTTAAAAAAGGTAACTTTGTTACTCACAAGTTAATGTTGGTTGGATTAAAGCATTTCAGTATTATAAACTGGTCTGAAGTATGTTTAACATCACACAGTTAATTGAATATGGAATAGAATTGTATAGGCTAATGCATTAAAATGTTAGTAGTGTGTCTGAAAATTTGCTTAAATTTGAATGTAGTGAACTTTTTATTTATTTTTTTAAAACTAATATTCACTTTGTAAAAATTGACTTTAAATACTCTCGTTTGAAATGTTTGAAAAATTGATAATCACAAAAATGATTTAAACATTCAAATAAATACTAATGAGCTCACAAAATGACACTAATGATTTGGATTTGGCAAAGGCAGAAGTTTTTTATTTTGTTGCCATTAAGTTCTATTATTCATATGTGAACAAATTATTTAAATATTTGTTATTTTCTCATCTATCAATGAAGTTTATTGATTCCTGAGGGAAGGCCTAGTTAAAAAATTTTTAAAATTAAACATTTGTAATTAAATTGATGTAAAAGTCTTCACTGTCATTTTTTCACAATTTTAGGGAACTTTTTTTTATTTTCTCATTTTGTCTTTATTTTATTTTCTTATAGCTTGTGCTTCTCTTTAAGAATTATTTGCAAAAAAAGAAATGCTAAATTTATTTCAAAATCTTGAATTTAGGACTGTTTATTCTTCCTGTTTAATCTGGTAAAAAGGCAAATTTGAGCATTAGAACTTTGAAGTTTATGGTAATTGATGCAGTAGGGATAAGCAAATATTGAAAATGGTTTGTGATTTTTTTTTTTTTCTTAGATGTAGAATAGGTCATCTTGCACAGGATGTTGACTAATGATTTTACAGCTTGGCAATGACTGTCATGTAGTAAATGCAATGCAGCAAATCATATTGTAGCTGAGATGAGAATTTCTCTCATATGGCATATTCTTCAGGCATGTCACTTTGTTTTTCTCCATGCATCATGCCTTTTTTAGCCAGCTGTTCCAAGAAGCTTATGATATTGAAAAATTCCTTGAGGAATTCAGTGAATGAAAATCATTCTTTTCTGATAAAATACACAATTTACCTGAAAGGTTACATCAAATCCTTTGATATCTTGAATATTGATGCTCTAAATTTATATGAATAACAAATTAAAAATACTGCATACTTTTGCATTTGCTATGATATAATTAGTTAATATTTGGTAACAAATCGGTAGTTCATACAATTGTTGTATAAATGATGATAATATTGGGAAAATGTGACAAATGTGTGTGATAAATGATTAATATCCATTTGAAAAATGTTTTCTTATGTTCTGAAATAAAACTTTGAAATATTTTTTGTGAATTAACAATGTCATCTGTTTTGCTTATACATTATCATATAAACCAGTCTGTTGAAGGTTGCCAAATATGGTATAAGCACTTAGTGTTCTTCAGGTAATATTGTTTGAAATATTATAAACAACAAACAAGATTGAAGTTGAGCCCTGATACCTACCAAATGATATAAATACATCTACATCTTTTGTTTATGTCTTGTTTGCGCTCATAATTAATTTTCATGATACATCATTCGAATTAAAATTTCTGCCCTTCAACATTAAAGTCAAATCTATCACCGGGAGAAGATTGGAGATTATTGATTGAAATATTGTGCACTTTACATATTAGAAATTTTTGCTATTTTATAATTAATTTACAAAAATAAATATTGCAGTATTATATTTGTAATATTTTCTCTTTGTTCCAGCTTCAATTATGGTTAGAAAATCCCAAACTGCAAATAACTGTAGAGAATTGTCTTCCTCAGATTGAACCCCCTTACAACAGTAAGAAAATAAAAATCTTTTTTATATTTTTGTTTTCTATGAATCATTGAATAAGTGAAAATCATCAGTGTAATATTTGATTAGACAGATATTTAAAGTATCAGAAATCAAACTTAATGTTGACATATCAACAAAAAAAAAATTTCTTAAAACTAACTGAAAACCTACCATATGGCAGGACTTTACACTAGTTTCTGCCTTTGGTCCCAGTAAGACCTTAGAGATTTTAACTATGTATTTATTGAATTATGCCATATTTGAAAATCATTACTATCATGAACTGTAGGTATTTCATAGATTTCAATCCCTTGAATCTTTTGAAATCCAAATAACACTGAACTATGTTTCTGTGAGAACTTAAAATTAATGGTGGCCATTGTTTGTACCACTCTTTTGATTGAAAAAAATGTAATGGAAGAAAGGTCATAACTTTAATTTCTGTATAGAAAATTTTCAGTTCAATGTTTGCTTAATGAACTGTTAACTATTTAATTTAGATTTAATTTATCTTTATTTTAATTACAAATACAACAACTATTTGGGGACAAATTCCATACACTGAATGTAACAACTGTTATGGGTCACCAGTGCTATTTTTATTATGTCTTGCTCTAAATAGAAATACATATTTCATGTATTAAAATGCATCAACTATTATGGGATAGATGTAATATGTGTGTGTGTGTGTGTGTGTCCCACACAAACAACAAAAAAAAAATATTTTAAGACCAGCAGTTTTTGTAATTATAGTTGTTGATATCAGGACAGAGTATTAATAATGAATTAAATATGTTCACTTATCTTATGACTGTTGCTACTCTGAGTTTCGCAGAATTGTAACCTCTGTAAATATAATTCTGCAAAACTCAGAGTAGAGGCAGTCATAAGTGGACTAATTTTTATTATAAACACATGACTGAAGGTATTTATTTTAGAAACTGAATTAAGCACATTGTCTTGTGGGTTGGATTTAATTAATACTTTACAGCCTGGCATAAATTTATTGGCATTTTAATTTTTTTTTTTTTTGTTTGTTTTGTAAGAATCTGAAATAAAGTTTAAGTGTACTGGACCATTTGCCAGTAAAATAGCTTTCCTGTTATTTTGTGTTTTGTGCATTTATTATCATCTACCTGCTTCCAGCCTAATATAGGGTATAAAATTTAACCCGAATCTTATCTTTTTATCAGCCTATCGTAGGCCTTATAAATCTTAACAAATGAAGGCTAACTGAATTCATCTGCTTATATTCTGTTGCAACTGCTATTCTGTCTTCTTGTATAAAAGAACAAATGTGCTGTTATTTAGTAATAAGGTAACAATGTATAAGATATTTCACATTATAACCTCTAACATGATGTTAGATTTTGAATCTGTGGACTACTTGTAAATATTTTATTACTTTTTATGCGGAGATAATTTCCTCCTTCTGTAATTCTTTAAATATGAAAAAAAGAAAAAAATGTTGTCTATGTTTTCAGGTGATGGTCCATTAGTGATGAGAATTCATGCTTACCTTGACCGATATGGTTACATCAATTTTGGTGTTTTCAAACGACTCAAACCTTTGCCAGGTATATTTTTGCTCATTTTTCTAATAGGAGATACTCAGCTTATATTTCTGCTAATTTTATTTAGAATTGAAATATGACATGGTTTATAATTATGTAAAAATTCTTTCTTTTTTAATATCTTGTCATTCTCGGTTCATTAACTGTTAGTTAAAAATGATGAAAAAGCTTATTAACAAATTGATTTTGCTTTTTATTTAATTCATGAATGAGCTTTGCTGTTGCTTATATGTTGACCAAAAATTAAAATAAAACCAGCTCAATGCATTTAATAGATAACAATCATCTTCATTAAGAAATGTTTCAACTAGGGAGGTTTGTTCTTTTCCGAAATATTTGATGAGATTCATTGATATGTGTGAGGTATAGAGTGGTTTAACAGTTAACTGGCATTGAGATCCTATCAATTTATAGTTGAGCTGACTAGATGTAACCATAAATTCTATGCTAGCTGTTTCTTTTCTTGCACTTCTTGCTTGTGGAACTCCCTTCTGACTTCATGTTTTTCAGCCAACTTTAATTTGCAAAAATTTAAATGCAATGTCAATTGCTATCTACTGTCCTCCTGATTACTCTTTCCTCTTCCCACTCATTATTAATGTTTCTGTTCCTAATCCTTCCACACCTTGTAACCCCTTGTGCCTGAGTGGCTTTACTGCCTTGCATGGAGTGACATTAATTTAAAAAAATAAATAAAAATAAACCTCAATAATGGAATCTGAAAACTGACTTCAAACCCTAGCTGAAACAATTTGTGTTCACTTTACACTAATGCCCTTTCAACATGTATCTACTTCTAGCTATGGGTAATTAATTGGAGTCCTTTAGCCTTGCAAAGCAGTTTTATCTTGGGTGTTGGGCTATAAACGTGTCCCTATAAACTGCATAAACCTACTCAGTATAGTCATGACCCCCTGCTCCAGTATGCTAAAATAAACTAAACATTAATATATAAGAAAGTAAAATATACCTGATGAGATTAATATCAATAAACCTTTGCTGTTATTACAAGATATAAGTAAGCTCTATAGTTTGGACTAATGTATTTTTTCAGATAATTTTTATTATTATTATTAATATGTAAAATAAAACCAAGAGTTTTCAATGTTTTCTTTAATTGGTTGGTTCTAGTCAAGAAGCATGGCCGTGTGGTTATCATTGGAGCTGGAATGGCTGGCTTGACTGCAGCAAGGCAACTGATATCTTTTGGCATGGATGTTACAATTCTGGAAGCTCGAGTAAGTGTCTTGTTTTTTCTTTCTCATTTGTTTTCTTTCTTTGATTTTAACAAACACTTTAAAATTCAACCATGAATATTTACCCTCCATTTCTAATATTTATAAAGAAATGTTAACAAATCAACTCTTGGTGGGAAAATTCTGTCATCAATGAAAATATTAGACAATACTTCATTTCAAATGTTGCTTTTGATGATAATGCTGCTAAATCTCATACCATGAAGATGTTGAGCGCACAAGAACCACTTGGTCCCTCCAGCTCTCATTGTCTTGTCAGAGCATCGGAACATCCTCTAGTGCCAGGTTGAACTGCTGGAGGTCCTGCGGGACAATATCCTTCCAGCAACTGTATGCTCTTCTGTGAGGTCATCTCCAGTCTGAAGATGGAGGGTCGAACTGGTAGATGACTGGTGGGTAGTCATCAGGTCATTGCAGGATGTGACTGAGACAGCAAACACTGTGTCGAGTGATGGTGCAGAGGATACTCTGCTGGCCAATGATGCTGAGTAAACACAAATAACTTGTGAGGATCAAAAACCTAAATCAAGCTAAATAGCTTGAAAGACTGAGAGAACAATGACTCTGTCTGAGATCTATTGGTTGATTTAATAGATGTTTTCAAAATCACTGCTGTTCCATTTCATTGGGATTTTTTTCATTTATGTTCTGTGGACATTTGAAACAAGTGGATTTTAATCTGTTTTCTGTGTAACTTCATAAAAACTTTAGGGCAATATTAAACATACTTTGGAGATTTCTTTGACTAGGCTGATGAATATGTTGCTTTTTCTAAACAGTGCAGTTTATTGGAAACATTTTGGATGGTGGTGATGCTATTATTATCTTGACTGTTGGTCTGTTTATTATTCAGGTCCTTCTGATATAAAATCTTTTGTGAAAATATAACATTTGCTCTTTACTGTAATTGAATTTTTGTTTCTTAAGATATAATTTTTCAGTGATTTCGGATTAGCCTGTAGACAAGCAATAGGACATGGATTAATAAAATTGTCTATATTTTCTTGTAGGATCGTGTTGGAGGCAGAGTGGCTACATTCCGTAAAGGCAATTATGTTGCTGATTTAGGAGCAATGGTTGTTACGGGTTTAGGTAAGTGGAATCTGCTTATTTTCATTACCCAAATTTTGTTTTACGTCTAGATATTTGCGATGTTAAGACCAAAATTAAATCAATTTTGTACAGTTAGAAAATGAGAATAATAATGAAGTAATTGCATAGGTACTCATAAAATATTAACTTTCACTTTTGTCACAATGCCATTACGCATGTCTCCAATTGTGTGGTGGGGAGGTTCACCTGGGGGATTAAATAGCACAATGTAGTGTTCAGTGATTAGAAGTGTTTTTTGCCTTTATTCAAGTGATTGATTATTTACATTTGTAATTGAGACCTGAAGAGTGACATCATCCAGATTGCATTTATTTGTAACACACAGGCACAATGTCATTGTGTTAGATACTATAATTTTATAATCTTGATGTTTATTGAGGAAACATGGAAAATGCCATATATGTTTAAGGCATAGTTCAATTTATTCTGCTGCCATTCTTGCAACAGGATAGCAGTGTGTTGTTCTAGCCTGTACTATTCAATAGACTCTGGAAGACATTTTACAATTTCTGTGGATTGCACAATTAGAAGACCATATACCATTGAACATGTATGCGACAATGTTTGGCTATGCAGACAAGAGATCAGGCTTGTGTTAATACCCAAGGAAGATATACAATATATTAATATAGGGTCTGAATACTTCATATATATCTCTTACTTTGGAAACTGTGCATGTATTGATCAGTATATGTAGTGATTTACAGTAATCCAGCTATATTGTCTATACATTTAATCTTGAGGGAATTGAAACATAGAGGATCTTGCAGTCTTATTTTCAATTAGCGTTTTTTTCCTTTTACCTGTATTTCTTTTAACTTTCTTTTTTTCTTTAGCTTTCTTACCTCCTATCTTTCCTTCACAACACTCTCTCCCTGCTTTTCTTGCTTTCTTTCCAATTCCTTTCAGCTTAATATTCTTATCTAGGTTTCTCAGTCTGAGTGCAACTAATTCCAGCTCAGAAAAGCACAGATACTGTGCTCTGATCCTAGGTAGAAAATCATGATGGTCATACAAACAAATAAGTAGAATAGTTGAATAGATAAAAAGAAATGTATGTACTAGCTAAACTTGTAGAAATTCTCTCAGGACTCTGCATTTTAAGAACACAACGCTTAAATAATTCTTATCATTTTAATGAAACAGAAAAATTATTTACAAAGAAAAGTATTTCTTTTTAATTCATGAAACAATAATTTTTGTGAAAACTGACAAGTATATTTCAACCTTGTCTAATTTAGATTTTGTGCCTAATTTACTGCAATTGAAGGATATGCCATGAAATTATTTGATAAGTGTAAATACACTGTGGGTTGGTTGCTACAAACAAATGTATTAATATATATAAGTTATTCATTATCATCATCGTCAGTCCCATGACTGGGTGTGGTTGAAGAGTTGCTGTGAAGCTGAGCAGTCTCCTCCACCTGTTTGGGTTGAAAGCCAGACAGGTATTCATTCATGTGTAGCTTGTCTTGAGCAAGTATACTTGGCAGAACCTATCTTTCTCCAGGTCAAACCACAGCCAATCTCCTCCAACTTGCAGACTTGCCTTGGTCATAGACACATGATCATTGATTCCATTGAGGAACTTTCTATCCTGAAAGTAGGTATCCAAACTAAAACTTTTAATACAGAAATAAAAATGGTACCAAAGTAATGTCCATTTAACGTTTGTCAGTTTTCTGTCCCATATGCTATTGGGCCAGAAGCCAATTTCAATAATTTGTAACTGAAGATGCCAACTTCAGACTAGTTAAAAATCATTATAAATGTAATGTCATATAGGTAGTCTTGAAAAAAGTAAAGTAAAAGAAATATAATACTAATGGAATCAATGATTATTACATCAGACCAATTTAAACATTGGGAAAAAATTGTATTCTCAAAAATGAAATAGCCAAAACCTGACACAGAAGGGCAATTTTGACTATCAATTAAAGTTTCATTTCAACAGTTAATGCCATGCAACTTGCTATGATTCATAGCATAACAGAAATGAACCAATTTTTTTTTCAGTAGTGCACCAATAGAAAACTCATATTTACTCCATGTAAAAACAGCCAGAAGTACAATTTGACAGTAGGGTAAAAACAGGTCATCCTGAACTTGCCATAAAAAAAGTATCCATTGGAGATACATGCCTGAAACTTTTAAACTTTACTAATTTAGGCATGAGGAATTCAACAAAACAGTTCTTTTCTTTGTAATATGAATACTTTTTGTCATAAATGTATCAAATTTTGGAGAATTTTGTGAAATTATGAAACTTTTAACTTGTCAAAAAGGAACAGTAATGACTACAAAACTTAAAAATTTGTTTCATGAAACTGGTGAATCCTTCAAACAAATGTTTATTTTAAAGCTTTAAATTCATTTATCTTCAAGCTAAAAAAAAATGAAATTAATAAAAATACATTAATTAGAACTGATGAAAACAATTTTCTGGACAGTGGGAATGATCCTCCTGCATTTCCTCTTCTAATGGTGAGTTGCAGTATGAAATTGTTTATAAGTCTCTACTATAGTCAATATTCCTGGAACACTCCATATCCTATCATCACTTGGAAGTAGTATTATATCAAAGTACAATCTAAGACAAATGTTGATGCCACTTGTCATCCAACAAAGGCCATCAAAAATAATGATTTCTGTCTTTGGAATTGATTGGAACTAAAATTTTGATTACATTACTGGATGGAGATGTAATATCAATGACTTGGTCAATATAAAAGTTGGAGTAATAGTATACTGCTACTCATTGGCCTTGGCACTTGTAACTGAATTTGAGTTGGTTCTTCTATATTACAAATGTTAGAGTTTGAATACTCCAATTCACCGAATGCTTTTTCTTCTTTCTTTTGTTCCTTTAGAAGTGGAGATGAAGTTTCATTAAAAGTTATATCACTCTCATGTCTATTCCTCTCATCAGTTTTTAACTTTATCAACGTACATTGCAAGGAATTTGAGGAGGTCTTCAGTCTGCTTCTCCCACTTAGAAGAAAACTATTTCTCAGGGCATTGAGTTAAGAAAATAAAGCATAAGTAGTCTTATATAGAAATTTCCAATGATAACTATTTAAAAAAAAAAAAAGAAAGTTTGAATATTAAAGGTAGTAGTTAATAATTGTGTTTCCATAATTCTGGATAATTTTTCTTAATTGCAGGAGGCAACCCAATTACTGTGTGCAGCCGACAAATCAACATGGAGCTTCATAAAATCAAACAAAAATGTCCTCTTTATGAGAGTAATGGAGCAACAGTAAGTTTTTTTTATTTCAATGAAAAATTCAATTTAAAAAGAAATTTATATTAGAGACATTTCAGTATCATTTGAGTTCATATATTGCAATTTATGATATAAATACTCATGTAAGACTTAAACCTGAGTGCATTCATTTACATAAGAGTTCTATTATTTGTATACAAATATCAAATGAAAACTAACCATCTCTTCAGTTTTATTTATGAATATATAATATCATTAAGGATACTAGAATGTTCTGAAATTTGCAGATTTTAGTAAAGTTAATCCTGAAGATTGTCTTATATTTACTTTCTGTTTTTGCTTAACTAAAGTTATATTTATCAACTTTACTTTTTCTACTCTCATTTACTTTTTGTTAATTGAGTTTAGATGTCAGTACTGTCAAAATCATAGTATAGATTATTTTTATTGTATGTTATAAATAATGACTTCATAATCTCTGAGTATTTTAGACTAAAATCCTGATTTATATTTTTCCTTATCTGCTTCAATTATCAAACTTATTAATATTTGTGTTTGTTTATTTATGTAATGTTATATATAAAACATTAATTTTTTGGAAGCTTCTAAAACACGTAATGTAAGTAATGTTTATATATGTACATTATATGTATGTTCCAATGGTTGTCATAGTGGGGATAAGTTCCTGCTGTTTATAAAATGCTCCCATGACATGCGCTTCAAATAGCCTCTAACAACAAAGTTCAGCTTCAAGCTGGAGAAGGGCTAAAGGCAAGCCACTGGCACCCCATAACCAGTTGCTTCGGGTAGATGAAACTTGTCAGCCCAAGAAGGCGGTCTATCTAGGGTAAGGAAAACCCTGATTTTAAACCTCCACTGCCTTGCAGCTATATCCAAACACAGAAAAGGCTATGGAAGTAAATCCAGACAAAAAATCCGGAGTGGAGCCCCGAAGACGGTTGACTGTCAACACTGATAAACTTCCAGCAA
Source organism: Acanthosepion esculentum (assembly GCA_964036315.1). Lineage (NCBI taxonomy): Eukaryota > Metazoa > Mollusca > Cephalopoda > Sepiida > Sepiidae > Acanthosepion > Acanthosepion esculentum. The sequence continues at coordinate 35,425,408 of OZ038506.1, forward strand.
CTCCTGCAGCCAAGCAGGCCCCAAAGGTAATGCCTTGTATTCCTTTGGATCTTGCCGGTATGGCTGAGGGTGGTGGTGGTGGGGGGAGGAGTCTTGTGGTCTAGGCTAGATACGGCCTTCATATACCATTGACCAGGCCAGCACCCCATTTGGTCAAAATCCAGTCTCACCAGTAAAGGATTGAATTTTGAACAGAATGCTACCATTTTCTTGTGAAATAAACAGGTGCCTGCTACTTAGTGAAGTTAATAGTTCTTATTTCTTCAGGGTCTTATATTAAATAAAATATTGTGAAAGACTATTAGAAGTTACATTCATACATTGAATTTTATTTATTTCAATTATTTAGAGAATTGTTTTTATAAAATATCAATGGAATTATAATACCTAATTAGATATATGTATATATAATACACGCACACATAATATATATATATATAACAAACACACACATGCACACACATATGTAAAACATACACACGTGTGTGTGTGTGTGTGTGTGTGTGTGTGAGATATATATATATATATATATATATATATATATATATATATATATATATATATATATCTCCAGGTAAGATGGAAACAATGAAGTATAATTCCACTGTCTGTAACATTTAATTTAAAAGAATAATCTGTAATCAAATATATGCCCTCTTGTATAGAATGTAGGATTAACAACACATCTGACAGGGATGTATTTAATAAATATAGTGGTGTTTATCATACTGCTTTTAAAAAAATAATGGTTACAAGTACGCTGAAATCAAGTATAGAAAACATGATAATAGAGATCTAAGGAAAAGAAATAGGAAAATCATTTCTTATACACCCCCATTTAACCAGTTGATCAGTACTAAGTTAGGTCAGAAATTTCTCCATTTAATTGATAAGGATTTCCATAAAAGTAATCCTCTTAGTAAAATATTTAACAGAAACACATTAAAACTATGTTATTGCTACATCAATAATCCTGAGATGATTATAAAGAAAGAATAATAAAATTTTAAACAATTTAAAAATTTTGATAATAATGAACATTTTAAGGTAAATACTGTTGATAATATTAAGCAATGTACTTGCAAGAATTCGAACTATTGCCCATTACAAAACAAATGTTTGACCAACTCTCTTTTTTATCTAAGTACTATTTCTACAGTAGAGACAATAGAAAATCCAACTGTTGAAAAATTTATATTGGTAGTACTAAGAATTCTTTTAAGACTAGGTGGTACCACCATATCTTATCCTTCACCAATAGTACTTATAGAAATAGTACATCTCTTTCTAAATAGTCTTGGAATTTAAAAGCAGTTAATAAAACTCCTACAGTAAAATAGAAATTTTTTTTTAAGGTAGAACATGTAGATCTTTAACTTTTACCACATGAATTTCTTTCTAGAATTGTTCCCCCTGCTACTGCATATATTTAGGGTGCAAAAACATGAACACCTACTGTTTTAAAATTGTTGTAACTTTCTTTGTATTGTGTGTATAAATTTTCATTTTTATACACTAATAAAAGAATGAATGAGTAATATTTTGGTGTAATGTTTTGCATGCATGTTTTAATGTTGAAAACAAAAAATTGAAATGCAAAATAAAAAACATACATTAAAAAATACATAAATAATTCAATGTTCTTTAACTTTTATTACTCCTTGTAGAGTTCTGGGGGTGCAATAAGAAGCAAAATTGCTAAAAAAAAAAGCTTACATTCTGTCAAAAAAGTGACTTGTTTCTTCGTGTTTACATTCAAGAAGACACTAGCATTTGTTTGCTTTCTTTCACCTGACTCATATTTATTTGTCTTGTAGACAAATGAAATTATTATTTTGTCATTTTTAAATAGACAAAGTAATTCATCTACAGAAATGCTATCAGATATATTGATGGTTGTCAGCAGCTTCCATAAAATTACTCGGGCATAAATGATTGTAGCCGCTAGTGGTCATCGGCGCTTTCCTCCACATCACTAATGTGGTTATCATCTCCGGCCATTTTACCGTCAATATCCACTTGAATAAAGCCTTCAAAATTATCATCAGAGTGTTAATCAAAGAACAACTCCTGAACAAAGGCTTTGTTGGATATTGACGCGGCCATTTTTGTTCACAAAAAAATTAACGTGGGATTAAGCAATGTTGCACATCATGTAGAGTCTAGAAGAATTCAAAATGGCATTGGAAAACAGATGCTTGGCCTTCTTTCAAAGCAGTAGTAGGTTATTTCCAGCTTAAAACACCAGAAATAACAGTTGACTAGTGTTTATTTTTAGCAACCGTCTCAGGCAATAGAAGTCACTGATGGTAGTAAGGGAAAGAATTCTATGGTGACTATTGTCACCTGTAGTGTGGTAAAGGTTAAATGAACCTTGTTTTTTATGCCTACATGAGAAACTAGAAATTATCAGATTTTCTGATAAAAAATCCTTATTAAACCAAAGTAAATTAACTGTAAATTGTAGACATAATCAACCTTTTACCTTACAGTATGGTTAAACTTTAAATTTGATAATACTTTTTCTTACAGTAATAATTAGATGAAATGCAGGTCACCTTATATGATTCACTATTCTCTTTGTAAGATTCATTTAGATTTAATATAGCTCTGTATTGATGTCTAGTTAGTATTATTAACATTGTATATGGATGTAAAGGTGTTTAGTTAGTATTATTATCTTATATGGATGCTCTTTACATAACGATTGCATATTAATTTGTTAAAGTAGTTTTGAATTTATGATTGGATTTTGTTTTGTTTTTCAAACAGTTAAGTTATTTACCTGTTTGTTAAAGGGGCCTTTAATTATCAACTACAAAATTTTATGTAGGAAGCTACCAAGCATATAACTAGTTAACATTATTTTAAATTACCACTCTACCTCTTTCTCTTTGACTTTTTGTGAAAGTTGAACAACATATGTCTATATATTTTACAAAATAATGTAACTATTTGTATCTGCCCTGAATGAAATTGTTTAGGATATATATGTGTGTGTGTGTGTGTGTGTGTAAATATATAGAAAAATAGGAAAGAACTGTTAGGTTAATAATTCAAAGTAATTAGTATTTTTGTTTTTATTTTTAAAAAACTGCTTGATACACAAGGAGAGCCTATATTATAATTATTTTTTTAAAAATATGATTCCATTGCTATATAAGAATTCTCAGGTTTCAAAAACAGAAGCCAAAACAAAAACTTGAATATATATATATATATATATATATATATATATATATATATATATATATAAAGGTGTTTGTTATTCATCTTTAACCTCTTTCTCTGATGTGATACAGCTTGGTAACAAATTATTTATCAAAAAACATTATTTTGATTATCTTGTTCTCATTAGAAGTCTTATTTGTGATGCCATAGAAAAAAGGACAGGGATGTAGTGTTCATTATATATGCTACTGATCTTTTTAAAATGTGGTCTTGTGCCTGACCTGAACCTCATCTGCGTAAATAATACTATACTAATAGATATAACAATTAATGGAAGAAGAATAATTTTCTGGAATTTTGTAAGTTCTGTGCTAGATTCATGACAACTTCAAAAAAATAAGTTATAAAACTAAATCAAATGTTTTTAACATTTCTCAAGGCTCACACATTTTTAAGATTTCAAAATCTTTCTTACATCTTTTGATTTTAAGGCGAAAAATTACATTTAGCAAATTTAATATTAAAAAGTGTAAATAAAAATTTGAAAATTTATTAAAAATTAAATCACCATCAAAATATTGCTTATAAAAACCATTTAATGCACTGGTCAGTGTTACTTATTCTCAATTTTGATTTCATAAAATTTTGCTGCTTAGGGCATTCAGATGTTCACGTTTTGAAGGTACATCCAGTTGACGAAAATCATACATTGCAATTTCTGTTTTTTGCTAGATTTACATCTGTATTAGCTAAAAGCTTTCAAGTAATTTTACTTCAAAATCCATTTTTGATGTCACTGATTTCTTCATTTAAAAGTGATGAAATGAAAAAGAAAAGTATGACAACTTGTACCCATTTGGAGTCACTGTAATGATTTTAAAATTGCCATTTTGAAGCAACTTCAGAGTTCAGGTGCCATAAAATATATTTAGTTTTTAATGAAGATAATTTAAAGAAGTGAATTTTATTTAAACTTGATAATGTATATAAGTTAATAGATAATTTATTGATATTTTTCTTGAGTACCATTGAGAGCATTTGAAATAAACTGTCCCCTTAAAATATTTAATAAAGTGTTTTGTAAAAGTATTTGGCAAAAATAATTTCACTGACATAAAGAACAAGTTACTGATATAATGATAAAATATTATTCTTATCAAAAATACATCTGAAACATCAGCTTTTCAAGAACCAACTTGTTGCTTGTAAAAGATAAATGTTTTTTTGTTTTTTTTAAACACCTCTGCATATATCAGATGTAAAGTTCATAAATTATTAACTAACATTTCAATGCAAAATTAATTTTGCCAAAAGACATTAATTTGAATATAGTCCCAATATTATGGAACCTAGTGTAAGTAAACAACTTAAATGAGGGCCAATCTGTTTTTATAATTTTTCTACTCTCAAAATCCTTTTCTTTTCTTTACTTCACTTAAACTATTTAATTTTACTTTTAGATAAGTATTAACCATTTACACTAAAAAAAATTTGATACTTTTATTCAAATTAAATTTTATTTGAAACGTTTTTGTTTACTTCAAAATGAATAGCTGCTTTCTAAAATATTTTTTTATTTTAAAATCGCACAAAAATTTTATTTCTAAAGATTTAAAAAATTGATTTATAAATCCAAGACGTTAATTTAAATTGGTTACAATTATTACTTTTATTTGGTAGGCTTTTGGATATTGATGCACATGAACAATTTTAATTTATTTTATACATTCAACATTTTCTTTTTTTATAGTTCAATATTTTATCTTAAATATTGACTTTGCATTATTACTGTTTCTTGGTGTATTCTGTTTGTCAAGTTGGTAAAAACATTTTGTTTATTTATTTATTTTTTTTTTCAGGTTCCTAAAGATAAGGATGAAATGGTAGAAAGAGAATTTAATCGTTTGTTGGAAGCCACATCTTACCTTTCACATCAATTGGATTGTAATTTCATTAATAACAAACCTTTATCTCTGGGCCAGTCTTTGGAAGCTGTCATCAAGTTAGTATGATTTTTTTCATATTTGATAAAATCCTTCAGATGCTATGTGTAGCAAATTGCTTGTAATTGAAAAACAATCCCCCTATCTTTGTGCAAGTGTATATGCATGCATGCAGAAGACACACAAGAAAAAAATATATACTCTTTGAAAGGTTGAGACCAAAATTTTGACATAGCTCCATTGATATTAATTGATTATACTACATTAATAAATTTAAAACAAATCTGTCATGGGGGAAAAGGTGGAATTTGTTTTTGAAATTAGAAAATAATGTTTCTGTATGAACATTAGTTAAAAATATTCCATTTAATAAATTAAATGAAATATTGTAAAATGCCAAATACAAAATATTGTTGGATCATTCTTTTTTTTTTTTTTTTTTTTTCAGATTACAAGAGAAACATGTTAAAGAGAAACAATGTGAACATCAGAGAAACATTATTGAACTTCAAGAAAAACTAAAGAAAAACCAAACAGCGGTAAGAAATAAAATTGTTTGAGTTTGTTTAATTCTTGCCATTCAATAGTTAAATTTTTTTTCTTTTTCTTATTTCTTTTTATTTATTTAAATGAATTTCATTTTGTTTTTAGATGCTGGAATGCAAAGAGAAAGTCCAAGAATTACATCGACAGTGGAAGACGGCCTCTGAAGTGAAGAGTCCCCGAGATATCACAGCTGAATTTTTGGTCAAAAGCAAACTCAGAGATCTCAATGCTGCCTGCAAAGTGAGTTATGTCTACATCTTGCCCATTTACTTTACATCTGTACAGACACACACACACAAACACACACAGAGTATATTACATATTTCTCATTAATATAAACATTATTTTTACCTATTTAACTCTTAGTCATTTGATAAACATTAAATATCAACTTTTAACTTCTTTTTTTTTTTTTTAATTTTTTTAAATGTAACCATCAGTGTGGTTGTTTTTTTTTGTTGTTTTATAACACCTTTCGCTGCCACCTATACCCGGTGGTGTAACCACATTTTAGTGGTCTGGTTCTCAGGGTCTTAGAACAATGTTTTAGCCATAGGGCTAACTTTGATCTGGTCAGTGTTGACACTGTTTATTTTTTTTATTAAAACCACTAATTTCTGTTGGATTTCAAATTATCCCACTCTCTATTAACTCTTATACTGCATTGTGCTGCTATTGTTTTTTGCGATGATCAGTGATATTATATATGAGCCTGGTTGAGAATTGTTAGATTTGTACACTCTAAATGCCTTTGCTTCTTAGTTAATCCTTTTCTCTTCTGATAAGACTGGCATTTATTGAGTAAAAATTGTGGTTAGATGTAATAAATACCAGTCTGATCAGGAGAGAAAAGTATTCACTAAGAAGAAAATGCATTTAGAGTGGTTTAGGACTCATACATTTACCATAAAACACAAGTTTTGGGGGTTTTTTTCCTCCTTATGTAAATAATCACAGTACAAAAATGTGTATAAATGAAATCTTGTCATTTTATATCACTGATAGAAAATTTTCTGATGGAATAGTAGAAAAGAAAACTTAGCTTTTATGGATTTATCTCTCTTTAAAAGTGATGTGAAATTCACTTTTGTAGCCTTTTGAGTAGAATCATAGTATATATAATATTTCCTTTCAGGAATATGATGTTCTTGTTACACAACAAAAAGAAATAGAAGAAAAACTTCAGGAACTTGAATCTCTTCCCCCCAGGTAAGTGTAGGAGTCTTTATTTTAGATGACAACTACTCAGAATTTATTCTAAGTATTATTATTTACACGACCTCTGTCCCAGAGTCCAAGAGTTGCTGTATGAAATGTGTATGTAAATGTAACATCTATTATGAGATAGATAACATTACCTATGTAATACGTTGGGTGTTGGTATTCGTGAAATATATTTAAATTATCTGAAAATATTTGTAGATTGTTAAATCCAGCAGATGTGAATAAATCTAAATAATTACCTGAAAATAACTTAATTTAACCAAAACAAAAAGACAACTGTAAACTCCCAGCTTTTAAACTTTTTCAACATCTTATTAAAATGGATAAAACTGACGTTGCAATTTCCATTTTCCTGCATGTACAGATAAAATCTTATTTGTTACATAAATGAGAAAAGTAAATAAAAGAGGACAGGGAAGAATGAAATGTTGAATTTTACCAATACCGATTTAAAAAAAAAAATTTTTTATATTTTATTTTATTTTTGTACATTATTCCACCTTTTTGCAGATGAGGATATTTACTCACTTTGTCTTGGGGGGCATAGTTGGGTACATGACGTGAGATTTTAAAACATTTTGAAGCCCCATGCAGATATGTAGACAGGGACAAAATTTGCTCATTTCTCTTGATATTTCATTTTGGGATACTATAGTTGTCAGAGATTAACCCTCTTGTTGTATGATACTATGGACACCCATGTAGACAGGGAAGAGGTGGTTTTATTTCTTTGGTGGACCAGCAGATGGTTCCCTTTGAAGTTCTAAGCAGGATCCACTTTAACTAAAGGGAAATAGGAAGTAAAGGGTGGACTAGAGGTTTTTTTGTTTTTTTTTTGTGTTTTTTTGTTTTTTTTGTTTGTTTTTTTTAGATCAAAAACTGGAAATAGGGTGCCTGGGGTCAGGGGGAGAGTTCTAGTCCACCCTTGGCAGGAGATGGAGGGTGCATGGATGTGTCTATCATGTTTCATTGTGTTAACTTGTGAATATGTAACACGCTCTTCCTCAGCTTTTGGTGCACACCAACAAGATCAAGAATTGGATTGCAATGTGGGGTAATCATTGGGTGATCAGTGGATACTATAGCTGTCAGAGATCAACCCTCTTGTATGATTCTATGGACACCCATGTAGAAAAGGAAGAGGTGGTTTTATCTCAATCTCAAGTGTTTCTAGTTGATGGACCAACAGATGGTTCCTTTTGATGTTCAGGCTTCTAAGCGGAATCCACTTTGACCAAAGGGGAATGGGAAATAAAGGAGTGGATGAGGGATTTTTGGAGACCCAGTGACACCAAAACCAAAAAATGGGTATATCCTGGTATTGGTCTATGTTAACAGTCATGCTTGGGATCAGGGAGAGTTCTGGTCTGCTTTTGATGGGAGATGGGTGTGTCTGTCGTATTTCATCATGTTAACTTGTGAGCATGCAACATGCCCTTTACCAGGTATGGGTGCACACTAACAATATCAAGAATCATAATGCAGTGAGGGGTAATCATTGACCAGTCGTTGGAAAACTTGGGTGATGGGGTGTGTTGTATGTTTATCAGTATAATTTAAGATAAGCTGCCAGGGAGATGGTGCAGATGTTTGTTCTACATCATTCATGATTATAGTATTCAATCTGATGATTTTTGTCATTCATAATGTGGATTTTGTGATACATAACAGAATTTTGATTCTTTTTTTCTTTTCTTTTTATGTATATGTAATATTTTGGTAATAAATTATGTACATTTTGTTTAATTTTTGTTGTTGTTATTCTTCTTCAGTGATGTCTACCTGTCTTCACGTGATCGTCAGATACTTGACTGGCATTTTGCCAATCTGGAGTTTGCCAATGCCACACCACTGTCCACTTTATCTCTCAAACATTGGGATCAAGATGATGGCTTTGAATTTTCTGGTAGTCATCTAACAGGTAATTTAATTTTCAGAACACAGCCATAATCATTAACCCTTTTCATAATTTCCCCAATTTTTTCCCCAGTTTTAGTTGATAAAAATCCACATTGCTTGGTGAGTGTTAAATATTTTTCAATGTATAGCATTTGCATCCTTTATCCTTCACAGCATGTTCTTATTTCACTGGGAACATATCCTTTTTTTATCAATGTTACTTGCTTTAATTGTCATAAAATAGATGTAAAATAAACAACTTGAGAACTTGTGATGAAAAGTATGAAAGAAAAACTAATGAAAAAATAGATGACAATATTTCAGCTAAGAAATCTACCTGATTTAAGACTTAAACTCTGAACTTTACTTTTTCAATTATCTCTAAAATTTGTATAGCCCAAATATAATAGCAAAAAGTCTAAGTTTTCCTCCTGAAAATTTTCTGTAATCCTATAATTTTTTGTTTACAGTCCGAAATGGTTATTCTTGTGTTCCTATGGCTTTGGCTGAAGGCTTAGACATTAAACTTAACACTGCTGTTCGACAAATCCGTTATTCTGCTACAGGTTGGTCTTTGTTTTAAATATATTTAAATCCATTAAGAGTTTGCATTTGTGTAAAAGTTCTTGTTTTTATGACAAGTAATTTTTTGTTGCCATAACAGACCTCTCTTGGTAGGGAGTGGAGTATATGATGTATAAAAATGACCAAACTTCTCACTGCAATAAAATTGATTGGCATTAAAAAAATATTTCTAAACAAAATCAGTTAGCACTTTCTTACAAATTCTAATTTAATTAGAATTGTTTTCTGAAATGTGGTTGTGATTGATCTTTACTTGATTCGGCTTTGATACATTAAAATAACAAAGAAATAAAATATACTATCCCAAAATGAAAATATTATCTTATATCTTAAAAAAACAACTTTAGTTACAATTGGAACAATGAAAATTTGTTTATACAGATACACAACATGAAATTTTTTTGTTTTTTTATTTTCATTTCTCCATTCAAATTGATTTGTTTGTTTACATTAAATATAAGTAAAATGTGAAAATATCATTTTCTTCCTATTTCACCTTATTGAAAATCCAAAATGTTATATTTACAACCAAAGTGAATACAATAATTTTCTAAAAATGTAAATACTGCACCAATTATTTTTTAAATAATAATGAACTTTCTTTTTAGTATTGTTTTCGTGCCTTTTGTGATTTAATTGCAGTTTTATATTTTTGTTTTTAAATGTTTTTGTTAGCTCAAACATTTGTTTTAAATTTCTGAGGTATAATTTATTTTTCATCATAAAGTGCTGACCATTGGATGCTTGTGATTAATAAATGAAAGGAAAGCTAGAGATATTGTACTGAAGAAAACAGATATTATTATGTTGCTATTTAATCTTTTGTCAGGTGTTGAAGTGACGACGACAAATGCACGCAACAGCAGCAACCCAATGACTTACAAAGGAGATGCTGTCCTTTGCACTTTACCCTTGGGTGTGTTGAAAGATTGTGTGCTGCGAAGCAATGGTGCCAACACTGTCCAGTTCTCGCCGTCATTGCCAGACTGGAAGACGGCAGCAATACAAAGACTTGGATTTGGAAACTTAAACAAGGTAAGACTGGATGCTTTTTTTCTTCTGATGCACTTAGGGAGAAGTTAAGCTGGCCAGTTGTTGAGAAAAATTTTTTTTTTTTATATCAAATGAGCTCTTAGCAACTATTTTATTGAGAACTTTGTCATTTTGTATGAAATATTCTCAGTTCAAAAGCTAAAAATTTCAAATAATCTGAAGGATCTAAAATTAAAATTGTTTTCATCCTGATTTAAAAAAGAAAAGTTTTCCAAAATAGACTTTGAATTATGAATTCAAGGCTTTTATTTTTAGGTATGATTTTAAAATATTGCTGCTTATTGTTTTAAAATACAAAATGCATTTTCTTACTACAAATATTGAAGAAAGACTGATTGATTCATTTTTCATGGCTTATCAACCCTTTGCAGGTTAATTAAAGCCAGAAGATATTTTAGATTGTAAGAATTTTTTTTTGTAATAATGGTTTAATGATACAAGTTTTACTAATTAACCCATAGCTACAGGGAGAAGAGGTTCATGCCTTTCCCAAGAGTATTTGTGCATAAGTGAATATAAGTAACCCAACTGGAATTGGAACTCTGTTCTTTAATTAACAATTCCGAGCCATTATCCATTACACTGATGTATATTTGGGGTATTGCATTTATTTATTAAGTACTCCATAAATTGATATAGTTATAGGCGCTTTTGATCAAATCGGGCCTCTCTGACTGCCTGTCTAGTCAATGTAAGGGCCAAAGTGGTGTGTTGGGAATCAGAAGTAATTAACCCTGACTCCTGAAGCCCTCAACTACCAGGATGCCGTTCCCAGACACTTAAGACCAAATTTCAAAATTACCTGAAAGACATCAAGGAGATAGTGCAGACTGAACCACAGAAGAATTGAAATAATAAATAAAGAAAAAACAAATACAAAGTCTACTGTTCAAATCAAACCACTCCTCTAAAAAAATATAAAATCTCCTATCCATCAATTGAAAACTATTAAAGATAAACTAAAGAACCTATCTCCCCAAAAAAACAGAATCAGCTAAACAAAAAGTAGATATTCACAGAGACCAAATTCCTACCCCAAACCAATTTGACAAACTAGAAGAAATGGAAGTGGAACCCACAAATAACCAAAACTTCCAAACTCAAAACCTCAGAAAATTAAATAACAACCACATACTAAGCTAAATCCTGCAAAAGATTTAGCAATAATGTATAAAATAATTCAATGGAATTGCTGTGGAATAAAGACAAACATAAATGAACAGCTTATGCTAATACCAGACCTATCACTGGCGGTTGTTTGCCTTCAGGAACAGTCCTTAAGCTAAATGACAAATTGAATATAAAAGAATACCATCAATACATCTATACACATGACACTGGGCTTTGAGTGTCAGGTGGTACATCAATCCTAGTTAGGAATGATGTACCTCAAAGCAAAATAAATTTAACAAGGACTTTACAGGCGACTACTGTTAAAGTGACCTTACACAGGCCAATAAACATCTGCTCAGTATGTATCTCACCGACTGAACCAGTAAATGAAGCTAAAATTCTTGTAAAGACATAAACCAAAAGGGAAGGACCTTAGAAACAATTATTTACAACAACGATTTATACATTTATAATGATAAAACCTCAACTTACATAAATCCATTTTCTGGTAACTAATCTGCAATAGACTTATCCCTATGTGATCTATCAATTTACATGGATCTCTCTTGGAAGGTACTGGCAAACAGATGTGGTAGTGGTCACTTGCCAATTGTCCTACAAAACTCAAAACATAATGATAAAAATCCTCTCCATTGGAAATTAGGTGGAGCGAACTGTGAAGAATTTAAAAACCAATGTTCTGAAGGACAAAGCATCAAAGACTTCAAAAATTTCATGAAAATCCTCATCTCTATAGCTAAAAAATGCATTCCAAAAAAATTCAACACCAAAAAAAATGCAACAGACCGTAGTTCAATGATGAATGTAAAAAAGCCATCAGGCTAAGAAGAGCAGCTCTGAGAGAATTACACAAAAAAACCTACATTTAATCTGCTGTAATTTAAGCAACTCTGAGGAAAAACATGGAAATATAATTAAGGAAACTAAAAAACAATACTGGAAAAACTACTTCAACAGACTCGATTCTGCTACAAAAACAAAAATCCATCTGGAATATAATAAAGAAAATAACAGCCAAATACCAAACAAACACTGAAACACCTTTCAGTAAATAATCCTAAAATAACCAGTAAAAAGGATATGGCTGACCAACTAGTCAAAACCATCCCTAAAAATTAATCTGCCAAGAATGGTAGCCAACAATTTCTAAAGCTCAAACAAAAAGTGGAAAAACAAAAACTAAGCTTTAAATCAGATAATGCTAAGAGCTATAACCTACCAATCACTCTGGAGGAACTAAATGAATCTTTAAAGAAAGCCCACAATACAACTGTGGGACAAAATGATATCCACTGTGAATTCATAAAACACTTTACTTAACAGATTGTTACAATTGTTATTAGAAATGTATAGTAACATATGGAGAAATTGCAAATTCCCAGAAACGTGGAGACATTCATCATTCCTATTCCAAAACCTAGAAAGGATAAACACAAACTCTGAAAACTACAGACCGATCGTTATTACATAGGCAACCAGTTAATGCTATGGAGAGAATAGTTAACTTGGTACCTGGAAACTAAAGACTTAATTAGTGACTTCCAATGTGCTTTTATGAAAACACCATAGACTACTTAGTACACCTAGAAACCTTTGTAAGGGAAGCCTACATTAAGATGGAACATCTCATGGCAGTCTTTTTTTGATTTGCAAAAGGCGTATGATACAACATGGAAATTTAGTATCTTGAAAGGCCTGCATGAACTGGGCCTAAAAGGAAGGCTGACTCAATTCATAGAGAATTTCCTGGAAGACTGAAGATTTCAAGTCCATATAGGAACTATGCTATCAGAACTGCAAAACCAAGAAGGGGTTTCACAAGGAAGCATTCTTTTGGTGACCCTATTCTATGTAAAAATTAACTCCATAGTTAAATCCCTAAGCCCAGGAGTGAGATGCTCCCTATATGTCAGTGGCTTTCTAATAATGTACAGAAATGGTTTTACATTTTCCAAAACAAAAACTAAATGCCTACATTTAAGAAAATTAAGAAAATTGCACAATGACTCCTTTTTAAAATTAGATGGAGCAGAAATCCCAGTAGTGGAGCAACACAAGTTTCTAGGCATCATTTTTGACAAAAAATTTACATTCACTCCTCATCTAAAATATTTAAAACTAAAATGTAGTAAAGTCCTCCAATTTCTTTGTGTTGTAGCCCATACTGAATAGGGAGCAGATCGACAAACATTAATTAAATTATACAGATCATTACTTTGCTCAAAACTGGATTACGCTAGTTTCATATATGAGGCAGCCACAAAATCATACCAAAAAATACTCAACACAACCTGTCATCTAGTACTTGGGGCTTTCAGGACATCCCCAGTGGAGAGCTTATACACAGAAGCTAATGAAACACCTTCACATTTAAGGTGCACTAAACTGGCACTACAGTGCTATGTCAAAATAAAATCATGTCCAACTAACCCAACTTACAGCAGTACCTTTGAACCTACTGTGATCTATTCCAACAAAAAGATAATACAATACTAGTGATGGGACAATACCAATATTTTTACTGATTCTGATACAATTCCCAGTACTGTTCTAAATTCCTGATTCCGATACCTACAATGATTAAAATTATCAGTCCCTGCGAAAAAGTAGAAAAATGGATACAAAAGCTTATGAAATAAAGTTAGATATCCGTTTTATTTAAAAAATTGAATAAGAGTTTAAACAATAAAGAGAATAATTTCTTTTCGTAAATCACTTAAGTTAGCTACAGTTGACATTGATTTACTTTGGTTATCATTAGAATTCTTAAAAAACTTTCAAACTACATATTTCTGCTTCACATTGGGATACACTTGCCATAATTGGGGTCTGAAAATAAAATAAATTTGAATTTTTCAGTTAAATAAAAAACATTTCTAGTTTTCTAATGTGTATAATTTGTAAAGATTCGATTAATGGTTAATGGTTTGCTATTAATTGTAAAATAAAAAAGGGTGTATTTTTTGCCCACCTTCAAGTTTTAACAAGCAAAGGTGCCTTCTAAATTTTTCAATGAATGGAACAAATTTAGGGGTGACAATTTAATTTGAGCATGCACTTCAAAAATAAGAGACACCCTAATATATATGTAATATTGCAACAATAATACTCTAAGCAGAAAGGCATCATTCTATGTATTGTGGTTTAACTCATGCATATAATTTGATGAAGTACAAGGAGTACCTAATCCTGCAGGACAGTGAATAAGAAATAAATGCAAATTTTAAATTGGCTTACAGATGTTTAATAAGAATTAAATATGAATTATCACAGCAACTTAATAAAGTATCTTCAATCTATCTAAAAAATATTTCTAAAAAGAATCAAAAAGTGTTTGTTTTTTGTTTTTTTAAAGAAAAAAAGAGTTAAAAGTGCAACACAGTAAAAATGTATTCCTTGATTTTTTTTTGTTTATTTAAAGAGATTTAAGCAATTTTAGCAAACTTTACAATAAATTTTAAAAAAATATTAGGAAGTTGGAAGCTAAATAATGCTGATATCCAACTTGATCATTTTATAAGGTATGATATTCAACTGTTACAAACCATTAAAATAAAAATAATTAAAATCTTCATAAGAATGAGAACAACTGTAAATGCGTATTTTTTGCATGGGATTGATTTTTTTTAAAAGTTATTTATTAGATTATTAGAAGATGAAATTTTATTAGTTTTATTTTTAAAATATTAAAACAAATCATGTTAAGTGGAAAAAAACTACAGCTTAAGCACATCAGATAAAAACGGGATAAAAATACTCATTTTTAACTTAATACATTTTTAATGATAAAACTTTCATCTTGTTTGGCTATAAATAAGAAAAAAGTTCAAAATATTTTAAATGTCATAATAATTTAACATAAGGTAAGTTCAATTATGCCAAAGAAAAATATTAGTAAAATAAAATTAACAGATTGTAACAACTATTAGGGAGATGTGATTAAATATACTTTAATGTTTAAAAATTTATTCAGTATTCTTGTTTAGGTAATAAGCATTATAATATAGCACAAATAGCTATTGTGTAAAAAGATTTTCGACAATATATGCATTTTTTATGTATTTATGGTTATTTTTTAACTTTTATCAAAAACTACATTTTTGTACATGTAGGTATGGATAATATTATACATTAATTACTACTAATTTTTTTAATTAATAACTATTTGTGCTCTATTGTTGACATTAACAGCTATCTGCTGATGTGTTAAAATTTTGGAATAATGCATTAATATAAAAATTTAAATTTCATCTTTGTAAGATGTCACAATCTGTAAATACAATTTTTGATGGAAATTAAATTTTAAGTTTTTTAATATAAACTCTTGTGTGAAAAAGCTTTTTTTCAGGAAACTTCAAATAAAAGTTTATTTTTTTTAAGTAAATAAAGATGAAAATCCATTTTGAAAGCTATAAAATTTTAAGAAATATATGAATTTTGTAAAAACAAATTTAAGTTTCATAAAAAGAATACTAATTTATGCCTTGGTTATTGAAAAGAAGATTTATTTTTGTTTACGTAGTAATTTGCATAAACAAAAATAAATCTTTTCAATAATTGAGACTAAAAAATGATTTTGTGGATTAAAACTATTACAAAAACAAATTGTTGTAATTTAACTGGACAATTTGTGACACAAAGTCCATTTTTTATGTGAAGAAATCAAATGTGACATTGGGAATTCCATACATTCATTTTTTTTTTTCTTTTTTATACATTAAAAAAATAATAAAAGCTGTCTTAAAGAGTCTGGCAGAACAACAACATGAATTCATTTTGTGTTTATATTACATAACTTTGATGATAATTATTAGAACTGAGTAGAAACTTGCACTTATTTCTTTCTTTCTTTTTTTTTTTACACAACTAAAATAAATTTACATCATACTTAGGTGTTATTATGATATATAGATTTTAGTTTTGCTGATAGCTTAAAATCAGTAAATATTTGTATCTTTTTATCATTAGTAACAGGAATGGAATATTAAGTTTTAAACAAAAAAAAATCCCCAAAGAATTGGTTTTGGAATCAGAAATTAGGTTAAAAATTCTCTGATTCTGATTCTAATACCTCAAAAAGTTTGATGTTTCTGATTAATCGTCCCATCACTATACAATACAACCATATGGACTCAAGATGAAAATTGCTGAAGAGTTAGAGACCTCACTCTCTAATAACATGCAAAAAACAACTGCAGCCAGTATTCCACCATGGACAATAAACAACCTGAAGTCTTGCTAGAATTAAATAAACTCTCTAAACAAAAGACTCACCTGCTCACATTCCAGGACAAGTTTCAGGACATATTGGAAAACTACCCTAATTATACACCCATCTATGCAGACAGGTCAAAGTGTGAGGACAAGATAGGATGTGCAGCAGTGAGCAAAAATATTACCTATTAAATATTAATGTGCTCCTGAACTTTACAATAAATGCCTGGCTGTTTCTTGCTTGTTGGAAATCCTCTTCAGTACTACCATTCTTTAAGAACTCAGGTGAACCATCTGATCCTTCTAATTATCAGCCTATTAACCTTTTTTTTTCTTTTTTGGCAAAGTATTAGAGGCTCTAATTAACGGAATTGTTTATGCATTTCACATTGTAGGGTTTTCTTTCAGACAAGCAATATAATTCTTACTTCTCTGGGTCAACTGCTGCTGTGTTAATAGTTATTGCTGAAAGTCTATCAAACTTTAGATAAGAATGATGAAGCTTGGGCTGTTGCTTTGGATATCTTGAAGGTGTTTGACAGGGTTTAATATGATAGTATCCACAAGTTGGAAGGTTATATTTATGGACAAATTTTTGATCTGATTCTATTTTTTATCAAATGATGAAATGAAAGATGTCTTGAATGGCCACTCTTCTACATTTTTTTTGTATTAACCTTTAACATGCTAATTTCTTTCTAGAATTGCTCCCCCTGCTACTGCATTTTTTTTTTTTTTTTTTTGAGGGTGCAAGAACATGAACACCTACTGTTTTAAAATTGTTATAACTTTCTTGGTATCGTGTGTATAGATTTTATTTTTTGTATACTAATAAAAGAATAATAATAATATTTTGATGTAATGCATTGTGTTTTGGATGTATGTTTTGACATTGAAGACAAAAAATATTGAAACACAAAATAAAAAAACAAATACATTAACAATTTAACATACCTTAACTTTTATTACTTGTGGAGTTTTGGGGTGCAATAAGAAGCAAAATGGCCAAGGCTTTCATTTTGTCAAACAAGTGATATGCTTTCTCATGTTTACATGTGAGAAGACACCAGGATTTGTTTAGTCTTCCTTTCACCTGACTAGCATGTTTATTTTTCTTGTAGACAAATAAAGTTATTTCGTCATTTATAAAAAGACAAAATAATTCACCTTCAGAAAGGCTATGAGGTACATCGATGGTCGCCAGTAGCTTTCATAAAATTAGTCACCTATGGATGATAGTAGCCGCTAGTGGTCATCATTGCTTTCCCCTACATCACTAGCGTGGATCTTCAACCACTTCACCGTAAATATCCACTTGAGTACAGCCTTTAAAATCATCATCGGAGTCCAAATCAAAGAAAAACTCCTGTATAAAAGCGTTATGTTGATGTGGCCATTTTTGTTTACAAAAAAATTCATGTGTGTTTAATTGATTACTCATGTAATCTGGAAGCATTGAAAATGATGTTGCAAAATGGAAGTTTAACCTTGTTCCAAAGCGATTTCCAGCTTAAAATACAAGAAATAACAGTTGACAAGTGTTTATTTATAGCAATTGTCTAAAGATGACAATGCGCCTAGAGGGAGAGGATTCTATGGTGACAATTTTCACCTCCAGTGTGGTAAAGGTTAATGCACGTGTCCCTCAGGGTTCTATCCTTGGACCTACATTGTTCTTAATTTCCTCAATGGCCTTCCTGATGTCATCATTTCTCAATGCTGTATCTATGCTGACAACACAACTATTAACTCTCATCTTAATAGTTAGTCTGAGATGTTCAATAAAGTCAAAGTGGCAGCTGATCTCCAAAATTACCTACAATCTTAACTGGGGCAAGAAATGGTTTGTTAATTTTAATGCCTCCAAAACAAAACTTTTTTTTTTAATTGCCTGAGAACCTTTTTTTGTCTTCCATCAACGTCCAGATGAATAACTCCTTGCACCTTCTCAGGTTAATCTTTTCCACTGACACGAAGTGGAAAGATTATATTGACTAAATTACCAGGTCTGCTGCTAGGAAAGTTGTTTCACTGCGTTGTAGTAGACAATTTTTCTTGCCAGAATCTGTCTTACACATTTATAAATCTACCATTTGTCCACGCATTGATGATTGTTGCCACATCTGGTCTGCTGCTTTTGCTCTGTATTTAGAAATTCTTGATAAAAGAAGACACTGCAATGTTATTAATTTCTGAATTTTTATTAAATGAACGAAAAGTTTCTGTCTTGAATGAAGATTAACAAGGGACATTTTTTTTGTTTGTTGTTCAGGTGGTGTTGTGTTTTGACCGAATGTTTTGGGATCCCAATGCCAATCTGTTTGGCCATGTCGGAAGCACCACAGCCAGCCGTGGGGAGCTGTTCTTGTTTTGGAATTTGTATAAAGCACCAGTGCTGCTTGCCCTTGTGGCCGGAGAAGCAGCAGCTATCATGGAGAATGTCAGTGATGATGTTATCATTGGTCGATCAATTGCTGTTCTCAAGGGTATATTTGGAAACAATGCTGTGCCCCAGGTAATTACTTCCAGTTATTTTTCCATCTGCATTTGTTATTCTATTGAATATATTTGATAATCTATAGGACACTTACTTTACATTTTTTATAATGTAATTTTATCATCCTCACTCACTAGTTCTTTTGTAAAAAGTGCACCTTATAGGTCAGCAAATACAAAAATGTGTACTGTATATATTTCAAATTTACAAACTATAAAATACAACAAATGTATTTATGCATCAGCAGAATTTATATAATGAGTGTATAATATAAATTCATTAACTTTTTACAAGAGTATTGCATAGTTATGGTATGTCAGAGTTGAGTTAATTTGTATTACATAGCTGTGTTTATTTTCTATTGACAACTTACATGATGCCTATCATAAGGCTGTAGTAGTTTGTATTTCCCACTAATATTATTGCTTGGGTGTTGAAATCTAGATTAAAAAGGATTTAGGACACTTATTTTAAAGATAAGCAGATAATCCTAACTTACAATCATTTCCTCTTTGACTTTGTAGTAAAGTTATATATACATGGTTTGATCAAAAATTATTGTGACTATTGCTGTGGTAATGGAGCTAAAGTATGCCAAGTGAAGCCACTTGGCACAGATTGAACTTGGACTATACACTAAGTTATAACATTCTTTCTCACTCCCATTGTTTATAGCAGTGCTTGGAAGGAAAGTGTGTAGTGTGTGGGTTGTCTCACCACACCACAGAGTTTCCATCACTGATCATGGCTTATGCAGCAGTTTTTGGCCAAACACAGTATTCATCAGGTCCAACAACCACCATATGCCCCAGATTTTGACCCTTGTGACCTTTTTCTGCTTTTCAAAAATCAAATCCCACTTGAAAGAAACAAGATGGTGAAGAAATCCAAGAGAATGCGACAACACAACTACTTGCTATCCCAAAAAAGGAGTTCTAAGAGTGCTCCCATCAATGGAAACAATACTGGATAAAGTGTGTGGCTTCAGAAGATTAAATGCTAAATGGACTTGTGTTTTAGTTTTCTTTTTATAGCATCAGTCCTAATACTTTTTGATCAGGTCTCTATGTATGTGTGTAATATGAAGTTAGATACAGCAAAATAACTTGACAGTAAATTTTCTAAATGAGTTTGTTATATAAAGAGAATCAGAAAAAAAAGGAAATAATCTTAAAGTTAAATAATTTATGGAATTGAATAAGTGAATCATTTGCGGTATAATGTATTTACAAATTACTGTTTAAAAAAATGACCTTTCTGTGATTTGGGATATTGTAAAATATTTGTCAAAAAAAGAAGAGTACTCTATTAAGCTGTACAGTGACATAAAAGTATACATTTCTGACATTTGGTAACAGAAGAGGAAACCTGGCCAAATAGGTACACAATTAACAAATATATCAAGTGGCCAGTAAGCATTCATATCTTTCTTGCCTTTTTCTTAAGGTCAAATGAATTGAAATAAATAAAAAAAAAATTATTTCTTGTTTGACTTCATTCCCTTTTATGGTCAAATAAAACAAAGACTAGCGAGTTGTGTTTTTTCAACATCTCCTAACCTCTACAATGAAGATCAGTCCATTGCACACAACCTGTATGTATTATATTGGTGTATGACCATTAATATTTGTTATTATATCAGACATTGTCATGAATTGAATAATAATAATAATAAAACAATATCTCTTGACCCCCCCCCAAAAAAAAAACTAATAAGACATGCAGGATGTGTGAACAGTATTTTCTTATTTAAACTATTCATTTGTTACTTTTTAAAAACTTAAAATATAGAATTATCAAAATAAACTGAATTCTTCACACAAAAAAAACAGCCATCTGTTCCCCCCACTCACCCAATTCTCCCTCCACCAAACATTGACATTTTTAACATTTAAAACTCTGCATCATTTATAAATATTACTTCCCCTTTCACTGTATATAGAATCTGCTCAAGATAAAGTGTTTTATATATTAGTTCTATATATTTGAAATTAGAGTAGCCTGACTCACAATTTCAATCAAGATTTTTTTAGGTGTTGCCATAGAAAGATATGACTACACAACCAAAAAATTCAACTTGCATTGGGAGGACTAAAGGTTAAAAAAAAATTTTTTTTTTTCTTTTGTTTTAGCCTAAAGAAACCTTGGTAACCCGATGGCGAGCTGACCCTTGGGCTCGTGGTTCTTACTCTTATGTTGCTGCTGGTTCCTCTGGTAATTTTTTCTTTCATTTTGGTCTTTGTCATTTACTTTCCAATATTTTCAAAAATTGAATTAAATTAGACATGTTTATGTCATACTTTGTGCAAGAACTTTATCAATGTCTTGTTTTGGTTTTTAAATTAGGCTATTACTCTTCATAAGGGTTGTTCAGTGCTATTTACTCAATTTTCTGAAACAAATTTTGAAGTTTTATATCCTAATACTTATGCATGTTTTCATGATAGTGTGTGATAATCTTGATGGTCCTTGGTTTGTACTTTATTAATGAAAATCAAAATATTTTTGAAAAGATGTTTGATTTTTATAATGTTGATATTAATGCTTGTTTCTATATGGAAAGAACTGAATTCATCTTTTGAAAAGAAAAAAAACGGGAGATAATCCGTTCGTGGTGAAACATTTCAATCTATTTCTAGTATTCTAATGGTTTAAATTAAAACTGATTTCAATTGGTTAGAATTCATCTTACAAGTGTGTTCAAAAACTATTTCTGGATAATGCTTTATCTTAAAGGATCTTTCAATGAGTAACAGCAGCAAAATTAATATTTTCTTTATATTGTGAAATGTCTAACTGTTCTTATGTTCAACAACTTTCTTACCAGTAATCATGTCATGTACATGGTACAAATGAAAACTACCTGATCTCCATCTCAAAGGCTGTACCTCTTCATAAACACAATTTATATTTGTATGGTTTCCCATATTTAGAGAATTCACTTTTTTTTTTTTTTGCTACAGTAAATTTGATACTACTACTCTTGGTAAAAATGAATGCATGACTTATTTTGCTTTTATAAAATAATTTATGAAAGTATTTTCATTTTTTTATTTGCAGGTAATGATTATGACTTAATGGCAACCCCAGTGTGCCCAAACCCAGCTGTAGCAGGTGGCCCTCCTCAGCCTGGAAACCTCCCCAGGCTCTTCTTTGCAGGAGAACACACAATTCGCAACTATCCAGCCACTGTTCATGGAGCCCTCCTCAGTGGTTTCCGTGAAGCTGGACGTATTGCTGACCAGTTCCTGGGTGCTCCTTATGCCCTCCCTCAGAGGCCACCTGTAGCAGCACATGTAGCCTAGAGCTACATTTCTCACCTTCTGAGTCCACTGGAACAAGTGCAGCTGTTACCAATTATAATGTTACTGAAGTTTTGGTGCCGGCAACTTTAGACTTTGGAAAACAATTTTTAATTTCACAATGGATTTAGAACAAAAACTAGTTGTGGAGAGCATAGTTTATTTTTTCAAAATTTAGAAAATTCAAAATTGTTACTGGCCTTCACAAAATATATTAATTACTCACTTTGGAGCCAATGTTTAGATAAGGAAAATTACCTCTTTGAAACTGGATGGCATTTTGCCAAAAGACAGTTTCTTTAGATGTTTTTCCTTCTATTGCTTTCATATGAAAGTCACAAACTGAACAACTTGGGAATTAAATTATCTTGCATATCGCCTGTATTTTGGACACCTGATGGCTTTAAAAGCTATTCATTCTTTCCTTTTTACTAGTCCAATGCCATAAAACAGTAAAATATAATTTTACAACGACTTACAAAAGAACTTTTCCACATAATTCTTTAATAATGTATATCACTAAATTTAGGCTAAGATATATTTTGAAGAAACAAAATCTAAAAATAGAGAAGATTAATTCTTATCTCTTCAAAGTGTGAATGATTCCCTCCTTTTCAAAGGCCAGCTAGAATTGCCAAAACAATTTCTATGTCTCCACAGACCTTGGCAGGAAGCTAATAACTTAAATCTGTTAGTTTTTGTTTTATTTTAGTTTTTTTTTTTTTTTAAATAAGAAAAAAAAAGTGGTGGTGTGAGTGACAAAACTAGTTTTATTGAAATCCAGTCAAGTTTTATTAAAATAAGTAAAGAATGAATATTGAAGCTTGACAAACTTCCAACCCCTTCATGTTTCATCATGAGATCTTTTTTCACCATTTATATAAATATCATTTTGTGTATGTGATAGAGAGAATGAAAGAACTGGATATTAAAAAAAAAAAAAAAAAATATATATATATATATGTAAAGCAGAAACTTTCCCGTAAATCAACACTCTGAAAATCTTTAAGAAAATTTTCTCTAAAAAAAAAAAAAAAAAAAAAATATATATATTATATTATATATATATATAAAAATAAAAGTTGGCGTCTAGTTTTCCAATTGAATGAGGGAAGGTATTTATATTAAAACCTTTTCTTTTGTAAGTTAAGGATTTTCTTGTGGGAGGAGGGAGATCAACCAACCATTTTAAAATGCTCTCCATTGTAAATGTATTTCATTCACTCACTTTCTGTTGGGATAAGCTTATTTGTACAGCTTATCTAACTGCCCTCCCCACTTCTCATTTGCAACTCTGCTTCAATAAACACTTGGAACCAAAATGTTCATTTGCTCTAAGAATTGAAGGTGTCCTGACCCCCCACCCCATTTTCTGACTATTCCTTTCCAACCTTTGTTGGCTGTTTTCACACATATCAGACAAGAGAAAGAAAGACTAACAAAGCCTACTTACATGTTCTGTCATATTGTGCAAATTAATTTCTTGATAACATTTTTTGATATTACAGATTTCAAATATTAATTAATTGCATGGACTAAAATTGAAGTCAGTCGGGCTCCATCCTCATCATTTTGGTTATACATTTGCACAAGTATCTTTGCTTGTGTGTGTGTTTTTTAATTCTTGTTAGGTTTCATTTGTCCATGGTCAATTGATATGAGATATGTCAAAAAAAAAAAAAAATCCTATTAAGGCAATTTCAAAAATGCAACTCCCCCCCCCAATATATTTGGGCAATGGTGTCACCTTTACTTTTTTATTTTTTAAAGCAGTCTCTCCACTTTGTTTTTAATGAACAAAACCTGCTTTTTGTTCATTCAATTTTGTGGAAAAGATATTAAGAGAAATAAATGAATTTTTTTTATTAATCAAATGAAATTTTGTATTGTCTTGCAGTACTTCATGCAAAACTACCACACACATTTAAGTATTGGCCTCCATGGTATCAATTTTAATTAAGCCATTAAAAATTACCTAAAAATCAGTTGAAAGGTTTTCATTTTCGAATAGGAAGGCCATTTTTCAAATTTGCTTGTAGATATGAAATAATTTCAAAGTATTTTTTTGTGTAATATTAATGATAAGTTAAAATGAGCAGGAATTGAAAGAAAACTTATCCATTTATTTGTGCCAGGTTCTATAATCCCCAAGACTTGAAAATTAGCTTTTGGAGTAAACCTAATTTTTAGAGCCACACAGTACAAAGAGAAGTTGACATATTTTAATAAGTGTTAAATTAAAGAGGGTTCTTTTCTTTCTTTCAATAGAAGAAAGAAAAAACAAAAAACCTTTAGTTATACAACCAAGCTCCCCAATCACATCGAAGCAGCATGGGCCCTAAAGTGAAAGCATTACATATTTAATTACTGTTAACTTGAGGGTTGAGGTATATAAAGTCTTGTCAATTATTTTCCTGCTCAAACAATAATTTTTTTTTTGTCACAGAAAAAAAGTAAACAATCAAAACCTCATTATTTTTGTAAATGTAGACTAACTTTGACACAGCTAAATACATAATGTGGCCAGTGAAGAACAAGCTTGTAATTTAAGTTTTCAAGCAAAATGTTAGGGTTACCATTCAATATCAATTTATTTAATATTGTCACAGCAGGTAGAGTTCAAATTCCAGGCATTAACTTTTGCACAAATGCCCTTGGTAGAGTAAATTGGGCTCTCAATGACGATCTCAACAAGTAAAACTAAAACTTTTAAAAAGGTTAGTAGAAACCCCTGACAATTCCCAGATAATAAAAAGAATCTGTCATAATTATCTTAACTCAGATTTTTCAAGAATGATACTCGGCTAAGTTTAGCTAGATTTGGATCAATAGATATCTTCATGCAGTTTTTAAGATTGAAATGATTGTATGAAAACTTCTCAAACTTGCAACTGCCTGGGCATCTTGCATGGCAGTGAAGAATTGATCTGTTTTAAGAAGAGGGTGGGGAAAAGAAAAATATTAAAATAGTTAAAATGTTCAGTATCTTCAATTAAATAGGTCATGCTTAATTTTTTAAGATACTGAACATTTAACTATTAGAATTAAAGTCCCAGTTAAAATTAAGACAAATTCTTATTTAAGAGGGAGCCAGTCCACAAAACCTTATCACTAAGAATAACTTATGAAGAAAAAAAAAGAAAAAAGTTTTAGGCTATTATTAAGTGTTATTTGAAAAATTAATGTACTTTGAGTTTTAAGTGATAGCTGGTGGATAGTATTTTATACACAATAAGAATAACATTGTAGTATATGAGGGAGAGGGATGAACTTAACTAATTTTTGTTAAAATACAATTTTATAATTGTATATATTGTCTTAATGAATTTTGTAAACAAAATATATTTTTTTTTTTTTTTTTTGTGGAGTGAATGTTTCTTTATGCCCAGATAAATTTTTCTTAAATTAATTTTACAATAAATATTTTGGGGAGAAGAGTCTGTATAAATTGGGTTCAAGCAGAAATATCTATCAATTGTCAGGAAACCAAGTTTGAATTTCAGTTGCGATCCTTCATGTATTCAATATCCTTAAGCTTCTTTTGGGTAAGGACAATTTCTGATTTAAAATTTATATTTTACCAGCCCCACTTAAGTGCACACACTTTCAAATAAAGTTAAAATTTAATAGCATCTAATATTAGAAAAAATAAGTTTCCAATTCTGATTTGATAAGGATTGAGTTGCAGTAATTATTTTTTTTAAGTACTTATTCTACACTGGTAAATTTGCATGGAAAACTTAAGATACATTATAGAAAAAGAATTTTTTAAAAAGAAAACGTTTACACCCTCCCCACAAAATACACCATTGTCTTCATTTTGATACAGAATATTAACAAGGTATAGCTTTTAATTAATTCTGCACATCTAGGATCAAAGGACTTTACTAATGTTAAATTGGATTTTGGCCAATTCTTTCAACAGTTTCTGTCTAAAATCAATGCTAATGATCTAAAGATTCTAAATTGGATTGAGATTTGGATTTTGGTTAGGTCATGAAATAATCTCAGCATTTTCAGTTTCAAATTGTTTGACCATTTTTACAGTAGGACAAAGAGCATGTGGTTCAATATTCTTATAGCCTGAAACATTTACTTTGCATGTAAAAAAAAAAAAAAAAAAAAAAAAAAAATGGACCAAAACTTCACCTACTTATAAGTTACCACTTCTAGATTTAACAGATTCCCCATCTTATGTATTTGAGATCAATCTTTAACCTTTATGCCATAAGAGCCAACTGAAACTTATTTTCATTGCTGAAGAACACTTGCCTAATTTTCATCAGCCCAAACAATGCCCTTACTCGCATTTTTTTTGCAGGGTTTTGATAGAATATGAAGCCATTTCATATAAATGACACACCATTGGCTCCGAAGTCAAATTCATGCCTGCTGCTGTATCAAAATAGTTCATGCAGTCTTTGCTCCTGCCAGTCACTTTACTTGACTTAAAGTTGTCAATCATTTCTACATATCAACGATTAAATTTATATTTCCAATAGCAGAAATTGGCATCCTTTAAGTTGTTAGTGTGAAACTAAAACACAGATGATCAAGGAATATTTGTTTACATTGCAATGTTGCCATTTGAGATTTTTTTTTTCTCTTTAACTTACCCATTGTCCTTTAATTTTGGTAGCTACACCTTTTTATTCTATAACTTTCTTTATCCATGGCCCCCTCACCCCCATAAACATTTTCAAAATTTCTATTGAATCTTTAGAATTAGAATATAACTTTTCATTAACATAAGATGCTACTGTATATTCTGCATAATGTCAATTTCGTGAGAGGAGAGGCTTACCATATTCAATGTTTGCCTTAGTTTTCAAATTGATAAAACATTTTTCTTAAGCTTACAGCCAAACCTTGAGATTTCCATAACTTCCATATGCAGAAAACTAGGCCAAAGTGTTCTGTAACCAGAGATTGACAGTTATTTTAGAAATAAAGGAAGAGGGAAAGAAAAAAACCTTGATATATGTACGTTTTATTTGAAACATACATTTTAAATGGATATAAAAATTGGAACTGCCTAATACAAATCAAACTGCTTTATATGCTTCCATTATACCTTTGTCAATCAAGCTTAAAATAAAGCCAGCAAAAATTCTATTACAATCACACAAGCAATACACAACATGCCAAGAGCATTTGAATCTGTATTGGATGCAATTCACGTAACCAAATAGATGCATGCAATCTGCTTTATTTCATCTTTGTAGGTGTGTAATTAACTAAAGTATAAAGTACAATAATTTTCCAACACCATTATTCCAAAGAATCTGAATTTTACTTCAATATCAATCATTCTTTGTATTTATACCATCTTGCAATTATTGCCTACATAAAATGACTTGAGCATTTGCTTTTAATATTTTTTTTTTCAATCCACACATGAAAACAACCTCACCCTCCTTCAAACAATATTTTCTTGCACTCTTGTGGAATGGTGTTTTTTGCTGAACCCTATTAACAAAAACACCTCTTTCAGAAGCAAAGGTTAAAATGTGAGCAATACAAAGAGAAGAAAAAAAAAATCTCACAATTGTGACTTCCCAACAATGTACATATCAATGATGTAATTGGCCATTCATTGGAATTTAAAGCAACCTATTTTAATAGCCAAATGCCCATATTTCAGTATACAAAAATAATCTTGTGTAATGTAAATGATGTTCAGGGAAGAGAGCCAAAAGCATAGAAATCATTAAGGTTTTCAGCCAGAAATTGTCAAACCAATTTATGTCATCTTTTACAGAAAAACCAGCCATATTACAAACTACTAAGATTTGGAAGTTTGAATAGATATTAAAATGTGAAAGTTCTTAAAAACAAAAGGTGTCCTACATTCCAACATCAAGGGGTCCTATAACCATGGCAAAAAGGTATGATTTTTTTTCTTTTTCGGCTGGCACACAGCAAAGGAAAGAGGAATGTTGGATAAGGCATATATTGCTGTAGAGAAGAGCAAGCAAACTTGAATACAGAACATTAATTTTTATCTCATTTGCTACTAGTCAAATCACATCATGCACACAAATTATTTACAAAAATGAGTCATTAGATTTTTCAAATGTCAGTCATTTTTGCACCAACAGAACAGAATTCTTGGAGAAGGCCCAGATAAAGCAGGCACTGTTAAATCATGTGACTAGCACTTTTCTTAAGTACAATAGTATGAAACATTGTAAAATACTAAATTAACTGTTTTTAAAGCAGTTGTCCCAAAAGCTCACAATGGTCAGTAATTTGACGTGTTTGTAAAGGGTTGGGCAAATGTTAGTTAAAAATAAATTATATCAAAGGCACTGTATGTACCAAGAAGAAAAATGACCCTCTTAACAATTAGGTCCTAATAAAAGTGTCATCTCAGCCCCTGAATATGTCATTGCTCAATAACAAGAAAACTATGACAAAGCATAACTGAAGCCAACTTAAAGAAGGGAGAAATAAAAAGATGCAGTTACAAAATTAAAGCTGGAGATGAATAAAAGCATGAATTCAGTAGCAGCAGATAAAAATATTAAAAACTTTTTAAAACAATTTTATACATCATTCTTAGGAATTGTATTTATTTTAAAGACTCCATGCTAGAGGCCAACATGAAAATTTTGTGCAACTACTGGAGAGAGAGAGAGAAAAAAAATCCAATTGAACATCAGATTTTACAGTTCCTGTTGGTATTTCATAAAGAAAAAAAAGAAAAAAGTTTCTGTCAATAAATAGGAGACAATAAAATGAGCTTAAGTGTCTGATCAATTTGACCTTTCAAAAATTAGAAATTTAGACACCCTCCTGCCTTGTCTACTTGTTCTTAATAATTCCTTAATACAAAAGCAGCAACAAATTTGGGTTGAGAATCAACAGAAACATTTTTTCTTTTTTTCTTTTCCTTTATTATAAATAAAAAAAAAATAAATAAATAAAAATATCAATTACTAAAAGTTTAACATTGATCAAGTACAGACAATAAAAGTATAAGAAAATGAAATGGTCAATACAAATAAAAATATAATCTAATAATTTTTCAAAAGGTTTTGGTTATTTCAGTTTTGTTAAATGTTTGTGTATATTAGTCTGCCAGAAAGTGAGATTCAGGGCAGATTTCCCCTTTTGTCCTTTAAAATAAAAAATATATTAAAACAAAGAAAGAAAAAATATAATTAAGATGATTGTTTTACATTGTTATTGATTTGGACTGCTATTATGAAAGAGTCAACACTCATCCAAATGTGTTTTTTTTTTTTTGTTTTACTTAATCCAAACTTATAAGCCACTGACAAAAAACGGCCAAGTGACACTGATTGGGAAAGGGGTTGAGGAAGAGAAAAAGTTTTGTTCTTTAAAGCTGACAGCTAGGAAAGTACAAGGGATAGTTCAACTCAACCAAAAAATTGGGACTTATGATGATTCACAACCAAAACTGAAAGATTTTTATTTTAGCTTCCAAAATTCCATTAAACCTTTTCCAATGGACAATTGCTAGAAATTAAAACAGACAGACAAATCAAAATACAATGCAGTTGTTGACTCTTCACATAACATTCATTGGAAGAAGAGCGATAAAAAAGGGGGGGGGAGGGATCCACAGCCAACCCGTACTTAAGATTCAAACAGTTGTAAAATGATGGACGACAAAGGTGTAACTGCTTCAGCTCCACCCACAAGACACTCACATGTTAGACTTTAAGGAAAGTTACAAAGAGAATCAACATTCCAGCTTTCCTCGTCTTCACTCATAAGGAAAAAGAAAGAAAAAAAAAAAAAGCACTCACACCAAGTTGCAACCACTGATCACAGGAGGTTATTAATATCTTGAAAAGTTTTTGGATTATTTAATGAGATTTTTTCATATAAAAAATTGGCAATTCAGCAGTATATAAAATTACATCTATGCAAAATGTAGCTCCAATAAACACTATTTTTGATTATATGAAAATGGTTAAATCTATACAAACAAAAGGACTAAATTTACAGAAATAATTTAAGAATCCATAAAACAGAGTAGCACTGACTTTAACTGAGAGAGAGAAACCAAATTAAATTTTATTTATGCTTTTGTTTTTATTATTATTTACATGGCAGAAATCCAGTGTCCACTGAACAACTAAACAAAGTCTAGATAATCTGAAAGGAAGGAGATATTATATATATATATATATATATATATATATATATATATAAAATAAAATATAAAAAACTTAATTCACAATTTGATATGTACAGAAAATCTTTAAACCTCCACTGGTTGTTGCACCATTAAGCATGAGGATCCATAATCCAGAGAAAGGCGTCAGCTTGTATATCCATGGAAAGGAATGTCTCCAAATGGTTTGCTAGGATGGTTTCATCATGTTGTAGTCCCTTAGGAAGTCATATCCAAATGTCTGGCTGGAAAGAATTCCATGCAATAGAAATACTTGTTGTAGTTGTAGTAGCTATTAACATCAGGAATATGCTGGAATCAACAGTTGGCTATTCACAGAAAACTTGGTCAGAAATCCATAGGATCAATTAGAGTCTTAGGAGATATCTAAAAGGAAAAAAAAAAAAAAAAAAAAAATATAGATAGATAAAATGTTGAACCCTACAAAAGAATAAAATAAAAATAAATTGCATTGCTTGGGGTGAAATGAAAACTAAAAGAAAATTTTTTAAAATCCACTTACAAGAAAATGGTGAATCAACTAAGCTTTTGTGGATCATATCAAGATTAAATTTCAAGAATGCTTCATATTGCTCTGCAAGGAGAGAAAAAAAAAATCATGATCACTTCTGGTAAACAATTGTCAGTTTTATATATATTTAAAAGTACTTATTGTACATTGCAAATAATCACTAGCGTTTGAAGAGTAAAACTCTGGGAGATACACAACTCATTATTATATATAGATTATTGTTTATTAATTACAAAAAATATAAAATAATAAACTAACCAACTGATCCAGTTGCAAGGTTAAAGAGATTTCAAATTCAAGATTAAAAAAATAAAATTTAGATAAAATTCATTATTGCAACAAATCTTCATAGTTTGCTCTAAATTATATTTAGTATTTTTGAAAAAATTTTAATTTCAGTTTAAGAAAATAAATTTATTTAAAATAAATTTTAAGATGTTTTTCAGATTTTATTCAGTTAATTAACTTGTCAATTCTGATAAGACATGATCAATGTTTGAACTTTCTTCTATTTGAACCATATATGCATTTGTATAACAGATAGGCAGGTGTGTGCACACACACAAAAAGAGAGAGATCAGGTGAATAAGAAGAGTATAGTAAAAAGTCAGATTTTCTAATTTTTTTTTTTTTTTTTTTTTTTTTTAAAGATGGCCATTATTCTGTAGCTAAGTAACAGTACTTTCTAAATTGGATATTTTTTATAGATTGCTTCATTTAAAACTGGTCTAAACCTACACCCAATGCTTAGCCATCTGAAGAAAGTTAGGATGCATTAAACAACTTACGCCATGAATCAGTGGCTTTTATAAATACGAGGAAAAAAATCAATTTTATCATATGCTTAATGCAACCTTTTGTGTGATTTATGTTTAAATCAAATGCACTCCATTTATTAAAACTTTTTTTTTTTCAGTTTATACATTGATGTTTGCTAATTTCTAAGATTTCTTGATCATTCTCATAAAAACCCTTAAATCATCAATTGAGGATTTTGGTGAAACTGATTTTCTGAACTGCTATTTGTAATATTAATATTATCTATACATAAATACCCCATCTTTGTTAAGGTTTTTTTTTTTTTTTGTACAACAAAATGTTTATTTACTGTAACATAAATACAGAATTTATTTCATGCAATTCCAATTTATAAATTGTGAAAAATCAAAACTAAAGAAAATCTCCACTTAAAATCTATGAGTTACATCCCTCCTATAGTATAGAGATCTATAGTACAAAATATTTTAGCTAGTAAAATTAACCTCGAGTCTCATCTCCCTATTTCTAATATGTAAGTTGCAGTCATTAAATTACATTCGTATATACACACACTATATATATATATATATATATATATAAATAAAAAAACTTCACCCCCTAGAAAATAACCCTTTGTATAAAATTGCTAGGAGAGGGAAATAGCATGTTATTAGAAGCTTTTAGGCAGTATATAACAGAAGACTTTTGTAGAACAGATTAAGAGAAACTAAAATTGAAGGAAAAAATATTTAAGTCACAAAAACAACAAAAAACATGTGTTAGCATAATTGTAGAAGGAAATGATAAAACCAATTTTAATCTTACCTGCTAACTTGCTTGAAAGTACAGAGTTGTATTCTTCTCTGACCTGAGACTCTCTATCTTTGAGCATCCTTTCACAAATCATAGTTACCTGCTTGAAAGTAAACAAAGGTGCATCTTTCTTACTAGGAGAGAGTGAATTCTGAGACAATAGAGATGTGCATGACTGTGAATTGCCAGCCTCTTGAGGTGGGGGACTGCTAGCTCGCTGGTAATGTAACTGTCTCCGCCGCTGTAATCTCTTGATCTCCATGCTGATATTAGCAGCTATTTGTTCTATTAAAAGAAAAACACAAAAAGACACTGACAGGAAAGAGGAATATTAAAAAAAGGAAAAAAAAAAAAAAAAAAAAAAAAAAAAAAGTCATTCAATAGCAACATGTTATCAGAATAATAATTTATACTTTTGTTAAAATAAATCCCATGTGACATATAAATCAACATTGCATAGTGACTGTCCTGCCTTAAGAAATCAGGATATTTTTTATATATATATATATATATATATATATATATATATATATATATATATATACATACACACACAATCCTTGATATTGTGCACATTTTCTCCCTTCACAAGGTTACAAATATCTGAATACATCATAGAAACCTTTAATTTTAAACAGGCAATGCAATTTTCTTCTCATAACACTAGAAACACTGAAATTACAAAAATGAATAGCATGTTTCCTTCCCCCTTTAGACATTTTAAAATTATAAAGTTTGGAAAATTATCCTTTTATAGTTCACAAATAGTTACTAAACCAAAATAATTTTTTATTTAAATAAAACTAAAGAAATAACTACCAAACAATAAGTAACATTTTTGAAATTTTAGCAAACAAGAAAAATTCTTGAAATCTAAACAATTTATAATATAGTCCAAATATTTGCAGTCAAGTGTTTTTCTTTAAAAAAAAATTAAAACTGTATTATTTTATAACTCTTGTTAGTTTCACACCAATGAGATTAAGATTATGATTATACATGTAGTAAATTGAAAATGTTGGTTGTCTTGGCAAAATGCATTAGTTTGATCTAAAATAAAAACTATACACCGCTACTAAATGCGAGAATACATAGAGAAAAGTAATAATTGTTAAAAACCCAGTGAGCAAGTATTGATTCACACACAAATTCCAAAAGGGAGTTAAAAATTATTTATATAGGCCGAGGGGGGGGGGGGCATTAACAATTTAGTACGCATTTTAATAAATTTTAAATATGTAAAAGTTGATAGTTAAATGAAATATATTGAACTTTTGTTCTAAATTTTATGTTAACAATGTCATAAAGAAAATACTGAAAAAGCATACAATCTTATACAGAATTGTATTTAGGAAAAATATCGAATTAAAAGGCAAATGTAGGAACTTTATCAAAATTATTGTCAATACAATAAAAAAAAAAAAAAAACGATATGATAGCTGAGTAAAAAGATCTGAAGACTTTAAAGTCATTATTTAAATTAGGAAACAAAGAAAGTAATATGATGGAAAAACATTTGGTTTTGATTGAGTTTGACTGACACTAGAAATCATTTCCCAACTCAGTACTAAGGTTAGAAAAGAAAATCTAATCAAATGAAATTGGTTTTCTTTGATTGTTGTAACAGGAAAAGAAAGAAATATGTGGTCATTGTTAATATTAAACACTATGAATACACGCAATTTCTCTCACTCTCTCTTTAGAGTACAAATCCGAACTGAAGTCACCTCATCTTTTATTCGTATACAAGAAAAGCCGGTTGGCTAGTAGAGAAGAAAAATATAATCCTCAGTAACAGAATATCATCAACATACACAAGCTAGACTGCTAATTAATATTTAAAAATTTATTTATTATTATTATTGCAATAAAGACTGAGCGAACCGCGAGTTAAAAAGGTGCAAGAAGAATCAGCCATGACAGTCCATTCATATTAAAACATTCATTTTACAATGGAGACCCAATAAAAAAAAGAAAAAAAAAAGTGAATTTGTCCTACTTCTATATTAGAAAAAAAATGTAGCAGCAAGAAATGGGGTAAGATTTCCCTAGATCAAAGACATTGAAAGATGACTGGAAGAACAAAAAAAAAAAAAAAAAAGTCAATTATGAAAAATTTTACTTACAGAGTGAAAAAGTTGAAACGTGTATAAAAAAACTAATTTAGAAAAGAAAATAGGGAGAGCAGGAAATAAAATACTAACAATGAAAATTCACAATTAGAAATTACTTTAATTTAAAAGTTACGCAATCAATTTTTTTTTTTTTTTTTTTTTTTTTTTTTAAGTCTACCTAAGTAAAAGATCTTATTTTGAAAACAGTACACAATATATACATCCATTTAAGAAAATTATCTACCAAGATTTATTTTCAATTTCATTTTATGTTCTTTGTTAGGCGTAAACCAAAAACTAAAAAGACTAAATAAATCGAATTGTCAAAATTTGAGGGGGGGGAGGGGAAATGCAATAATTGGGAACTAAATTTAATAGAGGCCTTACAAAAAGTCTTTTTCTTTAATAATCCCGAGTTAAATTTACAAAAACTAATGTTAATTACAAGCTGTACACAAAGGGATTTTTTAAAATTCGTAAAATTAAAATAAATTAAATCTATAACATAAGAATGAAAAAATTTTTTATTGCAATATAAATACTTTTTACAACCCTTTTTAAAAGACAATTACGCTTCATTAAGAAAAAAAGAAAAAGAAACGATGAAAAAGGGATTCATTTTAATAAGTTCAAACCTAATTGTATATGCCTAAAATATTTGGCTTTTTCTATAAGATTTTCAAATTCTCATAGACAAAGCTAAAAATGTAATATTTGAAAAAAAAAAAAAAAAAAAAAAAACTTTATACTTTCTGCATTTTTCTTGAATGAAAACAAACGGTAAATACGTTAACTAATTCTTAATTCATCCACTATTCATCAATAGAAAGAAAAGGAAAAATGTGCAGAGAAAACTAAGCCAAAATTGTAATAATTTCCTATATAAAACCTTTTTCCTCCATTAAAAAAAAAAAAACAACAAACAAAAAAGCCCAAAAAAACATCGACACATTTTTGCACACAATTCATTAAAAACAGAAATATTTTAACTTTAAAATTTTCAGCGTTTTTATCAATTGAAGTAACAGAAAATAAAAATTTTCCACAAATAGAATGAACAAAAAGGAATAAACGTCAACAAAATATCGCATCACATTTCTTTTTCTCTTCTTTTTTTTTTTTAAAACTACCTACAAATTTCTTTTTCTACCGATGATCGACATGTTGGAAAAATAATGGAGTCTCAAAAATCACGTACTTCGCCAAAACCGGCAATTTTTTTAATCTTCAAAAAGATCAAGTATAGCAAAATCTAATATAAAAATTGATTTTTGTTTTCATCTTCAATATTCAAGAAAAATCTTTTTTTATTAAGCGAAAAAAAAAAAAAAAAAAAAGAATGGACCTACGGCAATGAACGTTTGCAGCGTGTATTGTTATGAAATAACAAAGATGGGAACCGAGTATCTTACCTTGTGTTAATTTTGGTAAAACATTGTCAAAAGGTGATGGTTCAGTTTGTTCAGGTCTGGTTGGTGGAGTTGATGGTGATAAAGTCATCGGCATGCACCTTCGACGTTTCGGAGTATTTTGCGATGGACTATGAAGTGGGTCGAATTCTAAGCTCCTCTTGAGCGTAGCACCACAGGCCATCTTGCCCCGACAAACTAGATATTACCAATTTCAATAAAGTTTTAAAGCTACTTGTAGCAAAGTTTATAATCAAAGCGATTGCTAAAAATATGTCTAAACTATTGGTTTGAACGACAAAGCAAGAATCAAAGCAATCACGCAATTACATAAAACAGGATGCCGTCGGATGAAACGGAAAATATTGACCAGTTACAGAATAACGAATAATTTAAATGGCGGTCGTACGAAAACGTTACTGCAAAAAGTACTTCAGAAAAATATAATGGAAATAAATTTTGTACGCATATGTAACAATTTAACAGAAAAACTGAAGTAAAAGTATACTTGTTTTTTGCTCTTTTTATTTAATTTTTATTATAAAGCTAAAAAAAAAAAATTAACTCGGCATATACCACATTACGAAACTAAACAGTGTTAGAAATGAAGCGGAAGACGCCAATTAACATGGCACTCTGGAAAATTGCTTTTCGTGGTTGACTTCGTTGAACAGTTAAGAAATTGAGAACATTTTTTTTTTTTCAACATCTAGGTACATATTTGTATATTATATTTTAAATCCCGCCGGCTTAAGTGAGGAAAGAAAAAAATATATGTCGAAAATTTTACTCAATTATCTTATTCCGGAAAGAAATTTTTAAATAACGGTCAACAAAGTGTTTACATTTCGATGTGCGCTACCGTAAAAATATTTTCTCTTATTATTTTTTTCTTGCACACACACACTTTTTAATAAAAGAAAATTAACCCCTAAGTATTTTTTTTTATAGTAGTAGTAGTAGTAAGTATCTTGTTCTTATTTGTTATGTGACTTTTTAAGTCTCCGTTAAACTTAAACTAAAAAAAAAAAAAAAAAGTAACCAACTTTGCAACTCAACGGGAAACTTAAAAATCTAAACTACCACGTCAAAAAAAAAAGCGAAAGATACAAAATATTTAACTTCTTTTGTTCTTAATGATTCCTTACTGTTTGCAAACACATTTTTATTTAAATCATACTAGTAGAGAGAGAAATAATACCTCTCTCTTCTTACATATTGAACTGCTTAGACATTTTTGTTCAAGATATTTCAACACATCAAACATTCAGTTGCTACACACAGACATGTTCTGTCGTTAGACAAAAAACTCAAAATGATAGGTACCTCCTAAGAAAAGCGATATCTAAGGTTTAAAATTCATTTTAAAAAATGAGAAATCTTGTAGCTTTTTTTTATTTTGGTTTTAAATTTCAAGCTTTATTTATGTATTTCCAATCAGCAAAATTTTACTGTATTTCAAACTGTATTTACGTTCCAATCAATTTAAAATAAATTTTATTTTAAATTGATTGGAACGAGTTCTTTTTGTTCGATTTTTATCAGTTAAAAAAAAAAAAGCGCTAAAAATAAAATCGTCCATATTGATAACACTGTCAACACAACATAATTCTCTTTATTAAAAAAAATCTTCAAAAATATAATAAGGAAGACTAGATGATTTTAAAGTTTAAATCTGATTTGACACAAACACTACTTACTTTTAAAATTTAAAATATTGCAGAAAAGTAGGTACCTCCGTGAAAACGCTAAATAAATCTGCATACAGTATTTACATTAGTCGGACTATTGTCCTCATCTTTGTCACAACGTTTCGGCCGTTGTACGCTCCGGCCTTCTTCAGGTGGTTGGAATTTCGAACGAACCCTTTATTTCGATCACTGGGGTAGACTGTTCTAGTTCCACGAGCCATGTTTGATGGATGTCAGTTATCAGTTATCTCCTGCTAATTTTCCCTCTGAAAGTTCTCCACTGCCTGAACCGGGTATTGAACCCACACTCTTTGGGTTTGTCACTGGATCTAACCAACACTTTATCCACTGTGCCATGTGTCCTTGAGAAATATAGACAGACTCTAAATCTGCATACGCGATGAAAAGATGCGCCAAAAAACGTAATGAAAACAGTTTATCGTCAAAATCGTTATGTTATTTTATTATTAAGAGGAAGGATCAAAGTATTTTTAATACAGTGTAACCCGGATATAAGAGAGTTGTCGAGACCGGAGAAGAAGTCTCTTATATCCGGGTTTGGTCTATTTTGTTTAGGTAAGTATGGCTCTAATTTGGGACCAGAGAAAATCTCTCTTATATCCGGGTCTCTTAAATCCGGGTTACACTGTATTCAATAATTAAATAATTTAATTTTTTTATCCTTTACTATACTAATCATAAAGCTTATTGCAATCTGACAACCCCAAATATTTTTAAAAGAATTTTGATTTGTTTTTGTATGTGCAAATTTTCTGAAGTGTGGATGTACAAACCAATAAATCTATCATTAAAAGGTCACATGTTTTAAGGGTTGTCCCCACTTACAGTGAAAAAAAAGAAAAAATCCCTCAAACCTTATCATCTGCTACACCATAACTTAACTATGAACACGTTTGGCTGTCATTCGACTGTCAATAAATCAATTAACACATCAGAAAACCCAAGACCCCATAGTCTTTTTTTATGCTATAAGTAATGTTTGTTTCAAATTGATTCAATTTAACTTTAAATTTGCTAATTTTCCTTAAATAATGTTTCAGAAATATATTTTATTTTTGCAAGATTTTTAAAACCAAGAATTAACATTTTTTTTTCACAAATGGCTGTTTTGATTGCTTTTATTGAGAAAAATAATCGATATAATTTCTGTTTGAAATACACCATGGAGTATTTTGCTTACTGGAAATAGTAAATTTTAAATACTTTAGCTTTCAGTTAAAGCTAAAATGAAAGCTTTTTCATTTTTAAAAGCTCATTTTAAACCTTATGTATCACAAATTACTGGAGGTATCTACAGAAAAATATTTTTTTAACACAGAGGTGGGCATTTTCATGAGAGGTTGACAACTGACTGTCTTAACAGACATGTTTTGGAATTTTTTGTAAGGGGGACATAACTATAACAATTGAATATAATATGAACACTTTATATAATTTTTTTTTTTTTGACTAGCCAATAATCTTAATAATTTAAGAAAATATTCTAAGCAATCTAATATTTAATTGAATTTTAGGTACTTTGACTTTATAATTTAACTTATGAAGACGCTGATTGAGGAAAGGTTAAAAAATTACCAATAATTTTTAACTTTACTATAGTTACTGTTCTTAATTTGCTGATAATTTCACATTTGGACATCTGTATTTAGAAAAATCAACATGTTTATACATAAATTGAATGCAAAATTATTTTTAAAATATTGGGGGGGGTCATTGAATCATAGTGAGAAGTTTTCCATTTATGATTAGTAAATACAGTCTTAATTTAATAACAATCACTTGACTCGCTACACATGAATATAGAATGATAAAAAGAATTAAATAGTTTATAAATTATTTTAATTTAAATTTTTAAAACATGAAAACAATTCTTGTAAGAATACATTATTCATCAAAATTAAAACAGACACACACACATATATATATATATGTGTGTGTGTGTGCGTATATATATATATATATATATATATATGTATGTATTTATATATACATATGGGAAAAAGATATATAAAATTTTATATATCCAGAACAATTTTATGAAAAATATTTTATGTGGCACATTTCATCCTTTAGGACTTCATTGTACTAAAGTGATGTTTACATTCATGCAACTACACGTGCACACATAACAGAGAGGACACTGAGAATTTCAAATTAGAATTGTTTTTTTGTTTTTTTAAATATATGTTTTGGGTATATAGTCTAGCCGATTTCATCCAGTTTCCTTTTCTTTATGTTCTGGGTTCCATCATTTTTGTTATTAAATATCTCACATTGTGATAATAGATCTGCCAAGAAAGGTGAAATGTAAGGACCTGGATGCAGATTTCCTGTGGATGATCTAGTGATTAAAGCACTTTCTATATATTTTCATGTTTGTAATTTGCTTTCTCTTTTAATTAAAGTAGCATTATTAAATCAAAATTATGATCAGATTCATTATGGTGAGCAATTTATGAATATTATATTGTAAAAGATCCCTTTTGTGTTCATGTAATCTTTTATTTAAATTCCTTAAGGTTTCTCCTATGTATTCCTTGTGGCATTTATTACAGGTGATAGAATAAATTCCTCCTTGAAATTTTACTATTTTTGCTTTCTATTAATAAATTTGTATCACTTTAAAAGTAGTAACAAATTTTATGTTAAGCATAGATAAATTCTTTTCACTTGTAGTTGTGATGGAGTTGATGGGTAGAATAATGTATTCTGATTTGTTAGACTTTTCAGGAAGGCCACTTTTCTATTTTTAAATATTTTATGAGCCTTTTGTTTTGCATTGAATATGAAATAATTAGGGTATTGGAGGAGCTTAAAAATATTTTCAATGTATTCCTCTTCATATAAATATTGAAGACTATAAATTCTGAGTGATCTTAAATAGATTCCAATGTTTATTTTATTTTGTTGTTATGGTGAGAATAAAAACTTAATAGATTGTTTTTATTAGTTGATTTGTGATGGACACTTACTTTTAGGCTATTGTCACTGCAGTGTAACATGATATCCAGGAAAGGTAAAGCATTGTTTCCATTTCATAAGTAAATTCTAACATATATTCACGTTTATTTAATTTATCTACAAGGTTAGGTAAGGTAGTTTTGCAGGAATATATTAATAAGAGTGTCATCAGTAGACCAAAAATATGTTGCTTGTTTAGGTAAAATATTTTGGAAAGCACTAGATTCAAGAAATTCTAAGAAAATACATAACATTCTGCTTAGAGGTGATCCCATTGGTAATCAAAATTTTTGTTTATAAAAATTATTTTTATTTTTTATTTTTGAAATAGCATTGGTTTTTATCATTTTACCTATTGGTAGGGGGTGGTTTTGTGGAATCGTCCACGTTACCTTTTTCACCCCTATTTGCAGAACAATCCATTATTACACCCACACACACCTGTTATCCATTTAAAATCCTAGTTTCGTCAAACTCGACTTTTCATTGGTTAACAGTCTAAAAAAACTGCGAACGCACGTGAAAAATCAAGTTGGCGCTCAAACATGTTTGAGCCTATTTTTTTTTCTCAAAAACTATATAAGGAAGACATTCGAATTGTTTAGTTAGTCAGATTGCAACACCCAGAGAGATGCCAACCAACTCCACGCCATTCTAAACTTTAACTTTCCCACATGAAATCAACTTCTGACTCAGAAACACATTGGCATATTCATTCTCTCTCTTTGAACAAACTTTGTAAACTTCATTTATTTTTGCTTAAAAAAAGTGATATATGTTCACTACAAATTAAGTAAAATAACTAGCAACATTCCATTCAACCAACAATCAAAAGGTACGCAACTTCGTACGACTCAAGAAAATATTTATACAAAACTACATACACATTAACATTTGAACTGTAAGAAAAATGAACACTTTAGT
Source organism: Acanthosepion esculentum (assembly GCA_964036315.1). Taxonomy (NCBI): domain Eukaryota; kingdom Metazoa; phylum Mollusca; class Cephalopoda; order Sepiida; family Sepiidae; genus Acanthosepion; species Acanthosepion esculentum. The sequence goes on from OZ038506.1 coordinate 35,467,349, forward strand.
ACATAAAACAACAAACTGTTTAATTCTTTAAAAAAATCTTATTAACACTTGCTAAAACTTTCAAACATACTTAACAAACTACGCATTTTAATACATCAATACTCAACCATTCATCAAATCTTAACTCATCTGTACATTTTTAAATTGTATATAAAATCACTGTATTGTTATGCATTCTACTTGCCTTGTTTTTATATTTCGTTTGCATGAAATATCCTAATTTTTCTCTATTGAGGATGAATGTTATTGTACACGCCACACAAAAAATCCTTCTGATTAAACCAAAATACATTCGCTAATCCCCAACAAAAATGATGACCCCCCAACGTATGAAAAATAAATTGAAGACATCCACTTTCAGAAACAAAATTGGGGACGGAGATTTTCAAAAGAAAAGGAAATATTTCAATCACATCACAACCAGATATATTTTTTTTCTTTCGCATATTTTTGGAAGGCGCGAAGAACTGCCATTTTCCCTTCAAATTTCTACCTGTTCAACATGGCAAACCCTATTCCTTCAACCAAGGCAGCAGTTAGACAGTTTAACCCCAACGTCCAAACATATTTCCTGCAATTGGATGCAATTTTCCAAGCGTGCCATATCACATCTCAACAAACCCTATGAAAACCCTACAGACAAACCCTATGAAAACCCTACAGACAAACCCTATGAAAACCCTACAGACAAACCCTATGAAAACCCTACAGACAAACCCTATGAAAACCCTACAGACAAACCCTATGAAAACCCTACAGACAAACCCTATGAAAACCCTACAGACAAACCCTATGAAAACCCTACAGACAAACCCTATGAAAACCCTACAGACAAACCCTATGAAAACCCTACAGACAAACCCTATGAAAACCCTACAGACAAACCCTATGAAAACCCTACAGACAAACCCTATGAAAACCCTACAGACAAACCCTATGAAAACCCTACAGACAAACCCTATGAAACCTTAAAACAAGCTATATTATGTCGAACTGGATTTTCCGAAGAATGCAAAATTCGAAATCTCTTAAACTTAATTATTGGTGACGGTAAACCATCCCAGTTATTACATTGAATGCAGTCACTACTTGGTAATGACAGCATATCCGATGCAGTTCTCAAACAAATGTGGCTAGACAAGCTTCAGCCGGAAATAGTTCGAATTCTAGCCACCTTAACGGACGAGGTTGATATTCAAAAATTGGCTATAATTGCCGATAATGTAGCCGACATGGCTCCCATGCGACAGATTTCTTCTACAACTTCATCAGATAATCTCACAACAGATCTCAACCAGAAAATAGAATTTTTATCGTCTGAATTACAAAGGATTTCTCTACGGCTTGACGAAGTACAAAAAACGCCGAGAAGAAGTCGTGGCAACTCTATTGCCCGACATGAACACCGTAGATCATGCTCAGCGTCGCGTCGCCACCATCATCCTCCTCACCACTGTCAGCATGGTAACTGCTGGTATCATGAAACTTTTGGCGCGCGCGCAAAGAAATGTCAACCACCTTGTGCTTACAAAAATACATCTCCAACTATTAATCAAGGAAACAGATTTTCTCGTACCCAGTAAAGGCGTTGGATGCCAGATTTAATAATGCAAACCATCTTTTTTACATTCGTGACAAGAACAGTCATCTGGATTTCTTAGTCGACACTGGCGCGCAGATTAGTGTAATACCGCTCAAATACTGTGATAAGTTGACATTAACCAAGCAAGTGTCGCTTAAATTGCAAGCAGCAAATGGCACACCTATTACTACTTATGGTGAACGCATCTTGTCATTAAACATCGGACTGAGAAGGGAATTCATATGGACCTTCACAGTTGCTGCTGTTGAAATGCCAATTATTGGTGCAGATTTCTTGACGCACTATAATTTGTCCGTTGAACTAGCCTCATGCACTCTGACTGACACAAGTACCAATCTAAAACGCTGTAGCTTTATTTCAAAACATTCCACACTAGATCTAACTGCTGTAGTACCTAAAGCTAACGGCTATGGAGAATTGCTACGCAAACACCAATCTCTACTATCACCATTCACCACACGGAACCAATCAAACATAATGCTACGCACACGATAAAGACAACAGGACCTCCAGTTTATTCCCAGCCTCATCATCTCCACCCCAGCAAGTTACGGATAGCTAAGGACGAATTCAATGACAAGCTTAAATTAGGCATAATCCGCCCATCGTCCAGTCCCTATGCTACTCCACTTCATATGGTACCTAAAGCTGATTCTCTCAACTGGCGTCCGTGTGGTGATTACAGACTTCTCAATGCACAAACTATTCCGGATAAGTATCCAATTCCACACATAAAAGATTTTGCCTTATCCCTGGAAGGTGCCAAAGTCTTCACTAAATTGAATCTACGAAAGGCTTTTTACCAAATCTCTATAGAAGAATCTGACATCCAAAAGACTGCAGTAACAACCCCTTTCGGTCCGTTTGAGTTTACTAGAATGCCTTTTGGCTTGTGTAATGCAGCCCAGTCATTTCAGAGGCTCATCGATGAAGTCCTCCGTGGACTACCTTACACTTAGGCTTATATCGATGATGTTTTGATAGCCAGCAAATCACATGAGGAACACCATGAACACTTACAAACTGTTTTTCAATGTCATCAACACTAAGTTAAATATCGATAAGTGCATATTTGCAGTCCCAAGCTTAACCTTTCTCGGGTATATCATTGATGAACATGGGTTAACTCCCTTGGACCAGAAAGTAAACACAGTAACGAATTTCCCACCACCCTCCACTTTACGACAACTCCGAAGGTTTTTAGGGATGATCAATTACTATCAACAATTCATTCCTAATTGTGCTTCAATACTGTTACCTTTAACTAATATATTGTCTAGACACAAGAAAAAAAATTTGAAGATATCCTTATCCCAAGAAGAAATGAACTCCTTCATCGGACAATGCCAAACTGACCTTAACTACCGATGCATCTTCTGACACTGTAGGCGCTGTCTTACACCAAGTTACACATGGAAACGAGAGACCGTTATCGTTTTTCTCTCTCAAGCTCAACACCACACAAAAGAAGTATAGTACCTTCTTGAGAGAACTACTTGCAGTTTATTTAGCGATCCGGCATTACCATCACATTTTGGAAGGTCGTGAATTTACAGTATTCACAGACCATAAGCCGTTAATGTATGCCCTGCACTCCAAATCAGACAAACACAATCCTCGAGATGTCCGTTATATGGACTATATAAGTCAATTTACTTCTGACATTCGCTATGTAAAAGGGACAAGTAACACTGTCGCGGACACATTGTCTCGTACAACGCTTAACACAGTACAGCCTGCTACACTCAACTTTGATATACTCGCAGAAGAGCAGCTTAGTGACGAGACCTTTTCTTCTGTTCAATCTGATACCACTTTACAGCTTGAGAAGCGACCACTACCGTTTACAAACAAGTTGGTATATTGTGATATCAGTATGGGTAATCCACGCCCTTATCTTCCACCATCTATGTGAAGACCTGTATTTGAACACTTCCATTCGCAAGCTCACCCTGGTGCTAAGGCAACGTTGTGGACCATATCAGACAGATTCGTCTGGCCCGGTATGGCAACTGACATCAAACAGTGATCCCGCACGTGTCAATGTTGCCAGGCAACCAAGATCGGACGACATACTAAAGCACCTTCGTCAACCTTTCCAAACCCTGATGGTCGCTTTACACACATACACGCGGATTTAGTCGGTCCCTTGGATCGTGTGAACGGAAACGAATATATCCTTACCATAATTGACCATTTCACACGATGGCCAGTTGCAGTACCATTGTCATCGATAACAGCAGAAACAGTAGCAAATACAATATTCACTAATTGGATTTCAGTATTCGGGTGCCCATCGGTCATTACTACCAATAGGGGCCCACAGTTTCAGTCTACCTTATTCAGTGAATTTACAAATCTACTCGGAATCAAGCACATCTCCACCACAGCTTATCACCCCTGTAGCAATGGCCTGGTGGACAGGTTTCACAGGCAGCTCAAGTATGCTCTTATAGCGTCCACCAGCGGTCGTACCTGGGTGGACAAGCTACCTTTTGTGATGCTTGCGCTGCGCAACACGGTGAAATTGGACCTAAAGTGTACCAGTGCAGAGTTAGTCTTTGGCAAACCTTCGAGCCTGCCTGGACAGATTTTCAGCAACAGCACAGAGAATACCCCTTCCAGTAATTTTGTTAATGATTTAAAACAAAAAATGACAGACATAATTTATACACCAACCCGGGCATACAATAAACCATACTACATACCAATGGACTTAGTCAGCAGACTACGTATTCCTCCATCGAGATGCTCTTTGCAAACCTTTAACACTGAACTACACCGGTCCACAGCTAGTTATTAACTGATCGCCTAAATACTTCATGATCGATATTACCAGAAAGCACAACACAGTAAGCATTAATCGACTGAAACCAGCATATATGCAGAATAGTGACAAAACTTCAGCTACACAAGAAGCAACACAAACAGAATCACCAAATATACAAGCACGTCCAACAGATACCACTTCGACTACAAAGACTACCTGTACCAAATCGGGTAGTCATGTACATTGGCCTGAAAGTTCAGGATGTATATTACATATTAATATTCATACGTAATGACTATTAATCTGAGGGGGTGTAAAATGTGGAATCGTCCACGTTACCTTTTTCACCCCTATTTGCAGAACAATCCATTATTACACCCACACACACCTGTTATCCAATTAAAATCCTAGTTTCGTCAAACTCGACTTTTCATTGGTTAACAGCCTAAAAAAACTGCGAACACACGTGAAAAATCAAGTTGGCGCTCAAACCTGTTTGAGCTTATTTTTTCTTCTCAGAAACTATATAAGGAAGAGATTCGAATTATTTAGTTAGTCAGATTGCAACACCCAGAGAGATGCCAACCAACTCCACGCCATTCTAAACTTTAACTTTCCCGTGTGAAATCAACTTCTGACTCAGCAACACATTGGCATATTCATTCTCTCTCTTTGAGCAAACTTTGTAAACTTCATTTATTTTTGCTTAAAAAAAAGTGATATATGTTCACTACAAATTAAGTAAAATTCACCATTACCATCTTGCTATGTCCGCGTTCACTCTAGGAACCTAATGCAGAGTGTATGTTGATGAATCTCAATGCTTAGTATACCGAGACAACCTTTGCCAATGCACCTTAGGAGGCTTTGATGTCCCATAAGAGATCAAATAAGACTTGAACTAAATAAAGTTCAGCATATAGGAGAGTTTGAAAAGAAAGATATGCAAAACACAAAATTCTGCCCCCCTCCCCCTTTTAAGGGTAGATTCTTCTGAACTTCCATCCAATTCTTCTCCAGTTAAAGGTTGAGATCAAACTAGATATCAAGTATCTTGCATGGGCTGTCTGTTGAAAGGATTAGAAAGAGAAACTCCCTTCCAGACACTCAACTGTAAGCCAAGAAACTTGTGATTAATCATGGCTGCTGTTATTGTCTTGTGTCCTTTTTTACTGACTTTGTCTGTTTCATTATAAGCACAGTCATGTCACCGACATGGGCAGAAGGTGGAAGTAGTACCAGATAATAATTCCACATAGGACCAGATATGCCTTTAACATGTCAAGATTCCAAATCAAAGACAAAGGATAGACAACCTTGAATAGAGCAGAACAACATGAAAAGTTTCAACTTTACTCCATTCACTCCCACCATCATACTGGGAGAGGCATACAAGCAGTGCCAGATATACCTATGGGCTTAGCAGACTGAAGCCTTGGGCCTCAAAATCTAAGGGACCTCCAAGGTGTATAATATTTTTGACACTGTCAAAGGCCTTTCTTTCATATGCTGTCATAATGCATTGTAGACTTTAAATAACCCTTCAGTAATTTTAAACAAACGTCACATCCTTGGATTTATTCAAATTGTTTAATTTAGCATTTTTCCTCTACTTGTGAGAATTTGGAGGGGCCTCACAAGTGGAATAGTCTAGAGCCTCTCTTCATTTAAACCCGGCCTTGCATACAAAAGCTGAATCCAGGAATGAAAATGCAAGCTGAAATCGGTCAATGTGAGAACAGCCTCCAGAAAATGATAGGTAACTGTCGAACACCTTATATTGAATCAAACTGATCAGCACAGACTCACTTAACTTTTTCTATGATCATGTATACCAAATGAAGGGTGTCCTGAATAATCCTACTCTTCACAGCACAAGTCTGTTTGGGTTCAAACTAGACAAGACAGATTGCAAATGGCTATTTAGAACTCTAGTTAAAATATTTAACTGTTTAACATAGGTCAATAATTACTAATCCTGTCCCCACCATGATTTTCCTTACCCAACAAATTAATCAAACTTTTGGTGAAGCATAGGGGTATATTACCATTCTTTAACCAGTTGTTATAAATCAAATACAGTAAAGGGACAAACATACACGACTGCCTCAAGTATACTTCATCAGGCAGACCATCTGTCCTCAGAGTCTTGTACCTGTCAACAAATTTTGGTACATCCCAAATTTCTGCTTTTATTATAGAATGCTTGCATCCAGCTACTTCAATCACCTAAAGATGAGAAAAGTTGGCTAAACAGAGGCTGAAATGAGTATGGCTCACACCAGACCTCCTCGTGAATAGCTCTTGAAAGTAACTCCAAAAAGATGCCTTCATTTGTAGTCACTTGTTTGTCCAGCAATGTAACAACCACAGAGATAAGTCGATCAGTTACATTCTGAAGTTCCTTTTGTCACAAATCAGCAGCTATGTTCATCTTGGAAGACAAGGACTAATGGAGACTGATGAGGTCAGTAAATGAGATGATCCGGGTTAAAGATAGTAAAGACCAACACCTTCCGCACATCCCAGTTTTTAGTTATATCTTATTTGTATGAATTATCAAAAAAATGCCTTCTATTGCTTTAGAAATAATTTAAAATGGAAGGAACATTGAAATAAGTTTTGACAATGTAGACGGGGAAAAGTGGGCATCAGTTTCCACGCTTAAGTTAAGAGTAGCATTTTGAATTTCTATAACAATTAACATGAGATCATTTGATCAAATCTATCAGCACCTAATATAATTCTTTCTGAATTTCTGGGACAAATAGTTATTATTTATCATTATTTACGTGTATTTAACCATTAGACTACAGGAAGTCATCATAGCAAAGCAAGATAAAAATTATCTTATTGTTTTAGGTACAAAAATAATTTTAACAAATATAGATATTGAAAGGTCCAAATAAGATGCACTTAAGCACAATAATTGAACCTTGTTTTACAGTGGTGGCTTCATGGAAAAGCATGCTTAGTCTGGTTTCTCAGATTAAAAAGGGAATACAGATTTGATTCCTATTAGGAGACACATTTTCTTTAATAAAATTTTGATCTCCATGATGGTAGATATTAATTTTGCCATTTAAAAAACAGTGATGTTAAACAAATATGCCTACTAAATGTTAAAAAATTAATTAATTAATTAATTATAATTGCTTCATAATTGATTGTGAGAGATAGTCCACATATACAAAACATAAAGACAGTAAGCTGATGACAAAGAAAATCCAAAAGAAGAAAGAATATTATAATTTATCAAATATTATAAGACCAGTAGATAAAATAGAAGCATGGCAAGGAAAATATTTACAATCAGAATATTTGAACACACCTTTCTCAAAAAAAAAAAAAAACAAGCCGAGGTTGGACTTTTTGAAAAAATTACATTTAAAACAATTTGCATTGTGCTTGTGTAGATCTGTTGTAAAAATTTAAGGAGGTATATGCGATAAGAATCAACACTTGATTAAGATACAAGGTTATGGATGTTGAATATCATAGCTGAAAAAGAATATTTGAAGGTACAAATTGTAAAACATTAAATTTTGTATATTCGTCATTCTGCAAATATTATATTCACTGAGGATACCTAAATTTCTATTTAGGCCTAGAATGTGAGATTTTGTTCTAAAAAGGAATTTTAACTCAGGCTTACAGTGATTTTGTTGGCAACTAAATGAAGATCTTAAAAGGGTGCATTAATATTATCAGTATTACGGTCCAGTTGGTAGAAATGTGTAGCTAAAGGGAAATTGATATTGTTATCTCTGATGGTTTTTGTTTTGTTTATATATATATTGGAAGAAAGATGTATGACAAAGTGGAAAAAGTTTTGTGTGGCGCATTTTGTCACATTGACTTAAATAAACCTACTTCAATGAAGTGGTGAAACGCACCACACAAAATATTGTATATGCCCCCTTGGACTAAGCTTTTTGAATTATTATATATATCTGTTGTTAAAAAAAAAAAAAAAGTTAAAAAAACAAAAATATGAAAAACGCAATATTTGCAGTACATAAAAAGAATGAAAATATTATCTAACTACAAAAGGAAATAGAGTTTAACACTACATCTGAAAAATATGTATATTTTAAAATTTATCTACAAACTTAGCAAGAATAAAAATGTTCCATTACTAGATGTTCTTGCAGAATCCATTAACAACACATTTACCACTTCAGTATACAAAACACCACAAATAAAAACTCCTTCAGTTTCAATTATAATAACAAATGTCCGCTTAGATATAAATTAGCAGTAATAAAAAACTTCATAATGAGATCACATGTGGTCTCACCCTTGCGCAATCTGTTCTTTAAAAACTTAGGAAAATAAAACAAATACTAATTAACAACAATTTTCAAAACTACATTATAGACAACCAAATAAAATGTTTTTTTTTTCAAAACTAAGCAACAATAACATCATTCGTAGAGACAATAGAAATAATATAAATATATTTTACACAAAAAAATATAAACAGGATGAATTCAGTTTAAGGAATATTATATAAAAATTGCTTTATACCTGTTCAACAAACTAAAAATATCAAATTTATTATCAACAATAAAAAAAAAAAAAGAAAAGCTGAAAAACATCTAACCTTATTTACACTATTTACTTTCAGACTATTGTCCCCAAATTTGTTGTTGTTGTTGTCACACAATAACAGTGATGATAACAAAAAAGATGAGGACAATAGTTTGAGTGTAAATAATGATCACTCTTTATCCCAGAAATTCAGACAGAAACATCTAACCTTATTACCAAAAATTATATCTTGATGACAATATCAAAACTATATCAGACCAACATGATTTATAAATTCAGATGCCCATGTAAAATCTCTTCCTCATACACCCAGGGCATGTGCATACTACTCCTGAATTCCCTGACTGGGCTGATTGGGGGTCCCAGGCAGTGCATTGTGACCTTTGCTATCTTATCAAAATTTGCTTTTTTATATTTACATTTATATATGTTACAAATTAAACTAAGCACAACTGACAACTAAGCACAAATTTTCACCGATTTTGATGTCATTCTGAGGTCTTATTTTTATGACATGTCTCTAATTTGTATTTAGATACATTGTATTTATTTTCAATTTTTCCAGTTGAATTCTTCACCTGCAGTGCTGTTTGATAAAAGTGACTCACCTGATTTTTTTTACTTAAAATTTTTTCGCCTATTGTTCTTGGGGTCAAACTAATTTTTAATCTTACTAATATAAAGACCCCTTCTCGACTACCTAGTAAAAAGGTTTACTCACCCTAAGGTATTCTATTGATAATTATAATTTTGGATATAAGTGAGATTTAGGGAAAAACTCTGTGCAAAAAAAGTGGCTCACTTTAAATAAAGAATAATAGAGGTATAATTTATTTATAATAGGTAATATAGTTCAAAATATTTAATGATCTATGGGTCCTTTATTTTGAATAACCTTTTCAACCCTTTCTGGCATTGACTTGATTAGGTTTTGGCAAATCTCATCTCCAAGCATTGAATTCCATTTGGATATGAAATTCACAATCAAATCCTCTTTGTTGCTCAACTACTTTCTCGAGAGCCTGTACTTTATAATGCTCCATAAGTTTTCTATGGGGTTGAGGTCAGGAGATTGGGGCGGCCATGTCATAAAACTCACCTGCTTCTCATCAAAGTATTCCTTCATCAATTTTGATTTGTGACAGGGAGCATTATCCTGCATAAAAATGAGCTTGGTGGGGTCGATTTGCACCCTTTCAGCAGAAGGGAGCAAACAAGACTAAAATTCTCTTGTACCGCTCGCTCCTGAGGGTCTTTTCAATAGGTTTTCAGAAACCAGTTCCATGAAAAGAAAAGCATCCCCCAGAACATTATACTGAACGGATGCTTGACAGTACTTACTGCTAAATTCAAAGAGCTTTCAAAGCTGCTTCTTTGGATTTTAGATCGCTTATCCTTTGAATTTAGCTCAACTTTCGTTTTTTCAATACATTTTATTGTTGATTACTACATAATCTCTTGTTATTTCTTCCTTGTGTCTTTTGCAAATTTAAATGTGATGTGCTAACCAAAAACGCAACCTTCACCAAAGCTTTCTTAACAATACTAAACCAAATCTAATTAGCAGGCCACACCATCTTATAAATTACTATGAAAAGTTTTTTATTCATAATTTTATAAAAATATCAATGAACTATTATTGTCAATTTTCAAGAAGAAAGAAAATGTATACATCCACTTTCATATATTTGAGCTTTAAAATTCTAATCATCACTTTTTAAAACCTTTACCACTATGCAGGCGACAATTTTCACCGTAGAATTCTCTTCTTTTGCTACTACTCTAGGCGCATCCTGTCACCTTGAGACGATTGCTATAAATGAACATTTGTCAACTGTTATTTCCGGTATTTTAAGCTGGAAATCACCTACTACTGATTTGAAACAAGTCTTGTTGGGGACGAGTGAAATGTATTAAGTTTTCTTAACAAGAATGTTGGAATTAATAAGAAGGATTTTTGGGTTAGGTTGGTGTGTACTAATCATTCATCCTCAACAATAAAATGTTTTACAATATGAAACACAACGAGGCAAAAAAAATCAATTCAAACAATACACACATTTATATACAATTAAGAAAATATTTAATGTTTTGAGATATCAAATGTTGGTGTGTTTGTATTTGTATAAAAATATCAGGTTTGTTTGAGTGTTTTGATATATTCATGAACTATTGCAAAGTTATAGTCAAATGAGTTTTTTGTAAATTAAATGTTCATTTACTATTCAACGTGAATGTGTATGTAATTATTTCTGTACTGTTTTTGGGTTGAGTTGTTCGAAGTTGCGTACACTTAACTGTAGTTTAAGGTTTTAGTTCGATCGTAATTTTACTTGAATAGTAGTGAATATAATTGTTCACTTTAGTTAAGTTCTTTTCTGCGGAAAAGTTATTATTTTGAGTTACGTGGTTTTGTTTGGCATCTCTGTGTTCGATCTGCTGACAATATTTATTGCTGTGAATTACAACAAATGTGGCACAAGGCCAAAAGAGGGGGTGGGGGAAAAGGACGGTCATCAATTGTCTTAATTTTAAACTTAGCTAGCCACAACCACTGACCCAATCATACCAAACAGTATTCCTACCACCAAAACAACACATTCACACTTACCTTTCTTACTACACCCACCAAAATACCTCACTGTCTCAATGAAAATCTAACCCCACATGTACAAATAATGTCTGTGGGGGGAGGGGAATAAAAATAACAAGTTAAAAGAACCCCAATGATTATATACAATATGACATAAAATTATTTACAAGAAAAAACAAAATCATGTTAGTAATAAAAATACCACAGACCTTAAATGTGGCAGAAAAATCAGTTAACTAGACGAAATCGATGCGGGACTTTAAAAAATAGAGAAAACATTCATCCATTCCAAACACTCACACAGACATGCACTCATTCAGACACAACAACAAATACGAAAACAAGCTCGCGAAACGAAAGGCGCCCCGCATCCACCAGAGAACTGAAATCACTGACCACCTAACGAGAGAGGGGATGGGGAATTAAACTAAAGGAAAAAAGGGGCGGGGTCAGAAATAAAAGGGGCCAATGAACAAACACACCCTAGCTAAGTTTACTGGAAAAGAAAAGAAAACTAAACAATCAAAAACCTACTCTAGCCTAAATCTAGGGATGGGTTGCCGAAGTTCGACCCAGGAAAACAATATCCTGATGCTTAACCGGCATCAAAATGCCACTCCAGGTCAGCCCCTTTTACTCGACACATACGCACAAGATTCACCCACCTTTTGCCAAATTCTGATGAGGTGAGCCGCCGCCTATCCGCCCTAATCTTGACTTTAAGCTGATGCTTAAAGAACAAGATCAGTTGGGAAGAAGTGAACTTCTCGCCCTCATAGAATTCCTTCTGATGCGTCGTCCAAATCACGACTCCCATAACACCTAGTAAGCAATAGAACACATAATGTTCAGCCTTCGTCATCTGCGGCACCACATTGCTACAAACAGAACTGGCCTCAAGGACAAAGAACTTTCCCTGCAGCATGCGAACCATGAGGCCTTCAACAAACTTGCACAACGGCACTACCGCCTTGCAATGAAAGAAGGCGTGACCAATGGTCTCGACCTCTCCAGTACAGTGACGGCAGTTTGGATATTTCTCCAAGCCTGCTGAACAAAGTCTCTTGGCGACCAAGAGGGCCCCACGAATCACCAGCCAGGTGAGTGATGCCTCATCATTATTGAGGCATTTCAACCCAGGCGCCCAAGGCCATATCGAGCGAGCCTCCTGCTTCGTAAGACCGAGCTCGTCAATCAGATCATTCTGAACGGCCCCCCTGACTAACACTTGATACAATGCCCTACGAGACAACGCCTGGACGTTGGAGAGGCCATCCAACGCCCGTGAGAGGCGTTTCAGAGCATGACAACATTCGCGGTAGAAGGAGCATTTGGCTTGGAGTGTACGGCCGGCCTCCTCCCGGCACGTGTGCACACTTCTCAGGGATGGGAAATGTTTACGGACGTCTTCCTTCCAGAAGGCGCCCTCCTCATCCGATCCGCGACCCATTCGGTCTAGAAAGTTGATGCGAAGCATATATTGACGAATCTCAATGCTAGGCATACCCAGACCGCCCTCAGAGGGATGAAGGCAACAGATCTCGCGAGATACCATAGCGGCTTTGTTTCTCCACAAGAAAGAGAACAAGAGCCTTACTAATAATATTAGTCTGGTAGACGGGAGTGGAAGTACAGAGAATCGGGTAGATGTGTGAAACACATACTTCCGCCCTCCCCTTCAAGGAAATCCTCCTCTGAGACCACAGATTAACCGCGATCTCGGCCTTCCCTTGTACCTCCGACCAATTCATTTCCAACTGGAGATCAGGACCGAACCAGACGCCGAGTATCTTGATCGGCCCATCCGTCCAGTGGAAAGGTCCGGGAAGAGAAACTCCCTTCCACGCACCTAACCGCAATCCAACCGACTTATCGCGGTTGATCTTGGCCCCTGTCACCATCTCATACCCACTGATTTCTTTGCTGACTTCATCAATCTCGGCTCTGCTCGACACAAGAACCGAAACGTCGTCAGCATAGGCAGAATACCTGGCTGAGGTGGTAGGTGATAGGCAAGGAAATTCCGCGCAGGACCGGATTCGCCTTTAACTTGCGGAGGAATGGTTCCAACGCAAGAACGTAAAGCAAAGGCGAAAGCGGACAACCTTGACGAATGGAGCGAGACAATACGAAAGGCCTCGATCTTACCCCATTCACCTCCACCAGCGCACCGGGGGTCGCATACAAAAGTCGGATCCAGGAGTCTGTTTGGAGCCAATCAGACTAGACAGGACAAGCTGTAAACATCTTCACCAAAATCTTTAACTCTGTGTTTAACATAATCAAAGGGCAAAAGTTATTATTTACCCCATCCCCACCGTTCTTGTCCTTACGCAGCAACTTGATCACACCCCTGGTGAAACGTTGGGGTATAGACCCCTGCTTCATCCAGTTGTTGAAGATCAGCTCCAGCAAAGGAACAAAAACGGGCGACTGCCTCAAGTAAACTTCGTAGGGAAGACCATCTAGTCCCAAAGATTTATCCAGGCCAACCTGCTTCAGCGCTTCCCAGATTTCCGACTCTGTGATGGGACCCTCGCACCCAGCCGCTTCAGCTGCCTCGAGGCAGGGAAAGTCGGCCAAATAGGCGTTGAACCGAGCAGGGCTCAGACCGGGCTCCCTGGTGAAAAGATCCTGAAAATAATCTCGAAAAGCCTCGCATATGCCCGCGTTTGTAGTCACGGTCCGATTATCCGGCAATGTGACGCACGCGATATGTCGCCGAGCAGCGCTCCGATTTTCCTCTGCACGCAATTCAGCGGCCATATTCGTCGCCTCAGAGGACATTCTTTTTAACCTAGCCGTAACTACCAGAGCTTGATCCTTCTTGATAAGCAAGGAGGACAACTCTGCCTTAGCTAAGGATATTTCCCCACTATTATGGGATTTCACTGCCCGATCAACTTTTTCTTCTAAAGCCGTTTGCGCCGCTAATCTATCTAGATTGAGTCGACGACTAAAATCGGCAGCAAACGTTCTAATTTTACATTTTAATTTATCCCACCAGGCATTCCCTAAAACCGCCCCCGTCAATTTCCTCTGTATCATTAGTAACAGCTGGTCCCGGAAATCCTGCTCACCAAATAGTGAGCAGTTTAATTTCCAGTACCCAGCCAACCTAACCTTAGGCGTATCTAAGTTTACACGGACCCGGACAAGCCTATGATCCGTATAAACTATATAATGGAAGCTTGGACACCCTAAGAGCCCTACATCGACTCTCCTAACTAAAACTCGGTCGAGGTAGCTCGCAAGCGTCCCAGAAGCCGAGTTGCCACTATTTGTCCAAGTCCATGCTACCTCACGAGGGTGCTCATTTCGGTACTTATCTACAAGATCAAACCCGCCGACAAAGTCCCAAAATGGTTTCACATCAGGATTGTTAATACCCGGTTTTTGCCCTATACGATCTATATCGGGGTCAAGGACGGCATTCCAATCCCCGCTAAAACTACCCGACGAGATGTCGTCAAAAACGGCTCTATCTGCCGAAACAAAGCAGGTCGCTCAGAATGGTTATTGGGCGCATAAACCCCAATGAGTCGTAGAGCCTTATCCTTTATGGTAAAATCCAGCACGCAAAGCCTGCCCGCCGGATCTGCGAAGACAAGAGTACATGCAGCCTTCAAAGACTTGCTCACTAGCCAAGAGATACTCCTCGAACGACCATCAAAACATGCTGAATAAAGGGAGAACCCCTTACACAGTATGTCCTCACGGCCATGAAAAGAAAACCGGGTCTCTTGCACACAACAAACATCCACCCCTAGGCGCTGAAGGTCACGAGAGAGCCTCGCCCTGCGAGACTCGGACCTCAGTCCCCGCACATTTAAACTTGCTAACCAGAGAGCCATAGTGAAGACCGGTTAGTGTTGAAGTACTGGTTTGAACATGGCCGGGGTAAGGATACCGACAGCCTCTCCCATAGACCCATGGCCCATCTCAGTTTTGATGGTACCGTCTTGGGAGATTCCGCCGATATCCCAGGGAAGTGTCAGTTTTATGGCTCTATACAGGGATGGGTAAAATAAACGGGAACCCTCCCTGCACAAAATTGTTTCAGATGTTTCAGTTTTTGATTCTGGACAATGGTGATCGGCACGGCCATCTTATACGACATGATGGCCTCGTCCAGCATTGCCCAAATTTGTTTTGCACCAGAACCCGTTCTTATAACAGTTAGTACCCTTTGGGCAAGCGGGAAGTTTTGCGGCACTTCAATGTCCTGGTCGGCAAACTGCCTTATGGAGAGCAAGTACTTGAGGTCTTTTATCCGGTTGCCATAATCCCGGGCTTTCTCCGCCTGGGCAGGGGAAATGCGACAAACATCCTCTCCCGTATTGAAAATGAGCTTCTGAGCCTTTTTCTTTTTATCTTTTAGCTCCTGTGTGGGGCTTCTTTGTCGTTTGGAAGAGGAGGGAGGAATTTCTGTTATTTTAACAGGGGAAGGGCTGGGAGTATGAAGGGGAGTGTGAAAGATTCTATGTTTATAGGGGCTGGGATCTCTGCTGGGAAGATGAGATTTAGACGGTGTTGTCAGAGGGGAAGGTTTCTTTTTTGGGTGAAGGTGCGGACCAGGCCGAGGACGTGGAAGGAACAGGATTTGAGTGTTGAGACTGCTTTTGTTTCTCTAATTTCAATTTTAGGGCCTTTATTTTTTCTGTTTTTTTCGAACCCAGGATCATATTTTCTTTGTTGGTCTTTGAAGGATTGCTGAGAGACCGGGGCATCACCCTTAACGTTGCCAGAGGGAGTGAGACTGTGTGTGTCTTTCGTCCTTGGGGCTTCAGGGGACTGAGGACCCGCTGTCTGGCGCTTCCCTCTGGCCTTACCAGCTACCAGCCATTCCCCTCCCCCTTCTCCGCAACTGCACTAGCAGTGGGCGAAGGCTCTTTGGGGAATGTGGCCTTAGATGTTTCGCCAACCGGAGGATTCACCGACCCGATCCTGGAAGCTGGCACGCCCATTACAGGCGAGGCGGAAGGTAAAGACGCGGTCAGAGGGGGATTTTGGTCTACTGGAGCTTGACTTCCAGAGGCCTTCTTCTCTGGGCAGGAAGAGGAAAGGTGACCAGGCTTTCCACACTTCCAACATACAGGTTTGTGACCGGTCACAATGACCAGCAGCTTCAAGCGTCCAATATCCAGACAGTTGGGGATGGAGCGGAAGGCATTTTCGTCCAACATGATTAGGTTTAGGCTATCACAGGAAGCGCCCAGAATTTCGCCATACTGGGACAAAAAAGCAGCGAGATATTCCCCGATAACCTGAGAAGGGACCTCGTATATTCTTACTCTGGTCCGTCGGCCTTCATACTCTGTGCGCAAGATAAAATCTTTGGTTATTAAGTCACGGGTCGATGCCACAACGCAGTCTTCTGGCGTGGGTAGCAATACGTCCCAGATGAAAAATCCGGCTCCCTTAACTATTCTGAGGGGCTTGATCCCCAAGGACTCCAGTGCTTTCAACACTGTGTTTTTCGTCGTGCAACAAATTTTGCGCGTACACTTATCGACGACGAAAACTGACACTATTCTTTTGTCAATTTTTCTCAATTATATGGGGTCTTCTAAGAGTCCACCTTCTACGACAAGGTGAGCATAAGTCTTAGCTCGCTCCAAGAACTCCGCTAAATTGAAAATACAGTTTGGAGGGGACTTCCAACATGAGGGCGATTCCCCGGCCTCTGAATTTTCCATTTTCTTGTCAATCTTTGAGGCACTATTGGCCGCCATACAATTTTCATTATTGCCATTTTGGGCATCCATACTTTTAGTGCTTTGGCCATTTTGGGCTTCCATACTTTTAGTATTTTTGCCATTATTGGCTTTAGTAGATTTACGGGGGGGGGGGTATTTTCCATGACATTATTCAGAGAAGTATTTGGAAGCACTGGGTACTCCTCTGTATCATCTTTATCGCGGGGCTTTTTCTTTATTGAAAAAAGATGTTTTTAACCGATCTTTTTAGGTCAGGGATGACCAGTTTTTTCTTTTTTTATAAGAAAGGACGAAGAATTTTTTTCTTCTCCATTTAAAAAAGGGGGGGAGGGGAAGTGAGGTAAAAACAAAGTACGCCTATAGGCAATATGTGCGAGGGAGAAACCTAGATAAGTAAAGTCCTCATAATAGTGGAAAAAAAAAAAAAAATTAATTAATTACAGAAACAAAGAACAGATAAATACAAAAATCACATGACAAACGAGAAAAATAAAACATGGTTCACTTAAAGGCAAGAAAAAAAAATAAACACGTACAAAAATTAAAGAACTAAGTTTGCCTAACGGCAAAGCAATAAATTAAAAAATAAAAACGTTAGACAAGTAAACAGCAAAGAAATACGAAACTTACAAAAACAGACAGAGCTAGTTACAAAAACAAAATGGCTGACACCAAAACAAATAAACAAAAGAGAATAGACAATACAAAGGTTAGAACAGAATAAATGGACAAATACATAAAACAAGGGTTATTACGAAATAAAGAGACAATACAAAAATGGAAACAAAAACAAAAAACGAAAAAACTTAAAGGATATTAAAAGGAAAGAAATACAGAATTAACGGGTAGTCAAAAAATAAAGCAATAAACGGACAGGGGTTACAAACAAAAGAAAAGCGAAGGTATAATTAAAAGAGAAATTAAGGAAAAAGAAAATTAAAAAGAAAAAACTGGAATAAAAAGAAAAAGGAGCAAAAAAAAAGGGGGGTAAAATTAAAAAATGGGGAGGGAAAAAAAGGAAAATAAAAAATGAAAATTTTTCAAAACAGTCGTAAAGAACAAAAGACAGTAATAAAGTCACACTTAACAGAAATACAGTTCAAACACAATTGGGGTAATTTCCAAAAAATCGGATAGCAAAACAACGGAGTCAGTAAAGGTCAACAATGTTTGATCCGCTGACTGATTTGGTCAGTTTAAAATCTTCCTTTTATAAGTTCTCGGATCTCAAATCGGCTCACACAATTTTGGCGCAATTTACTTCTTTTCATGTGAGCTTTCGAATTTTTGAGCTGTAAGATTTTGGCATTAAATAACTCGTAGAGGTTGATATGCTACTAAACAAAATCAACAAACCAATGTGAAAGAACTATTTCATGACATTAATCCATATAATATCCTACAATTTCTTAAAGAAATCAAAATGTATTCCAAAATATAACTTCACCAAAACTACAACATAAAATACACATGTCACTACCTCTTGTAATAATGTCCGCACAAATATGTATATGCATAAAAAGCTGAGTATCATCTACCATGTATTCAATTGTGAAAGCAGAATAACATTTTTATTACTTCAAAGCTCCAAAGAAAATTAAATTTTGGCATTAAATGACCCATAAGGAGCTGATATGCCATTAATCAAACAAATCAAACACAAGAGAAAAACGAACGGAAGTGACAAAGACGTTTCAACTGATGAATGTTTATAATTCTATGGACAGTGTAGTTCTAAAGGAACTAAAAACTGGTAACATTTGAACAGAGATCCTGAAATGTTTAGCACACATGAGAAAAGAAACCTTGGAGAATTTAACACTTGCAAGGATCATCAAAAGCAAAAGTAGCAGAGGAAAACAGTAACTTACTTGGTAAGTGACACCAAGAATTATAAAGGAGAAAGTATTACTGAGAGTAACAAAAGATAGGAAGCTGTGGAGAGCCATGATCACCAGCACCCTGAAAGGACAAGATCATTGTTACAAAAAGGTAATTTAGTATTTGACGCTTATATTTTGATGATAATGAATATCACCAACCCAATACCAAGATTAGGAATTCACTTCTTGCCTAAAAGTTCTGTACTATACAAATTGGATCAAAGTCACTAGTGTTTTGTACCCAATAAAAAGAACGAGTTGCATATCATTAAAACACATGCAAGAAGAACAGTCTCTTACCTTCTGATACTTCTGACATCTTAAAGATTTCAGTCTGAAGAGATGCAATAGGAAAGACATGAATGTTGGAAGTGGTCGCTTTCCTTGGCTGTTTTGTACCTTCTTCACCACAATTATCATCAATTGAAAGACTTCGCTTCAGGGCTGTAGATACTGTAGGCGATAAATCAAGAGAACACATGCATTCATGAGAGAGAGAGAGAGAGAGGTTGTATATTGTCTCACTTAAATACAAACAGTGAAATTAATACTGTTGGTTGTTTGCTTTTTGTTTAGCAGCATATCAACCTTCATGGGTTATTTAATGCTGAAATCTAAATATTTTGCATGCAATTTTACTATTATTATTTTGGAGAAAATAATGGTATTGGTGATACAGTTCTTACTAATTATCCCATAGCTGCGGAAGGAGATATGTATGCTTACCTTTCCCAAGGGTATTTGCACATAAGTGATTATAACAAACCTAACTGGAATCAAAACTCTGTTTTCTGATTAAAAATTCCGAGTCATTATCCACCCACACATTAAAGCTTACAGCACCTGGTATTCCCAAGTGGTCACCCATCTAGGTACTGACCCGGCTCAACATTGCTTAACTTTGGTGATAATACAGGAACCAGTGTTTCAACATGATGTAGCCGTAAGCCAAATTAATACTTAAAAACATTTTTCTTTCTAATCAATATTAAGAAGCAACAAAAATGTTGAGGGTTGTGTCTAGATTTCAGTGTTTAACATAACGTCCAGAAATTATGCAAACAAAGAAGAAAATGATGATGACATTTTGTAATCATCCCAATTATATGATAGTTTATTTATATGATACAACAGATGGGATTCATTAAATACTTCAAAACATTGCAAATTGTCTTTCACACTTATTGAAGGAAACATGCAAAATAGCCCTCAGGCTTAAGATTGGGAAGTTTAAAGATAAAATTAAAAATGCAGTTATATACTGGTTATTGATGTGCTGTGTGTGATTCCTTCTAGGAAATACTAGAAGTCTAAATCAAATTTAATGTCAATATGTTCATACTAAGAGGGGTTGACCTCAATAATAATTGTTGGCCAGAATATGTACTGGACTCACCCTAATAGATAGCAAAATAGGCTTTGCACTGTGTTGCACTAGAGGAGTCAGGTGCATCAGAGAGTTGATCAAAAAGGTGGCTCATAGCCACCAGGTGCACATTTGCACTTCACATGATGCCAGTGGCTGAACTTATGATGTGCACAAGCAAGACAACCAAATGACAGAAAGTTATATAAAGTGAGAATGAAAAGCCAGAATCTCTCACTTCTTTACAAGAAGATCTATAGTATTTACATTATTCGGACTATTGTCCTCATCTTTGTCGCCATATTTGTCACAACGTTTCGGCCGTTGTACGCTCCGGCCTTCTTCAGGTGGTTGGAATTTCGAAACGTTGTGACAAATATGGCGACAAAGATGAGGACAATAGTCCGAATAATGTAAATACTGTACATAATACCTCATCTCAGAAATATAGACAGACTCTGAAGAAGATCTATGTTCAAAGAAAGTCCCCAAAACCATACAGTTTTGCACTAATATTGATGAAGCTTAGAAATGAATAAGCAATAATTTTACTTACAAAAGATTTATTTTCATATTCTTATTAGTGTTTACAATGTTAATGTTACATATGTAATTTGGAGATATCAGGAATAGGACTTATTGAACAAAAACATTAACATGTTCATTCACTTGAATGATTAAATTGATAGCTACATAACAAATACTAGCAATAAGGCAAGAAATAAACAACATTTTATTATTATTATTATCTTAACATTCTTATTAATTAATTCAAGTTTTTGTTTCATTCTATTTTTGTTGCTACAATCTTAACCTCTTCAAGTCAAGGGACAATCATTAGCTATCCACCTTCCTACCACCTCCTCTTTCATTCATATCACATACCTCATTCATCACGAACATTGAAATAATAACCCTCTAACTTGAGTGGCTCCTGAGCCTTGTATTGAATGAACTTTAGTGTATAGATTAAAAAATGGATTATTTGATTTATGAATACATATAATTATATGGTTCTGACCATAAATATAAATAAAAAGTGACCAGCAAGCCATGATAATCAGTCAGAGATAATGCAAAGACAGTTCCAGAGATTGAGAATTGAGCTTCAGTGTCAGCAGAAATGTGATTGTCAGATTTCATTTGGATATTGCTTCTTATCCAGTTGTCAGACATTTTGACTGAAAAAAAAAGAAACAAAAGAAAAAGAAATGCCATCCCTCATTCACTTATAGCGACATGGCGCTTAAAATGAACAGTTGATTTATTCACACCAAGAAGATTAATGAAAGATGATAATGAGAATGAGGTAATTTTTAAAAAAAGATAAGGAATTTATTCACAAATTTACACGCTTGAAGTAGTGCCAGTATCTTGTTTTAAGAAAATAAATGAGAATTATTAAAGTTTTAACATATTGTCATGAAAAGGAAATATTCATACAACAGATATGACATAAAATAATAATTAAAATGTTTAAAATAAAAGGTAAGACAGTTTGTTGCTCACTAAAGGGATATATGGTTGAAATACATTCAAAAGTAGATAAATAGAGATAGTTTGAAATTCTTAGCTCTCTTGGATTGTTGATAAAAATTCTTTGAAGTGCTGTGTGTTGGTTAGAGGCTGATAATATAATTGGCAAATAATTTTATATTGCCAAATACTTCAATGTTGGTCATGAGGAACTGAAACTTTCACACAACTTCAGGCACTCTTCCTTTAATTTAATTTTTCTCATTTTATATAAAAAAAATTTCATGTAAGGTCATTACTTTTTTTCTTCTTCTCAGCTAACTGGCTAATTTTTGTGAAGGCATGGTTTTCATTGGTCCAAAAACAATTTAACATAGGCTAGCAAGTTTCTTTCCTTCTTCCTCAGCTCACTGGTTAATTTCTGTGAATAGCAAAAATCTCACATAGGCTCCTCCTTCTTCAGTTCTCTGAATTTGAAGGGGGCGGATGAAGAGATTTATTATTTCCCACTCACTACACACTCTTCAACCAACACCTTTAATAAAACAAGGGCTCTGTAACCAAAACTGAAGATATCAAAGTTTTATTCTGATGGTCCTATCACTAATGATGATCATTTGCCTAGAAACATGCATGTGTTGCATCAAATCGGTATTTTTCCAATTGATGTTCTGTACAGAACAAGCAATGAGTTGGGATCAAATATGAAATATAGATTGGAATCCAACAAATATTGCTTTATGTATGCAAGTGTATAATAATTCTTGTTTGTCTATGTGAGATTCAGATGATAATATATATTTGTAAGTGTTTGTGCATGTATGTCTAGACATCATGTTTGTTGGCTTTTGCATGTTAATTTTGGAAATTTTTTACGTACATACCATTTGTTTTAAATAAACATATATTAGATTCTTTAAGAATGGATTCAATAAAAGGTAGGTGATATAGTGTTTTTGACTTGTGTTTATAGTTGGTAATATTATTAGTAGGCCCTTGAAGTACTTCTGAGGTAAAGAATGATGTTCTTTTTTTTTTAATTACAGTGGCATTTGTAAAATCAAAGTTATGGACAGTTTTGTCCCTGTGTATTAGGAGAGAGAGTTTGAATGGTTGTCTAAATGTAAATCTCTTTTGTGTTTGTAGATATGGCTTTTAGATCTCTTGGTGTCTCTCTGATATAAATGCTTTTACATTGTAAGTAATTAATTTATAGCTATAATATATGGGAAAATGATATATAACTATTTTTTTTAATATATCAACAGTATAGAAAGTGCTTTAATCACTAGATCATCTACATTTATGTCCAGGTTCTTACAACATTTAATCTTTCTTGGCAGATTTATTATTGCAATTGGGGATATTTAATAACAAAAGTAATGTTAAAAGAAAAAGAAACTAAATGAAATTGGCTAGAATATATTACCCAAACCGTGTTTAAAAAAAAAAATTTAATTAAAAATTCTCAGCATCCCCTCCTGTAGTGGCATCAATATAAACATCATTTTAGTACAATGAAGTTATAAAGGACAAAATGTGTCACAAAAACCGTTTTCCACTTTGTCATAGTTTATTACTAAAATATATAACTTTCTTCTCTTTTACCAAGACATGGATTCCACAGTTGCCAAGGATTTTATGACTCAAAGATGCATGAATAATTCTGCCAAAATTCAAAACTTTCATTCGATAGTAGACTTTGAAGAAAATTGGGTGTAAATAACATAACCACTACTTTAATGGATTTTTCCTCTCGGCAAGACATTGCAAAATTTAATAATGTTAAGAGTTGAGCAGAGAAAGAAAACAATACAACTGAGAAATGTTTTTCCTCCCATAAAATATGATTTTATAAAGTACGAAGTCTGTTTGAAAAGTAACAGGACTGGATGTACTATGTGAGCTATGGGCATCATCCACAATGAGTTCTTGCAGCAGGGCCAGACAATCAATCAGCAAGTCTGAAAAAAGATCCTGTGATGTCTGCTTTGCTCAGTGTGCAAGAAGAGACAAGACTTGTAGTAGGACATATTGTGGCTGCTTCACCATGACAAAGCATCAGGTCAAAAAGCCCGAGTATGAGTCAGTTCTTGGCCAAGAAGAACATCACTGTACTGGAACAACTTCCATATTCACCTGATCTTACTTTTGTGTGACTTTTTTCTTTTCCCCAAGCTCAAGGGGATCATCAAGGGGACCAGTTTCGAAGGTGGGGAGGCCATCAAGTGGGATGTAATGATGGAGATGAGGGGCCTCAAAGAAGAATCCTTCCAGTAGGGCATAGAAGCATGGCGGAGAAGGATGGGAAAGTGTACCAGACTCAAGGGGGATTACTTTGAAGGTGTAACCAGGTAGTTTGTTGCTTGGAATTGAAATAAATTACTTGACAAAAGTCCTGTTAATTTTCAGACTTCATATGTAAAAGAAAACCAAAAACAGCTTTCTCTTTTCATTTATTATTACATGTAGCACTAGGATGTGGAGGTAGTGCAATGGATATAGGTGCAGAAAATAGTCAGAAATTGGCAAATTTGAACTACATGCCTGTAAAAAAAAAAAAAACGAGTGTCATAAGGACTGCTATTATTTTAATTACCTTCACTTCTCGGCAATGTTTATTGTTTTTAAAAACAATGATTAGAATTGTACTAAAACCTAAACATAAGATGAAAGTGAATTTATACATTTCTTTTTTATTCTTGAGAATTTACAAAAATATTAAATACTATTTATTTATTAGATTGTTTATTTACAAGAATAATTTTATATTTACAACATTCTAAAAACTAATACAATTGTATTAAACCTAATGCAATGCAATATTTATTTATCACTTTGTATAAGAAATAAATATGAAAAACTATTTTTTATTCATAAATTTATAAACATTTACTAAATTATAAAAATATGTGAGCCAACTATAAAAGGAAATCCTTATTATTTAACATTTTATAAATTTGAATCCAAAGTTTTGCCAATCATTCCAATAAATAATATAATAAATAGTGTAAATAAACAATCTAATAAATAGTGTTTATTATGTATAAATTCACTTTTATATGTTTAGATTTTATTAAAATAAACATTTTAAAAAATAAACATTGCCAAGGAATGAAGATAATTAAAATGATAGTGGTATCAATGGAAAAAAAAAACATCCTTTTGATATTCCAATTTTTGCAAGCACAAAGGTTTAAGTTTGCCCAGCAAGCAAAGTTCAAATCCCACGCTAGCTAGTTATTTTCACTTTTGTACAAATACTCTTAAGTAAGGCATGAATCCATATCTTCTCTTTCCACCTAGGTGTCAAATAGCAGGGTATATGGTCCTTGGGTAGTAACCAGTCTAAAAGAAGGAAAACGCTGAATTCCAAGCCATGGAGAAGGCAACAGAAAACCACTGCACTATCTTTCCCAAGAATGCCTGACAATTCACAAATAAGAAAGAAAAGGAAACTGTGGAGAGCTATGACCAAAATTTTGTATAGAGGAGAATGAAAAAGAAAATCCTTTGAAACTGTAAGATTCAAACTGATCCCCAAATCTGGACCAAAAGATCAGATTTAATTATCATTAAGAAAGAAAAGAAAAAGTATCAATGGATGTCACCATTCCAGACAGCAGCATGAGTGAACGAAAAACCCCCAAAAAACAAGACAATTACATATGAAAGGAAAGAATGTCTGGGTTAGTGTCAAAAAGAAAAGAAAAAAAAAAAGAAAAAAAAAAGAATGTACCTTAGTAACCACCCATAAATTTATACAAGAAAAGATTGAAATGGATAATTTACTGATCTATGTCAAAGTTGATAATGGGTATAAAAAGCCTTTTTATTGTTACTACTATTTGGGATGAAAAAAAAAAAAAAAAAAAAAAATTGCACTTAGAATCAGAAAGATTTTGATTTTATTTGTTTAATGGTATATCAACTCCTTATGGGTCATTTAATGCTGAAACTTAATTTCTTGGGAGCTCTGAAGTAATAAATATGATATATATTATTCTGCTTTCACAATTGAATACATGGTAGATGATACTCAGCTTTTGTGCATATACATGTTTGTGTGGACATGATTACCAGAGTTAGTGATATGTGTATTTTATGTTGTAGTTTTGTTGAAGTTATATTTTGAAATATAGTTTGATTTCTTTAAGAAATTGTAGGATATTTAGTTTTGTTTAGTTGCACATCAACCTCTATGCGTTATTTAATGCCAAAATCTAAATATTTTGAACCAAATTTCATGGCTTCAACTAAATATATTTACAATGCAATTTTATGCCTTCAACTACAGATAAAATGTATTGTTAGTAATTATACTATAAAATGTGTTGTTGGTCATTTTACTATAAATAAGTATTGTTGGTAATATTTTTATATAAAAATGTATTGCTGGTATTTTTACTGTAAAAATGTATTTTTATACTTTCATAGTGTTTTGTTTTTGTTTGGGAGTTCACTATTTGCCCATAGCTGGGACCCTAACAGGTGCTACCACCCCAGGTGGACTTGGGAACAACAGAAATTAAGAGGAGGTGGTTTCACACTTCTCAAAACCTCTATTCTCTCGATAAGAGGCCTTGCTGTCAGGTATAGTTTATCGTAGAAAAATACAGTTGAAATTTCTGGGATACATAATGAGGAAAGAGAGCTTGGAGAATTCAACACTCACATATTGAAAACAAGAGGGACTAAGGGATACAGTGGGTAACCTACCTAATGAGTTTGTATAAATGGACAGCAGAACAGGAATTGAAAGGGATAGTAAAAAGAGAAACATTGCTTAGAGTTATAAAGGATAGGAAGTTGTAGAGAGCCATGATCACCCCACATTCTGAGGGTATGTGACCAGGGATGGATTATAATCTTTTGAGGCCCCTAGACTAATGAAATTATGGAGACACCTCAGATAGAGCTGCCCTTTAACTTGCCTTCACCCATCTTGAATATTTTTTTTATTTTTTTTTTTTTACTTGTGATAAGTTTTAGCAACATTTACATAGTGTGAAGTAAACTTCTTGCAAATTCACTATTTTATTATTTACTGCAAATCAAATTAGCATATATTTCAACTGTATTAAACAAAACAAAAAAAAGATTTTTTTTAACCAACAATAAAACAATCAAAATAAATAGGAGTTTGGCAAAACTAAAACATGTTATCTATGTGAAACATAATAACACAAACTAAAACATACTTTTCCTTGCTTTGCTTCCTGCAAAGTCAATATATATGAGTTTGTCATACTGATATCATTTCAGTTTATGAAACTATTTAGATGTTATTACATCTAGAGAATTTAAAATCATTGCTTTATAAAAGCTTGAGGGGGGCCTTAGGCTGCCATCTATACAAGCCTAAAGGATAATCTGGTCCTGAATGTGACACATAAAAGACTGCTGCCTGGGAACCTTAATACCAAAATTTTTGGAATATAAGATGCACTCTTATATTGAAGACAAAATTTTGAACAATTTTTATTGATGAGATATTCAATCTGATACTTTAAAAATGAGTATATATGTATTGTTCAAAACATGAAAATAAAATACCATAGATAAAAAAAAAAAATATTCACTGCTGTTTACTTTATTTCAAAATCTACAAACCCTCATTGCTTTCCCTTACATTTTTAGATACAATATTATGATGAAAGAGAATATAAGTAATCCTTGGTACTATCTATGGCATTACTGATACCACATTTCTTAAACAACTTAATCATTATACCACTTGGTATCCCCGCCCCCATGAATTCTTCACCCATATGCACAACTGAACATGTCATTTTTTTCTTCATTCAGTTTTAGTTCTCATAAATAGGCATTTGTATTTCATAAACTGATAACACCAAGATGCATAACCAATAAAATCTTCTAAACTATTATAGCATGGAATCATCTTTGCTTTAAAAATTATATTTGTAGAAATGGATAGTCCTTGTCTTCTCTGATGTGCAACTCATTCATAGAGATTATTTTTAAATGATTATTTAAATTTTAAATTTAATTAAATTAAAAAATTTTCAAATTTAAAGAAAATATTAAAAAATTTAAATTTCTATGAAATTTATTTTGCATTATTTCTATTAAATATATGCACTATCTTCTCTCTCATATATATATATATATATATATATATATATATATATATATATATATATATATATATATATATATATATATATATATTGAACAATAAAAAATATTAAAAAATTAAAATCTTCAGACACACTGGGTTGTATATTAATATTCTTTTGTTTTTATTATTATTTCATTTAGATTCCTTGACTAGTTTCAGCCAACATGGCCAACATAACCATCATCAGGAGAAAAAAGATTTTCTGCTTGTTGGTAGCAGTGAACTACAGAAATGAATGTCTTGATGGAGAAAATGAACTTTTGTCTGTAGTTTTCATTTATCTTTTTATTTTTTAAACATGAATTTTGGTCAGTCCTTGTGTTGGTCAAACAGTCTCTTAAGTTGTTATTTGAGATAAGAGCTGGATGGATTCATGCTGATCTGAATTCCCTTGGTCATTTTGACAGTTTTATTGGTTCCTGGAAAGGGGATGTGTCTCTGTTAAGTGTACGTGTTATTTGGTTCTTAGGGAGTGAGCGTGTATGATGTGTGTAAGCGTGTATATTCATGTGGGTGTGTGTATAAGTGTGAGGCCTCAACATCTCAGTAAGCATGTCTGTCTTGTGTGGGTGAGAAATGTGAGTAGGTCCTGATTTGTGGGGTTATATATTAATACTATCTATATTGTTAAATTGGTGATTGAGCCCGTCTGGATAGTGCGTTTTTAAACGTACCACTTATTTTCATGGAACTCTAAAATCTATCTAATGTTATCTGCTCTGAACTTTTCTATTCTCTCAATTATAGTGAATTTGGCATGGGTTTTAAAATCGTGCTTTTCTAGGCGGAAATGTTGTTCTACAGGTAATAATCTTTCATGGGGAGTCGATTTAATTTGACTGCAATAATTATTAATTCTGTAGTGAAAGGGCCATTCAAATTTTCCTACATATTGTTTCTGGCATAGTGTGCATTATAGGAGGTAAATTATGTTATGACTTCTACAGTTAGAGTCGTGGTAGATTTTGAAAGTAGATTTAGTGACCGAGCTGGCGAATGAATTTGTGTCTAATGTGGTTGCAGCATAAACTCCATTTGTTGTTTATGCTGCAACCACATTAGACACAAATTCATTCGCCAGCTCAGTCACTAAATCTACTTTCAAAATCTACAATATTCATGGGATTTTCCCAACCATATAACTCCATTTGTTGTTATATGGTTGGGAAAATCCTGTTGTTTTTGTTTTATTACGGATTACCTTGTCCCCTGAAATGTGGTTACTACCTATGATTTCTTTTAGGTTCTTAGGTCTACGATGTGCTAGAAGGCTAGGTTCCTCAAACAATTTTTTTAGGTCTGGTTTGAGATGTAGTATTTCCCAGCGACTTTTGATTATTTGGGATAGTGGAGGCAGAGTGGGGTTGAAAGTGGTTACTAGAGGGATGCAGCTGGGTTTATTCTTAATCTTATACATTAGGGTGTCTTCTCTAAGTGTGGAAATTGCTTTATTTATTTGTTCCCTGATTAGGTGTTGTTTATAGCCCCGTGTCGTGAATTGATGCTCCAGATTTTGAATGTGTATTTAGCTCTTCATTGTTGGAACATATCCTTCTGAGTCTAAGTGCTTGTGAATAGGGAAGGTTCTCTTTGAGGTGTTTAGGGTGGGAAAACTTAAAGTGTAGATAGTTGTGGGTGTCGGTGGTTTTAGTGTGTAGTGTCGTTTGTAGTTTCCCAGTTTTCATCTGTGTGAATTCAGGTGTCTAAAAATGTTACTGATCTGTGAATTTTTCATAGTCAAACTTAATTGAGTCGTGCACTGTGTTTAGGGTCATGAGGAATTGGATAAGTTTGTCATCACTGCCCGTGTATACAAAGAATATATCATCGATATATCTTGCATAGAATATGCAGTCGCTACCGATGAGGAGATAGATATCGTTCTCCTAAAATTTTCCCATGAATATTGTAGCATATGATGAAGCTGAAATGGTGCCCATGGCAAGCCTCTTACTTGCAGGTAGTGTGCTTTCTGTGGGAAGGGGGTCTTGTTTTCTTCTTGTAGTGTGCTTCCTGAAGGGTGGTTAGCACTTTGACGTGTTTAATGTTTGAATAGAGTGATATTACGTCCATAGTCACTAGAATAGCATTCTCTGGCACAGTTTGTATGTGATTAATTTTGTTTAATAGATCTGGTGTGTCTCTGATGTAGGATTTTACTTCCTTAGCTAGGGGTTGTATGTAATGGTCTATGTATTTTGAAATTTTGGTCGTGTGGCAGTTGAATGATGAACTGACTGGCCTCCCTGGGTTGTTGCTTTTGTGTATTTTAGGAAGGAGATACAAGTGAGCAGGTGAGATGTTTGTGGGTGTAAGTGTTGTGCATGTTTCCTTGTCGATTAGATTGTTGTGAAGCATTATGTTTAGTGAGCTAGTTAATTCTTTTTGGTATTCGGGAAGAGGCTCTGTATGTAAGCTTTTATAGGTTTCTTTGTCAGCTAGCTGATTGTTGGTCTCTTTAATGTATTCTTTGATTCCCCAGATCACTGTGGCACCCCCTTTGTCAGCTTGTGTTATGATTAGGTCATCTCTATGTGTCAGTGTGTCAAGGGCTATACGTTCCCCTTCAGTAATATTGTTACGTGGCAGCTTACATGCTATTGTTTTCTTCATGTCATTTGCTACGGCTATTTCAAATGTCTGTATTGTAGTGTCTGTGTTTTGTGGGGTGAATGTAGTGTCCTTCTCTTTTAATGTATCAAGTATGGAAGGTGTGTGATCATTGTCCCTGTAGTGGGCTTTTAGCTGTATTCTTCTGAAGAAGGTTTTCAGGTTCTTTGCCAAGGTGTCTTTATCAAACCTTGGGGGACTAGGGCAAAAGCTTAGTCCTTTATTTAATAACCTGAATGTGTTGAGTGAAAATTTATATATATATATATATATATATATATATATATATATATATATATATATATATATATATATATATATGCTATTTTCTATTAATTTCTAAAAAAGAAATTTAAATTAAATTAAATTTTTTAATTTAATTTAGATTTTAAAATGATTATTCATTGAGATTATTTTTTAAATTTTGCCATTTTGAATGTTCTCTCAAAATTTGTGTTTATCACTTTTGTTCATATCTTTGGAATATAGGATGTAAGTAGATTTTAACATAAAATTTTGGAGGTAAAAATGTGTCTTCTAGACTGAAAAATAAGGTAGTTATTAGTTTGTTCAAATGTCTATTTATCCATAACAGTTGTATGTTATGAGGGAGATGTGTTTTGTCAAGATATCTCTTGTGGAGACAAAATACAGGAATTTGAATTCATGCCATTCCAAAAAGCATTAATGCTAAGTGAACTTAAGCAGCTTCAATTGGAATTCAAATTGTTTGTCAAATAATAAAGGATAAAACGTTGGAAATATCTTTTTTGTGGTGTCAGATGTATGTTTGGCAAGGTATCAGGAAAGTTGGAGAATGACTTAATCTTTTTTTCTTAATCATTTCACCCCAAGAAAGGAAATAAAGCTACTAAGACACAAGGGGTTACTGAGTGTGAAAGAATATGAAACAAATAAAATGAAAGAGAGAAAACAATAAAAGAACAGGAATTAAGACAGAAGATAACAACTGACATTGCATTTAAATTTTTGAAGATCAAAGTTGGCTCAAAAGCAAGAAGCTGGAAGAAAGTTCCACAAGTGAAAGGTGTGATAGAAGAAATGGTTAGCATAGAACTCATGGTTACATCTAGCCATTTTTCAACTGTAAAATGATAAAACCTTGCTACCAAACTAGTACTGTGCTTAAATTCATAAAGTTTAGGTACCAAAGAGGAAAGCTCATCAGAACAATTACCATGAAAGTATTTATAGAAAAAGTACAGGGAAGCTCTGTTACAGCAGTGGGAAAGTGATTGAAGCCAAGATGCCAGGTCAGAACCAATAACATAGCAGAGTTTCCCCTTGTATTTTATCAAGAATCTCTAAATACATAGCAGAAGCACCAGCAATGGCAGTAATATTAAATACATGGCCGAATGGTAGACTTATGAATGTGTAAGAGAGTTTCTGGTAAGAAAAAATATCTAACATAATATAGTGAACCAACTTTCCTAGCAGCAGATCTAGCAATTGATTCAATATAATCTTTCCACTTCATGTCAGTGGAAAACGTTAGCTCAAGAAGGTGCAAGAGTCACTCCTCTGGAGGTTAGCATCAGGCTGGCTGATGTAAGGCAAAAGACGATTGAAAGAGAGCAGCTTCATTTTGGAGGCATTAAAATTATCAAGCCATTTCTGACTCCAGTTAACAACAGATTGTAGGTAATTTCTGAGATTAGCTGACAATTTTACGTTATTGAACCAATCGGACTTACCATTCAGGCAGGAGTAAATAGTTGTGTCATTAGCATAGATACCATATTGAGAACTGACTGCATCGAAAAGGTTGTTGATGAAAATTAAGAACACAGATCCAAGATAAATTCTTGGATCTGTGCTGTTCTTAATTTTCATCAACAACCTACTTGCTATAGAAACCACAGTAGCAACACCCATATATATATTTAAGACATTTTTATGTTTATACATTATATA
The DNA here is from genome assembly GCA_964036315.1 of Acanthosepion esculentum. Taxonomy (NCBI): domain Eukaryota; kingdom Metazoa; phylum Mollusca; class Cephalopoda; order Sepiida; family Sepiidae; genus Acanthosepion; species Acanthosepion esculentum. The sequence goes on from OZ038506.1 coordinate 35,500,007, forward strand.
TATATATATATATATATATATATATATATATATATATATATATATATATATGAGGTTAAGTAAAATATTATCGACATTTTTGCCATAACATTTATACACACACATACATACATACATACATACATACATACATACATACATGTATATTTGGGCAGCAGCCTTTCTTTTAAACATTTCATTGAATATGACAGACAAGTGAAATTTACTTCATTTATTAGTCCCCCAGCATTCATACATTTTTCCATTTTGGTGGGGGTGAAGGAGTGTAAAAATTGTCTGTATTGTCCATTGTCCCAAAAACTTCGACCACTTCATTAACCATTTTCAAGGGAGGTTGTTTTTGGCTGTTATTAATTTCTCTTCATATTTCACTGTATAAGATGAAAACTAGTAGGAACATTTATTCTGAGCTTCGCATGTTGAGTGCGGCTGGGATTCAAGTGAGCCTCTTTCTACTGTCTTTAAAAAACTTTTAACGCCACATTACCACTGCTGAATGAGGTGAGGTTGATAGTGGGCACAAGATATTTTATACACAAGACCTCTATCACAGCAAGATTTCTCCAGTAAGTTGATTTATATAGAATTTTTGTGTTTTCAACCATATACATACATTCTATATATTGTGTATCAAAAATGCTTTTACAAACTTTTGTGTAATTTAGATAACAATTTACCTATCATACACTGTGTGTGTGTATATATATATATATATATATATAATTATTTATTTGAATATTACAACATGTTGTAATATTCAAATAAATAATTATATCTGCTCTACTCTGTATTGAGCTGAGCACTCTTTAAAGAATATTAATTGTTGGTTATTGGATCTCACTCCGTATATACCAATCCTAAACTTGGGTATATATATATATATATATATATATATATATATATAGTCATCCACAGACAGACTGTTTCGCTGTATTACAGCTCCTGAGTCTGGTTAGATGTCCAATTGCTTCAAGCTGGGATTGAAACCCGACTGATTTGACATCAGTCAGATATTTTACCCCTAGGCCATTATTGCATGACAGAAAGGAAGGGAATTTTTTAACATTTTTCTCTATACAAGTACACCAACAGCTTGGAGAACTCAATTCATACTTGAAGAGTATATATATATATATATATATGCATGTTTCATTAAATAATATAGAAGTTTTGTCTATTTATTTTAAGTAAGTTCCTTTTATATTGTCTGATAAGCTTAATCACATTATCGTTAAAAGACGAAAGGAAAACACCATATTGATACATGTTTAAATCCAATCTAAGCTTTCGACTTACATAAACCATTATCAAAGATGACAATTTCAATAAATCAAATAACAAACAGATGAAACTACAATGATAGTCCACCCTTGCTGCTTGAATAAGTTCAAAGTAACGCCAAACTCATATATACAAGACACAGAAGCGAAAATCGTATAAACCAATGGCTTCTGTTATAAATTATAGGCATTTAAGAATGTTTGTGGAGATGTCATAGTTTATTTTGTTCAGGTTAGGTTTCAATTGTTATGTAAGCCGAAAGCTTAGATTTAAATATGTATGGTGTTTTCCTTTCGTCTTTCAACGATAATGTGATTAAGCTTATCAGACAATATGAAAGGAACTTACTTAAAATAGACAAAACTTGTCTATATTATTTCATGAAACATGCATTAATGAAAAATTGCTGCCGAAATGTACACAATATATATATATATATATATATATATAATGGACTCTCCCGTCGGTTTCGACGTATGAGGATCTGACAACTTAATTGATTCAGTTATGAAATTTTGTGCGATAATCTTAAGTGGCACTTAAGACCCGCTAGTGATTTACAAAGGAGGCCGCATATGGAGCAAGAGTGAGGATTGTGGGATGAGATCACTGTTAGATTGGTAGACTTTTTAGATCTTGCTCTCACTTCTTGAAGACGATTCAGACAAGCTGATAGAAAACTGCTGAGTCCACTAAAGCACGTTGATCTCCATTCTACCCGCTTCAAGGCTAAGTGCTCAAAGGTGTTATGAGGTATATTGACAGCTGACATTATATATATATATATATATATAAAAGACAATTTGGAAAACAACATGATTCATGTTGTATTCTCATCCAAATTTAAATCCTATCATCATGTATAGAACAAAGAGAGCCATTACCTTTCCCATGCATTTATTCATTTGGCCATTTGTTCATTTCACATCATCACTAATAAATAAATGCACTGGTAAGGTAAGTCTGTCTGTCTGTCTGTCTCTGTCTGTCTGTCTGTCTGTCTATTTTATAGATGTCTGTAGGAATTAAATACAATTGCTGAGACTTACGGACATATCATGTTGAAACACCAGTTCCCATATGATCCCCTAAGTTAACCAACATCAAGCCAGGCTAGCACCTAGATGGGTGACTGCTTGGGAAAACCAGATGCTGTAAGCTTGGATGTGCATGTGGTGTAATGGATAACGGCTCAGAATTGGAAATCTGAGAGCCGAGTTCCAATTCCAGTTAGGTTCGCAATATTAATTTATGCGCAAATACCCTTGAGAAAAGTATGAATCAACTCCTTCACCCCCTGGCTATGGGTTAATTAATAGGACTTGTATCTCTATATCATTATCTCCCCAAAAATTCTTACAATCTAAAAATGTTTTCTAGCTTTAAATAACCTTCAAAAGGTTGATAAGCCATAAAAAAAAATCAATCAATCAAAAAAACAATTAGTGAGCAGGTTTAATACTTGCTTGTATATCTGGCAAAGATTTTCTTTTGTTATAAATTCCATTTTTGTGATTTTGCAACTGAATACCAAATAACTCATATGATTCATGTGCCTAAAAGATTTTTTCTGTCTGAATTTTTGGAATGAGGAGTTATTATTTGCACTATCTACATGCGAACTACTGTCCTCACCTTTGTTGTTATCATAATGTTTCGGCCATTGTCCCTCTTGCCTTGATTAGGTGTCTGTTGATCTGGGTAACCTACAGGAAATTCTGAACTGAATCCTTTATTTAATCTCCAGGGATAGACTGTTCTCATTCCACTGTCCAAATCTAGAGATATCTTCTTTTTTGTTTGCTCTGTGACAGCTCTTGAAAAATCATGAACATTCTACCTCCAATTGACAATCATATACATAGAAATTAAATAACAATTAGATGGAAAGTATTTAAGAAAAACAAAAATATGATCAGAAGCATTTTGTCAATATAATTAGCATAGAAAGTGTTTGCTTTATATATAATGTCAACTCTGTCCTATGACAGTGAAACATGGAAATTAACAAAATCACTTGAAAGAAACTTAGATTCTTTGAAGATTGTAATGATACAGATAACACTAAGAGGATATGTTACAGAGCACACACACATATATATAAGTAACAGAAATGATTAACCAGTTAGTGTCCATCATCCTATTTTGTGGATATATAGCAAGAAGAAAGGATGACAGATGGAACAAAAGGTTGATTTGCGTTCAATAGATAGCATCTATTATAGAAAGACCAGAATAGGGAGATGAAGAGTTGGCTGGTAAGACCTGCTGACAAGAGTATATTAGTTATGGTTGTCATGAAAAAAAAAGGTGTTTATCCAGCAGTGGACTAGTGTCAGTAGTTGATTATATATCACATGATGTACTATTATACATATACTTCAGCATGGTGATATATCCAGTACCAATCTTAGAATTTAGTAATTTTAGTTTTACAAATGATAGAATAATTTAATATAAATGATACAATTCTTTTATATATATATATATATATATATATATTATATAAAATGCCAACAAACATAGGACATTGGCTGAAATAGCTATCTGATGAGGTAAATTTCGATTTTTATTTTATGTAATTTATATGCTCTGTTATAATAAATACATTGAGGTCTTTTTGTGGATCAGATTTAATATTTTATATTATTGGAATTCAATTGGATAATATACTAATGGATTATTACATCCACACACACACACACACACACACGTGAAATTTTTCCCTTTATTAAATATCTCTAATGTACAGACTGGCAGACATAATTCATACTGCTTATTAAAAAAATAAAATTAAAAAAATAAATAAAAAAATGTATGGGGTGTCTACTCAGACATGCGTATCCACTAAAATAATATTTGGAATAAGAAAAAATGTCAGATTAAAAATGAAATCCATTAATTCTTTAGAAATTACTTTGTTTACATTTCAGATACAAAACTGAGCAGATATGGGTTTTGAAGGAGATCTGAACAAAAAGATGTGCATTCTTTAAGAGGGTAATTGAACTTTGCTGGGCTGTGACAGTTTGTGACTGAGTGGTCTAGTGCATGCCAGATTAGATGATGGTTTCCCCAACAGACATGAAGGTCCAAACCTTGCTGAGCACATTTTTTTTTATTAAGTCTTTAGAATACACAGGACTGTAGATGTATTTCATACTGCTTAAAAAAAACAGGTTGTCTACTCAGACATGTATATCCACTAAAATAACATTTAGTGTAATAAAAAGTAATTTTATATAAATAAAATCTGATTTTCTCTTAATGTATCTTTATGCTTTGAATATGTACTCAGAGGGATTAGTGGAAGTGGGTCAATTGCTTGGTGAGTATGCTAGATCTAACTGGATTTTGGAAGTGGGCAAAGTCTGTCAAAAATGTTTGTCTACTAATCAAATCTATCAAAATTCAAGCTCTGAATAAATCAAATATCAGTGCATCAGTTATGAAATGCATATACACAACCCAAAAATCAATTAGTTGAAAAGATGTGTCACCCAAAGTTAGCAACCATATTGAAGCAGGAGAATTAAAAAAACTTCCTTAAAAAAAAAAAAAAGAAATGTCATAACCCTTTCTAAGCAGTTTTATTGTTTGTATTTTTTCAATTTTTGTTTTAATCATTTCACATGAAACAAGGTAATAAAGCCACTAAGACAGAAGGGGTTACTGAGGATGAAAGAAGGAAACTGAGAAAATGTTACAGAGAAGAAAAGACATTACAAAGAACAGGATTAAAGAAAACAGATGACAACTGACATTGCATTTAAATTTTTGTAGATTGTAGATGACAGGAAAGCAAGAAACTAGATTGGTGACAAGGTCTCATCATTTTATAGTTGAAATGGCTAGATGTAACCGTAAGTTCTATGCTTATAGTTTCCTATTGCACTTCTCACTTGTGGAACTCTCTTGCATTCTCATCAACATTGATTTTCAAAAATTTTAAATGCAGTGTCAATCGTTATCTTCTGTCTTCTTATTCTTTTATTGTCCTCCCTCCTTAATAATAATTTTTCTCATATTCTCTCATTCTCAGTAACCTCTTGCATCCTAGTGGCTTTATTGCCTTGCCTGGAGTAAAAGGATATATGTGTGTGTATATGTGTAAAATAATATACTTTAATTATGCAGGTGAGGATCCAGAAGCTTGAGCAGGGTGGGACCAAATGGAAGAAATTGAAGTACACCATTGGTGATTAAAATCTTGGCAGGGAATTTAAAGATTTTATATAAATGTGGGCATTCTTGTCTTACATTTTAGTCATAGTGTTTTAGTAGTAGAATTAAAAAATTATAGAAAATCAATAAATGAATAAGGACCAATAAATAAATAAAAAAAATATTAAAAAAAGATGAAAAACATCTTTCATATATTAGATAACTTTTTGCTTTTAAAGTTAATTTAGGATTACTTTGGACTCTTTCTTTTTTGTTTACAATTAAAATGGTTTCAAATGAATCAATTCTCTCAATCTTAAAGAAAACAACACTTCATCAAATTGCTACAGAATCACAAAAAACTTTACCAAATAACAAAGACCTCATCACTTAAAGACTTTCAACACCAACAACAACTAAAATAGAAAGCACATTTAACTTGAAAAGAAAATATAATCATCAAAATATTGACTTTCCACACTATCTTAAACAAAAGGTTAGGAAGGAAACTCCCATCAATAGTAGAAAGAGCAATAACAGCTAGTGAGCTGAAGTATATTTTCTTGAAAAACTGTTTTAAGGGAAAGATTTTATAAATTTCAACTGACAGTAATGCTAAAAATGTTCAGTCAATGAATGAAAAATGTTTCTTGTATTGGAATGACTAATCTCATCATTATCAATTAATGGATAATTAAAAAAATAATGTGAAATTGTACTTTTCTTTGTTTGCAATTACCTGTTGATACATGAAGAATAGTAGGGCACATGAATAGAAAGCAAGACATTCCAATGTACTTCATAGTATTTCAAGATTTAGTAGGGCAGTAAATATCAGTATTCAAAATAAGAAGGTATTCTTTGCTAAGGTTGGGAAAAAGATATAATTTTGGATTGTGGGTAAGATAAAAAATGTCAGAAAATATTTTAATTTGTAAAAAAATAATATTTTAATTTATTCAACTTAATAAAACAAGTCATCATTTATATTGCTAACATTTTTACTTTTTAGTTTTACTTTTTTAAACATTATTAGTTAATTCATGACAATATAAATAGAAGAATTAAATGTTGCGAAATAATACAGAGGGAGGTGACGGTAACTGCACCGAGGAACTGCTTTCGCTGGTTCCCAAACTTCATGAATTTAAGCGTTCTACTAGGCTGGCATCTTGCTCACAACTTTTCACTATCGAAACTTTTAAATGTAGCCGTCTCTTCTACTCCAATAGCTTCATGTCTCGCACCTCTTGCCTGTGGAACTCCCTCCCCTCTTCCTGTTTCCCTGATAGCTATAATCTCCAACTATTCAAATGTAATGTCAATAGACGTCTCCAGATGCCCTGATCTATCCTCTATCACTTGTATTTGCTCTAGCTCCAACTCTCTGTAACCCCTTGTGTGCTAGTGGCTTCCCGCCTTGCTTGGGGTGTAACGCTTATAAAAAAAACAAACAAAAAAACATCTGTTCATTGCTCTTGCACACATCAGTGATGTTTATAGCTGAGGATCATTTGGGGTTTCGATTCTTACAGGATAATGCCTCTTCTCCACGGTGACCCAGTCCATACTGAAAAAATATTGGCTTGTATGCCAACCATCAGCTACAATGTTCATAGTAAGACCCCCCCCCAACCCATTGCGACTCTCCAGGCCTTTAATTTAATCCAATATTAAATAAATTAGAATCTATTTTATTAAAACTTAAAACTAAAAGTAACACTTAAAAAAAAGTAAAACATTACCTATTTTCCGTAATAATACTTTTTTTTTTACTCATGAACCGAAGTAATGACTTTTTCCCTCCACCCGAAAAAATAATAAATTAATATTGATCAACGTAAATGATTTAAAATTGTAATCAAGAAGAAACATCAAAATAATCGCCCCTCTCTATCTTGTGAAACTAATTCATACAAGCAGGCTTTTGAAACTAAGTTCACCCCCCCCACACACACACACCTCCGATTTAAAAATTAGTGAAAACATCGATTCTCTGCTAAAGGGACTTTCTTTTTGTTATGGTGTAGAAACTTGTAATAAACCAGAACTTTGGTACTTAGTGTATCATTATGAAATAAAAATTTAAATTATTTTCATATAACTTTTAATAATTTATTTAAAAAAAAACAAAAAAAACTCTCATATTATTTTTTTAAAAAATCAGTTTCTTAATGTTTCTACACAGCAATAAAGGGCGATGTGAAAATTGATTCTAGATTAGACAACCAAAGCCAGTTACCAAAATTTTGAAGGATATTTTGCGAGTTCGATCCTTACATACACTTGGTATTTATTGTAACCTGGTGCCAAGTCTAAAGATCTGAACATATCATTGTTGATTTTACGTTTAAAATGAAATCTGATATTTTTCTGAAGTGAAGTACGATTTTCTGGGTGATCAATATTATAAAAATAAAAGGAACATTATATACAAAAATTAAAAGAAAAAAACCGTTGACATGTATGTATTTTTACGATTTCCATTTTTTTTGTCTTTGAAATTTAATTACAATTAAATTATTAAAAATAAACTATAACAAACAAAAATATTTCTGGAAAATACATAACTTGACATTTTATTACTGAAATATACAATAATAATGGGGATTAGAAGAAAATAAATTCAACGTTATTTAGAAAGTAATAAAGTTTCTTTTTTTTTCAATCAATGAATTCCATTCACTGATATCAATCATGGATAAATTTTGCAAATAATTATATAATTGTTCTCATATTAACAAATAATGATGACTATTACTTTTTATGAAATATTTTGTTAAATTATTTAAAAAAAAAAAAACCTTACCAGAATCTTTTGACAATTTGATATTGAGAAATGATTTCGTTTCGCTGTCTGGTAGACATTTTTGTCGTTTTGCTGTGGTGTCGGGCGTTTTTTTGTCGTTAATACCATTTTCAATGTGTCTTTTCATGGCTTTATCTCGATTTTATGTTATGGAAATCCAAAGAGCTTTGGTGAAAACTAAAGACTAAAAAAAAAAAAAAAAAATAAGAGAAAAGAAAGAACACCAGACCAGAAATATTTCTTTATTAATTATTTTACATTAAGATCAGTCAATAAACAACACAACATACCAAGATTTAAATTGGAATAAACCGTCATGACCAGAAACGCTCCCCCCCCCCCTTGAAAAGAAAGAAAATTTCTGGACTCGTCCAGTCAACTTTATTATTACTTCAATGACTGTTGTATTCAAAAATGTTAATGTAATTTTTATTAACTGAAAAATATACAGTAAAACAAAAAACAAAGTTACTAATTTTATCAAGTATTTTTCATCTTAAGTCGCCATTCATTATGACCGTTCAATGAAAGCAACGGAAAATGAAGATGAAAGAAATACTACTGAAAAATGAATAATAATTGATAATGCTTCTTCTATGAAATTGGATTGGTGTAGTCACAAAAATCAATTTAATTTTAAAATATAGCCGTCCAAATTTTTATTAAAACAAACATTCTTAGGTTGTGGAGAAAACACTTTTTTTAGATTAGTGAACTAGGAAATTATTTTAATGTTAAAAACTTAAAATATATAAAGAAATGTATTTTGAATTTAAAAATAAAAAAATTAACTGGAAAAAAATATGACAAAGCATATCCAACTGTGTGTCCTGGGCAAGTAGACCTGGCGGATCCCATCCCTCTTCAGGTTAAACCACAGCCAATGTCCTCCAAGCTGAAGGCTTACCCTAGTCATAGAGACATGGCTGTTGATTCCATCATTTGAGGAGGAGGAACCCTCCACCCTAGCTGTTGATTTCAGTATAGGAAGTTTCCACCCAGCAATGCTGTGTTTCACAGCACTGGCTGCATACATAGCTATGGAGCTCGGTCTACTCCATTGTGCTAGATCCTACAAGATCCTACAAGAATGTTCATCAACATTTTGTCTTGCTTTTAATCCTGCTGGGTGTCTAGCCACCCTCATTACTGGTGGGGGAACCAGTTTAGTCACTGATGACTCAACTATGCAGCAGGTGTTACTGGGTTACGTGATACTAGTTGCATTCATTGACTTGATATAAATATTTTATATATGAATTAAGATTTCCTCAAAGCAACTATTGATTGATTAATTTGTTTTTTATGGCTTTTGCAGGTTATTTAAAGCTATAAAATATTTTTTAGATTGTAAGAGTTTTTTGGAGATAATAATGATTTATTGACACAAGTCCTACTAATTAACCCATAGCTGGAAAGAGAAAAGGTGGATTCATACCTTTCCCAAAGGTATTTGTGCATAAGTTAATATAACTAAACTGACTGGAATTGGAACTCTGGTTTCCAATTCCAAGTCATTATCCATTACACCATCTTACAGCAACTGGTATTCTTAAGCAGTCACTCATCTATGTACTGACCAGGCTCAATCTTGCTTAATTTCAGTGATGGTACAAGAACTAGTGTTTCAATATGATATGGCTGTAAGCCTCTCAAAGTAACAGTCCACCAATTTACTTAAAGCCTTGAGAACTGCTAATCAAATTTATATATAATGTGTATATTTATCCAGCAAGTTTCTTTTTTTAATGAAATAAAATGTATATGGCAACATAATTGTGTTATTTAATTGAATTTAATTAATTAAATTATCAATTTGCTATTTGTTTACAGTTGGATTAATATCTTCATCTTTGTTATTACTATTGCAACATTTTGGACTTTATATCCTTCTTCAAATATCTGTTAACTGGATTACCTTTAGGGAGTTTCAAACTAAATTTTTTGTTTCTTGTTCCCCTGTCCATGACTAATGATATTTCAGCTTGTTCTTTCTCGTTCTGTTTCCATTGTGTCTGAGTTTGTATTACACAGCCCCAGGACTGAACTTACAAATACTATTCATTCAAATGCATAAACCAATGCCAGTTTTGAAGCTAAAACTTAAACTTAATGTTCTTCTTGCCTCCTCTGCAGCTGCAGGCTTGCTGTTAATCTTGGCTTCCTTTGCCTCCATTTCTCTTTCTTACTGCTGCGGCATCATCAACAAAAATGAGGACATGAGTTCAAATGTAAATAATGTAATTATAACTTCTCATCAGAAAAAATTCAGATAAAAATTTGTTTTTTCTTGAAGTGTAGTTTGAAACCATAAAACAAATTTCAGAAAAATGGTCTTTTGAAAAAATTTATTTCTCAAGATTGTAACACTTTGTTACTGAGTTGACATAAAAGATTTTTGCTAAATTGAATTTTCTTTTTTATTCCACTTTAATTGTGTGACGATATTCGATTATAAAAAGCTGTTAATGAAAGCAAGAAAAACATAAAAAAGACTCATCAAAAATTGATAAAGAAAATGTTTTTTCTCAGAATTTTATTCATTAAAAAAATTGTTTTATGGGTTAAAATCAATTAATGGAAATGTGATTTTCAAAAGCAAAAACCACATTTTTGTTTTGTATTTTTCATATTTGAAAGATTTTATTTCAAACATAACTTACAAATAACTCAAAAGGAATGTAAAAAATGTAGTAAATTTTCCCTAATGTTATTAACAATGCAAGTATTATATAAGTGTATATTAATATACACTTATGCAAATATTTATGATTGTATCAGGAACAAGTAGGAAATCTTTATAAATTTGATATGGTTCTCAGTTTATTTATAAATAAATAGGGAAATATATCAAATTTATAAAGATTTCCTTTGGGAGTGGAATAGTTCCAAGTTATATTTCAGTTTTTAAATTCTATGTTTGCTCTGTTAAAAAAAATATAAATTTACATAATTATAAAATTATAAATTTAATAAGCATAAGAGGTCTTTTCTTTTTAATAAGACTTGTTTGGAAGAACAATTGCTGTCAAAATGCAATATATGTGTATGTGTTTTTTTTTTTACAATGATGTTCACCCTGTACAAGACCCGAGAGCCACTCGAGGTAGAGGCTTACTGCTTACAGATTAAGATGCTCAGTTTATTTGGATATGTGGGAAAGATAATAGTTAACCTTAGATTTCAACAGGTTAAGATTGTAGTGATCAGGGAAGCATCCTCTTGGGAGTCAGTTCTACAAAGAAGCGATAAATGGGCAGAAGCTGCTCGATTGAAACTTAAATCTCACCAATGGAATATGAAAGGGATGAGGGTGGTTCACTACAATGTGTGTAGCATAGCAGATCTTAACTGTGATAGTTAGAATTGGTGGAACTAAGGAATGTAATTCATCTAAACACTTTCCATTGAAATAGTTACAGAGCAGCCTGAAGCTTGTGGCACTTTGTCTGTGAGAAAGGGTTTGTAGGCTGGAAAATAATTTGTCACCCACAAGGACGTGGAGACACATTTGGACTCTTTTTAGACTAGAAAATGAAAACTGCGCAGCTCCTGCCCATATATGACCTGATTTGGCTCTTATAAAGGTAGAGAATAACATGAGGAGTCAGGTATTTACTAGAACGGTACAGAGAACCAACCATTTTTCCACTATTTTTAGTGATGAACCATATGTACAAGTTCCACTTGATATTTGGATTGAGTTTAAGTCCCTATAAGCAATCAAAGTGTGGGGCTTCCTTAAGGGAATATTCATGTCCAATCAGCAATGATGGCATGCAACCAGCCAGTTTCCCCACCATCACTAAGATGTGTGTAATAAAATAATGAAAAAGTAGGAAATCTTTATAAATCTGACATATTTCACTATTTATTTAACTTCATCGGAAATTTGGGGAATAGAATGGTTCCAAGTTATATTTCCATTTTTAAATTCTATATTTGCTTCGGTTTCATTGGTAGTGTGGACATCACATGTATATTGGTTTTAGTGTCATGTCAGTTTCAATTCCTAAATTCTATGTTTGTTTCATTATTATCATGACTTATTCAAAAATATATATTCATAATTAAAACATATAATCTATACTGTTTCATGAACAATGACAACTTCAGTCCAAGATTTTTTAATCCTTTCTGTTCAGTGTTCTGTGTATGAGTGTGTGTTTCCTTGAATGTGACAGACAAGGGAACTCTTAAAAGTTTTGGCAAACTTGGACATTTTTTCCCTTTATTCTTGTAAATAAACAAGGTTTTGAAGGTTAGCTCTTAAGGCATACATATTTCAAGCATACTTATATGTACTCGTACATACATATTGTTAAATGGGAAAACTTTTAATGCAAATAAGGTTGCTCAATTTCATATACAGTGGTGGAAATAAGTATAAAACACCCCATGAAATTGTTAATAATTTTCTTATTACTGCACAAATTCCTCTGAAAATTTGTGTGGTACCTAGATCTGATGGTATTAGTATACATATTCGATTTTATAACAACTTTCCGCCAAAAAAAGTTATTAAGAAAGTTATTAAGAAACATACGTTTTTGAGGGTGGAAATAAGCATAAGACAGTTTTGAAAATTTGTATTTAACAGCAAAATTGTATAAAATTCAATATTTACATTTATTCCCTTTCAATTGTAATAATTCAACACACCAGTTTTGCATTGAATCAATAAGTTTTCTGAGAGTTTCCGATGGAATTTCATTCCAATACTGTTTAATGCAAGATTTTAAAGTTTTTCTATCTTCAAAGTGACATTTATTTTTATACACTCTTCTTGACAAAATTTCACACAAATTTTCTGTTGGGTTTAAATCTGGAGATTTAGTGGGCCAGTCCAAAACTTCAATATTTTTTTGTTTTAAACCAGTCTTTCAGGAGCTTAGAAGTGTGTAAGGCTGCATTGTCCTGTTGCAAAATAGCATTATTGGTGTCTAGATTCATAAATTGGACAAGACTTTTTTCCAACACATTGATATAGCAAGCAGAGTTTTGTTTCCCTTCCATCACAAACTAAATCAGCCTTTCCAGACACAGCAAAAGCTCCCCAAATCATAACAGATCCTCCTCCAAATGGTCTTTTTGAAAACAGCTGCTTCTCCTTTCTTAAATCATGCCAATAACACTGGTAGCTGTCAGGTCCATCCAAATTAAACGTTTTCTCATCAGCAAACACCACGGTTTCTCATTTCTCCTTTGTCCATGTTACTTTTTTCTTTACCCAATCTACGTGCATCTTCTTGTGTTTAGCAGGGGCTGTCTTCCTGTTTCGATACATGAGATTTGGCAATTCATGGAGAGGTTGACAAACTCTTCTTGGAGTGATGGGTAAATTCTGAGATTTAAGCAGATCTCTTGAGCTTGATTGTCCTTTAGAAGCTTCTTGAAAAGTCGACATCTGGCTGCATTTGTAATTTTAGGTGGACGACCTGGATGTTTTCTAGTGCCATACGATTCAGGATCATTTAGATAATTTCACACAACTGTTTGGGACCTCGACAGTTCTCTTGCAATGAAACTTATAGATTTTCCTTCCAGTTTATAGGCAGAAATTTGCCCTTTTTCATTAAGGGGGAGTTCCTAGGCATTTTGCAGTAACTGTATTCAAATATGAAAAGTTCAACTAGTGCTCACGTGGCTTAAAATCATGATAAGAGTCTTTTTATAATCTGCGCATGCACTTATTCTTCCATTGGCATTCTTAAGTAAACCAGATATGCAAAAACTGTCTTATAATTATTTCTACCCTCGAAAATGAAGTTTTGTTAATAACTTTTTTTTGGCGGAAAGTTGTTATAAAATTGAATATGTATACTAATACTCATCACATCTAGGTACCAGACACAAATTTTCAGGGGAATTTGTGCAGTAATAAGAAAATTATTAACAATTTCATGGAGTGTCTTATACTTATTTCTACCACTGTATATTGCTGACTGTCAGTCCAATATAATTTTCTTTAAAATTTGCTTCCTATTCTAAATATGCCCTAAATAAAAGTTTTGAATGTATAATTTTTAATAAAAGCCAACATACTCTGGTTGACTATTTTTTTGAAAAATATATTCTTTGTTATAAAAGCAAATACATATGAATTCAGCATTTAATCTCCTATGAAATAATCTCCTTCTGAAGCCACACACAGTGTCATTTCCACTGAAGGAAGCATTCCTAAAACTCCTTTTTGAGATAACAAGTAACTGCCTTGTTTCATTCTCTTGGATTTCTTCAACATCTTGAAATCTTGTTCCTTTCAGGTGGGATTTGATTTTTGAAGATGAAAAAGTTGTAAGGTGCAAGATCTGGGAAATATGGTAATCATCAGACCTGGAGAATGTTGTACTTGGCCAAAAACTGTTGCACAAGCCATGGTCTCTTATGGAACCTCTGTGGTGTGTTTAGATAACCACACTCTACACACTTTCCAAGTACTGCTATAAACAATGGAAGTGAGCAAGAATGTTATAACTTATTGCGTATGTGCAACAGAGTTCAAAGTCAATCTGTGCTAAGCGGCTTCACTCTGCATACTTTAGCTCTGTTACCATAGCAACACCTTCCTGATATGTTTTTATCAGACCTTTTATTTTTAACAGGCTCCAGAGATATGCAAAATCCTGGAGTCAGTCAAGAAAATCCCTTGAACATTTATTAATTTATAGACTTTTGTTGTTTTAGTTATCTGTTGAGTACTTTTCAGAAAAAAATATTGCTGGCATTAAAATATGTATTTTGATAGGTGTTACAAAGTTGTATTATTATTAAAAGCTTACATATAAATATATATATATATATAAAGTATAAAACGTGTTTAGATAAAGTTATGTAGACCAATGTATACGGTACTTATAGTTGCTTAGGGAAACATTAATTTATTAATATTTGACCACTTAATTTATACAAGTGGAGAATTTGACTAATTTTAAAAATTATTTTTCTATTGATATTATTCAATATTGATTATTATAATACTATGGATATATACAAGGGAATGCTGAAAATCTCTTTGCCAAACCCACTTCCCCAAATCTTTGTCAATGTAGCTAGAAAGGCTGTTTTTTTATATTGTAAAATGCTGATTTGCACTCATTTTTTAAAAATTAGTTTTTGAATCACTGACTGAACCTTGTGAATGGAAAGTGTATGATTTCTAAGTGCTGAATTCTAGGCTGTCATGAAGTGTTAGTTCCTGCAGAAGAAAACTCCAAAGGAAATTCATGAGTGTATCCATGTAGACATTGGGTGACAAGTTTCTGTTATACTCAACTCTGAAGAATTGGTGTGTCAAATTCCAGCATGGTGACTTTGAGACCCAAGATACTGCATAGTCTGGGAAGCTTTTAGACCCAAGATACTGCATAGTCTGGGAAGCTTTTAATGATGTCAATTCCTAAAATTGTTCATGTTTGTGATATAATTTTGATCAGTTGACAAAAGAATTGCTGTGATACTAGATATCCAGGGGACATGTTGGATTTATAATTCTTGAGCAGGTAGGCAGACAGAGACAGCCAGTCAAGTGGGTATCAAAATGTTAATTCACTATCAGATTTCAATACTACATCCCACAGTTTAATTATAATCTAACCTGTGTATAATTGAAGAAATTTGTCTATGTGCATACACCAAGATTACTGAGCAATGAATATTTGTAAAAACAAAAATCTGTTTCATCAGAACATATTTATTAACAATTGGAGGAGGAGGAGGAGGAAAATTTCTAATGTCAAACTTGACATTTGTAAATAAAAACAAAGTACATATAACTCCTTAAAAAATCAGGGATCAATTTGGCACTGTATTTATATTATAAACAGTTCTCACCTTCAAAAATCAAATATATTTTTTGATTCTGACAAATATCTAATAAATGCTAATCTATAAAAATTATCCCACCTCCCAAATTTTTCCCTATTTTTATTAGTGGATCAGTCAACTGCAGTAGTGCAAGAGGTGTTAGAAAAACAGCAAGGCATCCTGCAGAAAGGTGTTCTCTTTTTGCAGGATTATACACTTGTACACAGTAGTAGCAAGATGTTTTGAGTGCATAGACCTTTCACCATACCCATTTGATCTTGTTCTGTCTATTTCCTGTTTCCAAACCTTAAAATGACTGAAAAGGGGGAAACTTCTTTTCGGAGGATTTGGAGGTGATAGCATCAGAAAAAAAAAAAAAAAAACAGTATTTCAATGACCAAAGATTAAAATTGTTTTTTGGAAAGGTTAAAGATATTGGAGAAATAGTGTACCAAATGTGGAGTGAATATTTAGAATAGCATTGAAATAACATTTCATGGCTCTAGGCAGAGCTGGATTAACCATTAAGCAAAATAAAACATGCATAGGGCATCAAGAGAAGTGGGGCAGCACAGAAATTATTAGGATATGACGCTGGTGTACACATTTAAAGAAATAAGTTGAACACGATTAACATTTAAATCTGCTGGGCACGATTACAAGCAGGGAAATGACTGACTCAGTGAATCTTTACTGTAATTTTGATTGGTTAATAAGAGAATGGGCTAAGGGAGATTATGAGGTTTGTATTTAGTAAATATTTCACATCTTCCTCCTGAATATTACCGATTAAGTTTTTGGGATTTCATTTTTGTGAGCAATCACAAGAGTAGACTACCTTCATGTTTGTTAGGTATTATTCTGGCCATATGCTTATGTGATTCTGTAATGTGCAGGTTTGTTGGTTACATGACCGCTTCTGGTCACAGTTCTGTTAGAATCTGGTCGTGACTCATTTGACAGTGGCTGTTCAGTTGCAGTTGGTTCTTTCTGACTGAGTTCCCAAGGCATTGGTGTTCTTCTGAGTTGGAACGGATGATCAACCTTTCTCGAAGACCATATGTGCCTTCAGTTCCTTCTATATTTATTTCCAGCTGGCATTTCCATGATGTATGTTCTTGGTTGATATTTTTTTTTTTTGCACTCCTCACTGAGACTCTATGCTAGTATACTTAACTCACAGATGTATGGGGACACCAAAATCTTTTAAGTGCTTAGAGCCCCTATGGGTCTTAATCTGATCCTGGCTCTAGTCCAGTCTTTTCTTCATCACGCCAAGAACTTTTCAGCACCTCCTACCTCTAATAAGGTTAGCTTAGTCTTAACACAAAGTTATAAATGTAGGGCAGCCAATGAAAACAAACTACTACAAAACAGTAAGTCTACTCACTAACCATTATTTCATGGTTAGTTGTTTGATAATTTGTTACATTTTGTGTCATCTCTGGTTTCGATTATTTGGACACCAATACTATACCATAGGCTGACTCTACAACAGGCAATTTTCTTTTTTTATCTTGCTTTATTTTATGAGGGACTGTAGTTGTAGAATTGATTTTTTTTGAAAGGATGCATTTCAACTGGTTGGCTAAAATTTCATTACCACATGCTGGCTTGCCTCACTAAAGAATTTGTGTGCAAGAGACATCTTGCCCCTTTATGATTTTTTTAAGTCTTATATCAAAAGCAATCCATCACTGTCAGAAAATTCACAACATTCATGTCATGAGAGTTTGAACCAGTAGTTTGCCATTCAGGGCCAGCCTATGCATTTTGTAACAGATTATGAATATATATATATATATATATTATAAATTAACTGATCTAAAATATGGTTTCTTCGCTACACAGTAATAACCATGTTTCAAAAACCAAAGCTAAAAACTTCAAATTTAATTATATAATTAAATTAAAAGCATTAGTTCTGTTTCATCTTCAAGCAAATTTTGAAATTTACCGAGTTTTAAACGCAAATATAAATTCATAATTTCCTGTTTCCAAGGATACAGAGAAATCCAATCATTTAGACAGGGGCAGTAGCATGTTAATTTTTATTAGCTATTGTTGTATCAATTATGAGTTACGTTCGAAAAAGAGGTTAAGTTTAGGGAGGGTAGGGGTGCATTTTTCAAAGAATTCTGACACCCGTTAAACGCATGTCGTCTGGGTTTTTTTTATTATTAACGACAAAAAGTTTTTTGGCATTTTTTTCGTTAAATTCATACTTGTATACTTACAGATTCTTTATAAAAGTGGTGTTTGGGTTAGAATACATTATATTTAACTACAATTTTAAAATATTATTTTTACTCTTAATTAATAATAGACTATATTTCTTTTTAAATCAAGTAAATGTAATAGAATTACTTAAATTATTTAAAAATTATTATTTCATATCAAATTTAAGACTGTATATTACCAGCTACCATTTTTTTTTTTTAATATTATTTAAGGAAAATTTTTGACAATGACAGCAAAGAATAGCTATTTCATTTCTTTGATTCAGTAAATTTTTATTTTTTATAAACTTAATAATATAAAAAATATAAAAATGGTAATAGATGTAAAAAAAATAAACAAACATTTTTACCAAGATTTTCTAAAAAAAATAATTTCATTCATTTGTGAATAAGTCCTGAAAGTTTCATTAAAATTGACAATTATTTGATTTTTGCAAGAATTTTCAAATCAATGTTTTTCACCACTAAAATTTCCTATACTAATTTATGGGCACCTGTTAACACAAGAAAAAAAAATTTTAACCAAAATTTTCAATATTCTAAAAAGGATCAAAAAATATAATTTAATAATCAAAAAATCCTTTGGTCTTTCCTCTTCATAATAACATAAAGATTTTGACAATAAAACTTTGTTTTTATTAAGTTTTGAGCATCTTTTCATATATGCTCATTTTTTAGTGAATCTGAAAGTACCTATATGTGTGTGTGTGTGTGTGTGTGCAATTTAATAAGGAGTTAATTGGTTTTTATTTATAATCCAACATTATTTCTTACAACTATAAACATTTTATAGGGGAACACAGGTTTGAACCATGAAAGGCACATTTTCTTTAAGGCTCTCATATATTTACATTGTTTTACAAAAGAAAAAAAAGGATATCTACTGAAACATGTATATCCACTAAATATAACATTTATAGTCATAAGAAATATGTGTATGCGTGTGCATTTACATTTATGTATGTATATTTTCTCTGAAATCCAACAATTTTAATCCACTGGACATGAAGAATATATGTTTACTTTAATTTCTATAGTAATTAAAATTCAAACTTCCTGATCCCTGGCTTCATTTTATTTTGATCTTGTCATTGCAAGCTGAAATAGAATGACCATGAATGTTCAGAATATAAGGCAGTGTCCAAAAAACAAAATACCCCCCCCCCAAAAAAAAAAACAACCATCACTTGCCAAGTAGAAAAGATATTAGTTGTCAAATTCATAGATATATCTTGAATATTCTTCATATTTTTAAAACTTAAAGGAATATCACATACATTCAACTATTTATTATCATATTTTTCTTTGCTACAAAATGTCTCGAATTTTGTAACAATGTTCTGGCAATTACTTTTACTGCATATTTATAGAAATTGAATTGGTTAGGTCAAACAAATCCTGGCATTTAAGGATTTCTCATTTTAAACATATAGCAAACATTTAATATTCTATATTATATAGCTTACTTAATTTCACAAAGTATTCTGGGTAAATTTCCAATTTTTTTCAATAAAAAAGTAATAGTCCTTTAGAAATTAAATGAAAAATTGGAAAAAGCATTTCAAAAATATTAGTTTGTTTGTGGATAGCCCTGATAACATATCTAAGGTGATCTTAAGAAATGACCCTAATGTAATAATACATACTACATCTGTTCCGTAATTGTTGTATTTGCATAAATTTCAAACCCTTTGTTACAACTATGGAACAGCAGCACTATGACTTTAATTTGTTTTTTTTTATTCTTCCATCATCCATGTTAATGAAACAGCAATTGAATGAAGAAATACTTGTATATAATTAAATGCAATAATATTCATTTTTTTTCTTATTTTCAACCAGTTATCAGCAAAGACAAATATTTGTTGTGAAGCCTGCAAATGAAACTGTTGTAATAAATATTTAAAATAAGAACTTTGTTGTATTTAGGATTTCTCATCTTAAAAAAAAATGATCGTTTACAAAATTAAAAAAAAAAATATTTCAATGTTGGTTTCTAATAAATGGATAAATTTGAAAGTTAAAAATTAACCCATTGAACCCCGAGACTTGACCTTTTGATATTCCTGCACATTTTAGGTAAATTTTGCTATTTCAGACCTGCCTGCATAACACAAATCAAGAGCAGCAAATGGCTAGTACAAAGTTGCTTATATGAAAAGTCTTATTTGACTTACATATTTAGCTGTGTCATTCTTTTCAGTAATTAGATGTTAGATGGTACCTGTCCTACATGTTCAACAGGTTAATCAAAATTAATTCTTTTGAAGGCAATACTGACAAATTGATTTGACAGATTTTAAAAATTAAAGATGAAATCCATAAATAAAAATTGGGCAAAAATGGACCTTGTGCCTGCAAAAAAAAAAAAAATGTCAAAACACCACTTTTATTTTAACTACCTTTACTTTTTTAGCAATGTTTATCTATATATAAAATTCTGTGACTTCTGTTAGTCAGTTCATCACACCCTCCAAACTAGCCTTACGTTGACTGATCAAAACCAAATTTTGCAAAGAAGTGCAAACAAGTAAGAGTGTATAAAGTACAGTTTGTTTTAATAGGGTGTGTAGCTTAGTACAATAAATTTTCATTAATTTATTTTTAAATATTAAAAGTTATTATTAAACATATAAAATACTCCCACTATTGTAAAAGCAATTTAATGATTAAAGTAACAAATACTTATTTAATAAAAATACAATATTGTTTTTTGTTTATCTTTTCTTCAAGTTTTTATATATATTTAATTCTGGTAAAATATAATGCATAGCAGTAACACTGTAAATATCAACACAGTAAGGAGAGTTTTGAATGAGCAGCGGAAACAATAGCTTCAACAATACTAAATACTGTGATGAATTCTACACGCATCTGCATGTTGCAAAAAAAATTCTACTTGTTTTAAAAAGTGATAATTAGAATTGTAATAAAACCTAAACATATGATGAAAATGAATTTATACATTTTCTTTGTTCTTGAGAATTAACAACAAAAATAACAATCACTGTTTATTTATTAGATTTTTTATTTATACTATTTATTATATTGTTTACTGGAATGATTGGCAAAACATCAGCTAATTGCCAATTGATTTGAACATTATAAAGTGGGAAATGTTTTCGTATTTATTTCTTTATAAATAGGTAAATGATAAATATTGCATTACATTAGTTTTAATTGTATTAGTTTTTAGAATGTTGTAAATATAAAATTATTCTTGTAAATTCTCAACAACAAAAAAAAAAAAGTATAAATTCACTTTCATATGTTTAAGTTTTATCACAATTCTATTCTTTGTTTTTAAAAACAATAAACATTGCCAAAGAGTGAAGGTAATTAAAATAAAAGTGATGTTATGGGAAAAATTGTTCTTTTGACACTCCATTTTTTGTGGGAATGAAGGTCCATGTTTACCAAAAACTGAATGTTGATCAACTAGAAATAATGCAAAACATGCTAACATTTGATTAATAAACCAATACACATTGTTAGATTTTTTTTTAAAGCTCTTTAGGTTAATGTGCACAAAGTTGTAACACTGAGTAGTATGCAATTAAAAATTACAAAAAATGAGAAAAAAATAAACAGAACCCTCTTTATTCATCATTTGTAAACATTTGCCACAACAATACTTGGTTATAATAATATGAGCAAAATATACAATGTGTCATTATTGTACAGAAACGAGGAAAGCCTGAAGATCAAATCACCTGTTTCAGCTTTATCACCAAGGGAGAACCAATATTAAGTGAAGTTGGAAAAAAGAAAACAAATGTTCATAAAAGGAGGGAGAGAAAAAAACTGCATCCTTGTCAGCTATTGTAGATTTTACAAGTGCACAAACGCAGTTACCATTAAGAGGCACAGAATATGAATAGTTTCTTGATGATTATTACTAATCAAGCTAATTATTTCACTTGCCACCATCCTTAGACATGGTCATAGAAAGAATTAGCATCTTTCCCAAAAGTGGAAAGATGCAGTCTTCCCTATATATTGAAAGTCTTTGTGTACTTTAGATTTTACAAATTTATAAATAAAATCCTAAAGAATAAGGCATAGAAGAGTTAGCCAGAGGTTTTGCTAATCACAACATAAAAAAAAATGCCAAAAAGGGTTGAGCCAAAAAGAACAAGTTATTTGTTTAAAGGAAAGATTGATGAGAAAGAATATATATTTACATTGAATTTGCAAAGGTTTTGACCCATTGGTCAAAAAAGATTTAAGTATAATCCACTTGGGTATTTCAGAATTAATAAATCAGTTGTGGGGAGTAGGGAAGTATAAAAGACTATTCTTAGTTTTAGATGCCTACATCTAGGCTTGAACCTAGACCAATCAAGTAGACGTTAACTGGCTGAAGTATCTTTATCATTGCTGTAAAAGATTTCTGTTTACTTTTACCAGATTTACAAGAAATAGAGAAAGAGTGAGCCCAGAGAATGGGAGATCAGAGATGTGCCTAAAAATGGATATAGGATTATTATAAAGCAAGGAAATGGTTTAAAAAAAAAATGGCTGAAAAATTGTTTAGATGTGCCATATTTTGTGGTTTACAAGACACAGATGCATCAGCTGTACCAAATTTTAAGGGTAACTACCAGAACTTTATTAAGTTAGATAGAATATGTAAACAATCACAAAGAAATTCCCATGTTTTCAAAAATTCATCATTTGAAAAATTATCAACAAAATATGACATTTTACATTTCCTTTATTATTATTTTTCAAAGTAGAGAGGAAGGGAAGAATATGTTTTAGAAGTAATTTGAGGAAAACAACTCCAAATAGGTAAATATTGATATCAGTGGATAGAGATTTTACAAGTACAAAAATGCACTCATTTTAGTTGATACAGGATGTAAAACTGGCTTGCTTCAAATATTCTTTTCGCTAGACAATGCTGTCATTTTAAAAATAAATGAATAAAGTCAGTGTGCCAATGTATTCAATAGATTATTCGGATGTTTTTGCAAATACAGGAATGTAGTAGTTGTAGAATAAACAGGACTACTAAAAGTAGCCCTAAACCAAACTTTAATGAGTTAGAATCTGAATGAAGCAGGTTAGTAATGACCATAGAAACTTAGTAGGTGTGTTTACCAAATGAAAAAAAAAAAGAAGTTATTTTCCCAGTCTTGATAAGTATAAAGAAAGCATTGTGCCATGTGGCTAGCCAGTTTATTTTCATGTCTTCTAGATTATAAAGGTAGCAGAGATAGAAGTTGTTATTAAAGAGAGAGAAAAAAAGAAAGAAAGCATAATGAGAGACAGAGAGAGATCTACAATGCTCATTGGTTCAGTTTAGAAAATTTCCTTAATAAAAAAACAAATTAAAAGCATGGTGGCTACTGTAGCAAATGCACTACATCCCAATTACTAAAAGAATATACACCAATTGCAAATGTAAACAAAATCAAACCATTTTTTTACCCTGCTTCACAAAGCAACGCCAACAAAAATGGAAAAACTGACCCCCCCCCCCCCACCTCCTATCAAGATCAAAAATTCTCTCCAGATGGTTTAGATGACAGGACATATGACAAGAGAAAAAAACTGTTTCAATCCAATCATTTCCATTAAATGCATCTGTATGCACAGGCTCACATATTTTTCAAATCAATAACAAATACCTTATTTGCAAGTCCTTAAAATGCATTTAAAATGTATCCAAATATTACTGTCCAATGCACCAGTAGTACAGATAGGAGGCTGATCACTGAAGGTGCAAGATTTACAACTAGGTTTTTAGAGATGTAGTGAGCATTAGTACATCAAGCAGGAAAATTCAATGTTTTACAACTAATATTTATATTACAGTAACAAAGCACACTAAAGCAAAATGATATGACTTTAGGCATAATCATAGACAATTTAAAATAATGTCTATCCCCATGAAGTCAGATTAGACCAAAAATGGAATATTGCTGCCATGTCTGGGCTGGAGCTGCCCAAGCCTCACTTTCCAGCCTTGATAGAATTCAAAATCGTTTATGCGGTCTTGTAGGGGATGACATTTTCCACTCTACAGCCTCTTTCTCACAAACACAATGCTGCAAGTCTATTGCTACTCTATCACTACTTGCATGGCAAATGTTCACATGAGCTCCACTCTTTAGCTCCACTAGTTCAGACCTTTGTAACTTATCTCGCTATGTCTAGAGTTGTATCATCCACATTTCTCCTGTATTCCATTTGTAAAGAGGAAGTTCCACTCAGACAGTTTTTGCCCAAGAACTGCTACTTTGTGGATGCGGATGCTTTTATGAACACTACAATTTTAACCACTTCCAGTCAAGAATAAATTGCTATCATCCTTATCTTCACTTCCTCTTACATTCATAACACATATCTCATTCAGTAACCCTCTACCTTGAGTGGCTCTTGAGTCTTGTATTGGCTAAACTTTAGTATTAAAAATAAAGTATAATCTACAACAGATTACAATATACTTATCATTAATGGTTAACATCTATGCTCTTTGAGGATAAAAGCATACCTTGAAAGGCCAAAGAGAATTTTAAAAAAATTTAACAGCATGTAGTGTAGATATTTACTAAGCTTAGCTTAAATGGAGCACCCAGTAAATGTTAAACTCCCTAATAATGACTTGCAGAATTAGCCTGCTAAGCACTGCATGACTATATATGCACTGACATGCACATGTAGAAAATATAGTTCCTATAAAAGAAAATTCTCTTAAAAGTATTTTTCAAATTAAATATAAAAAAAAAATGACTTTATTTCTAAAAGGTACCCTTACTAAACAAGGGGACATTTAATAACATGTGTGTGTGTGTCCTATAGGCTGGCAAATAATAATCTGGTTTTCTTGTTTTTGTTTTACCGGTCCAGTTGTGATGAGGGTCTGCAAACCTCTACTGTAGTGCATGGGACAGAGTAGTGAACAAGGGAGTGAATAAGATACTATTATACTGTACAACAGTTGTCACGTTACAATATATAAACACACACACACACACACACATGCACGCACTCATGTATACAAAGGCAACAAGTCTCAGCGGGCGAGAAATTATGTCCATATAATTAGGGTGTCTTGGTAAATTTCATTTTTTTTTTTTAAACTTTAAGAATGGTGATATAAACTACCACTATCCTCATTAATTTTATTATAATTTTTAATTGATAATCCAAGAGGAAGAGTAATACCCACAAATAGTTGGAGGTTTTCTGGACTTAATAATTAGAATTTTTTGGCCAAGATTCTGAGAAAACCAAGGCTTGCGATTTATGACAGAGCTCACTAGTTTAAATGTAAGTTAAAATATTTGGAGAGGAAGGACAAGGAAAAATTCAAGAAAATAAATGTCATTATCTTTTGGATTAGATAATAGAGATAATTTCTTTTTATTGGGGAAATACAAGCAAATGGAATCATTAAGATTTTTTAATTTGTTAGTCCTAATGATAAATGAAATTGAAAATAATCTGGCTTTTTCCTATAGAGGGAAATCAAAAATAAAGTATGAAGACTATAACCAAAACAGCCAGAAGGCTCAAGGAATAGGTAAATGTAGTTTTTATTTTTTAAATAAAACAAACAAATGTATAGAAGCATGGTTGGTGGAATCAACCAGAAATAATTCGTTTTTCAAATTTTTCATATTACTATAAATTAAGCATTCCATATTAAAAAAAATTTTTTCATTATTAAATTTTATAAAAGTTAACAAGGGGTTCAGTTTGCTGTGTAAAAAAAAAACATTTTTAAACTAAATCCCTCTCCTCTCAGGAAAAATGATAAAACAAATATTCTCATGATATTTCTTGCAATTTAAAAAAATATATTTTTTAAATTCGTAATGAGTGTTATATGAAAAAAAAAAAAAAAACAAACAAAAAAACAACAACTCTAGATCACGAATTTCAGCTTTTATTTTTTTTTAATTTTTATTTTAAAGATATCATGTATTGTAGTGATGAGCATTTGTTTTGGTATTTATGGGGGGGGGGTCAATTACATAGCAAACACGATCCCGTTATTTAACTTTTAGAAAATTTAATTAAAGTTTTTTTTTATATATTCATGATCTGGAATGCATAATCTATTAAAAAAATGATCTTTTCTGGTTGTAATGCCTTTTTTTGTACAATGTGCACATGGTCTTTTTGAATTTTAAATACAAAACAAAACAATAACCGATAAAAAAGGTTAATGCTTTTTTTTAGCATTTAAATGCCACTAATGCAAGAGAGGCATTTTAGTGAAAAAGAAAAATAATGAGAATAAACATTTAATAATTTTAGATATATTATTATTTAATCAGTGCAAGGCACTGGTGCTAATAAAATAAATAGTGGTACACACTTAGTCTATTGTAGCTACATAGCATTCTAATTTACTCTAGGATTTGATTGACTTAAAAAAAATTAACAGGCACAACTGCTCGAGTGATTTTTTTTTTTAAACATTTGACGATTTTTAGTTTAGTGACATTGATGTAATTTAGAAAATACTGATTTGAGGAAAATAAAAACTTTTATTCTTTTGTTTTTGAAATGAATGCGTTACAAAAAAAAAAAGAAAAAAGCTGTTAGTTTTTTATTTTTATGCATAAAAACAAAACTGCGCCTTAGCCTTATAAATTAAAAATGTGTTCATTCAAACAAGAAGTGCGATAACGAAAATAATTTTTAGACAAATCTAAGGCTGCCCCCCCCCAATAAACATATATTTAAATTTTAAAAGATCTTACAAGGTCATTTTTAACTTATGCCTTATGTTTGAAAAAAAAAAAAAAAAAAAAAAACGAGATGATAACCGTTCGTTTATTTTTTCTTGAGAAATGAACTTTAATTTTTTATTTTTCTATTCCAACCGTCCATACATGCAAGTATGCCCGAAAAACATTTACTGCCACGTTACATAATGATCGGTGTGTATAAAAAAAACGTTTTTGTTGCTTATAATCGTGTGTGGCAAAAGAGAATTTAGAGAATCATTAAGAAAAAAATTTAAATTCACAAATTATGAATCATTTATCCATCGGATCACATAACCTACGTGTTTTAGGTGTTTTTAAATGTACGCGTTGTAGAGAATTAAATGTATTTTTATTTATTTCCTATGACATATGTTGTTCTGATTAGTAAATATTTATTTAATAAATAATTATTTTTTAAAATAATTAACCGAAAGCTAACTAGACAAAAGAAATGAAGGTGTGTTTACTAAATAAATATTGTCACTAGCTAGAATGATCATTAGTATTTTAGAAACATCTTTTTTTTTAGTTAGTTGTTGATGTCAGATGTGGTTAAAAACAAAACAAAAAGAAGTGAGTTTTAGAAATGTGAACTATGCATTTTTTTTTTTTACATATATTTGTACGTAAATTAAATTTACACAGGTTTAAACGTGGAAGGAAGAAGCAATAGTAATTGTTGTTGACATACAGACAACAACTAATAATAATAATATCAAGTCGAGAAAGAAAAATTTAGAAGAAATAGAAATGATGTAGGCGGCCTGTAATCCTTTTCCATTCGTATTTAACATTGACGTATTGCATGCAACCACGAATGAAAAGCAGGAAGCCACACAGCATAAGAATCCACCAAAACCAGGACTCGCCAGCAGCCAAATCGCCAGCAAATCCACTGTGTTTGACAATAGCAACCCACTTGACCATGGAAAGGCCTAATCCAGCCAAAGCACCACATCGACCCGCGACTGTATTGGTAATACACAGAGACATAAGAAAGCCGAGCCAATTAAAAAGAAACGACATAACGAAGGTGCAGAAAAAGATCCAGTCAGTACCGACAGGCATCCCTGATCCATTGAGTCGATCCGTGCTTGAAGACATTTGGTCAGGGCCTTCATCCATGTGAATGTGATCTTCATCGGGCAGGGACCTCAAATGGTGATGGTGGTGATGATGGTGCAAAGATGGGTGAGCACGACAACCACCTCCACCCCCTAGCGGACCATCGTGGTCACCATCTTCTTCTTCTTCACGCTTGAGTCGTTCAGCTTCCTCGTAGGACGGCAGGTCAGTTGCCACTGCGTATGATGGGGGTAGACCAGCAGAGCAATGATCACCAAGAGACATCTGACTCGCTTTAAGACCTGTGGGTCCTTGTTGTTGTTGTTGTTGTTGAAGGTATTCAGTTTGCGGTTGGGCTTCTCTGCTAACTTCCTCATAGGCGGGTGGTAGGATTGAGTCATCAGGGAGAACATTATCTGAACGGCCGACCATAGGTGAAGGTGGAGCGTCAGTTGTTTGAAGGAAAGATGAAAGAGGACGTGCAAGGTCTGCTCCATGGCGGCTACAGTTGGTTGCAGATGATGGAATTGCTTCAGCATTTTCATCGTCGTATCTTTCTTCTTGTAACACCTGGTACCTTATATTTCGGTCCATGGTGTTGTTGTCAACTGACGCACGATTTTACTGATAGTTTACAGTTGTAATGTTCTTCTCGATTTTTCTCAAGAAAAAGGCTTTCCAATTAATGAATAATAATATACACAACAAAATTGACAACAATATGGTGTCCAACAAGAAGAAAAAATAGCCTCGATTTTAAATTATTTACGTCTTTTAGTTTCGTAACATTTTGAGTTAAACTATTCAAGCCATTTTTACGAATGAGTAATGTTTATTTCATTTGGTAAATTGAGTCTGTATTTTAAATGCTTTATAAATATTGTTATACGCAAATTACATCACCCACCTATTCTGTATACGAAACTATGCACTAGAATGAGAGAACTCCAAGTTGGATTAGAAAGTGTGGATTTATTGATCACCCCAACGAAAGATTGAAAGGCCTTAGTTATTTTATAATCAAAGTATTATTAACAATAGACTTACTTTATTCTTATTATTTATGGATATTTAAAAAATGGCTCAATATTGAAAATAATACGATGAAGGAACACAAAGTAGTACAAGTTAAGTGACGTTTTTTAAATTCAACCATTCAACGGAAAGTTTAGAAAGCCTAAAAACAGAAGTTGAAAAGTATTCTACGAAAATAATGTATTGTATTATCTTAATTTATTTTATGATTATTTTTGGTGTGGGCAAAATCATCCTGTAACTACAATACATAGTCTTCAATGACAATATAAATAAATCAGAATCTCAGTAGCAATGATTGCTAAATTAAGTATTGAGATTAATTTTATTATTTTTACATAAAGTTGTTAAATATTTTAAAATTAGTAGGATGGGTCAAATCCTTTATTTAATTGGTTTTTTAAGTACATGTATCTGTACAGATTATAAATAGCACAAGCTTTTTTACACTCGACGAAACACCAATGAGAAATATCTTACAATTCCTTGCCCAATGTGTCCTAAAAAACGTCATAAATCAAATGTACGGAGGGCCGGAAGAAACATGATACAATAAAAACATCACGTGACCTGATTTTGTATATAAATGTTGCACGGCACTGTTAACGGCCTTTAAATTTTTTACATTTACGATTAGTGAAACACGTGTGGAGTATTTTTACTTAAAAAAAATAAATAATTGAACTACATCCTATATACGACCAAGTAGTAGCAGAAAATTTTGAAAAGTAATTAAGTACCATTTCTTCATTTTCATACATTTCATTGCAATTTTTATTTCAATTTGAATTCTGTGTATTTGTTTACAGTGAGTCTATTTCAATTACATTATTTTTTCCTCATTAAGTGGCTTTTATTCATTAACTTTTAAAAAAAGTAAGTACCATTTGGTTTATTTGGTTTTTTTTCTATGTCTTTTTTGTGAATTTGTCTTTCGTTAGATTTTTAATTCATTTTTATAAATTCATTTTTCCTCTTAATTAAGAAATAACACCCCCAAAAACATACCCCACTGGTCACTGACATTTTCTGTGACTCTTCACTTTTTCCAAATACCATTTGGTTTCTTTATTTGTGTTTTGTTTTTTTTTGTTTTTTTAATTTTTTTTTTACCTCTTTCAAATTATTTAGTGAATTTCTCTTTAGTGAGTTTTTAATTAATTTATATTTCTTTTTCTTTTAATTAAGAAAAATCCCAGAAATCATACATCACCAGGCACTGAATATTGTTTGAGTCCTCCATATTTTTTAATACTTATTTTAATATACTTTTCATTTTGTGTATTTTTATTTTATTTACTTTAATTATAACTTATTTTTTTTAATGTATTTTTTTGTTTTGTTTTGTGGAAGAATATTTAGTGATTTGTGATTTATACTTTAATCCTTATTGGTTTGTTTCAATTAAGAATACATAGCCTAGAAATAAAACACAACACTGACATCATTTCTACATTCAATTTCTTCAAGTACTAATAAATTTCTCCATGAAATATATTTTAGTTGGCAATTAATTTTCTTTTTTTCTTTGATATTTCAGGATGAAGAGAACTGAGGAAGTTTTAAAGAAATATGAGAGTATTTCATTTGGAGAGCCAGTTCTGTGTGGGAATGTATTTAAAAAAATTTTCTCAACAAGCCACAGTATAGGATGCAGCTAATTGGGCAACTTTGGAAAATGCCAAAAATGGATTCCCAAAAGTAACAGTTGGCCATGCGATGCACCTTAGGAGGATATATAGGACAAGGCACAATGGTAGAAACTTTTTGAAGTTTATAAAGAAATGTGAGGAAGTGGTCCATATTGTGACACCTGCAACACCGATTACACTTTTTCAGGAAAATAAGAAATTAAAAATGAGTCTCCAGACAGAAAAAATGAATTATCCGTCTGAAGGAAAAAGTTAACAAGTTGACAACTTTGTTGAAGAAAAAAAGGTCCACACCCTTACAATCTAGGCAAATGCACTATGCTTGATTATTAAGTGGCGTGGCTGGTAGACATGTTCCTGAACTTTTACAACGGTTTATTTCTGTAATTGATGAACCCAGATTTGATATAAAAATCTATGACCACAGTTGGCCGAATGGTGGGCGAACTAGGATTTTTCTCTGACATAAAAACTGTTGGTTCGATTTTAGCATCGGAAAGTTGTAGTCTCGTTTTCGATGCAACGACACAAGATGGGATACATGTAAACTGCATGATGGTCACAACGCCATCATCCTCTTACCTTGTGTCGATCGAACGACTCCCTGGTGGAACTGCTGAAGACTACAGGAACCATATCAGTAGTGCCATCAAAAAGCTTGCTGATGTATACTCATCAGTAGTATCTACAATGACTTATGCTAGCTGCCATAAAGCAGTAATCAATAAATTTAAATGCTGCTTGACAGACCAGGCTCCAGCCAACCACTTGACTGTTTTTTTTATTGGAGAAAGAGTGGGACACCCACTTAATTGAATTAAATTGCAATGTACATCCGTTAGAAGCCATTTCCAACAGGGTTAAGGAGTTCCAAGCCTGTGAAGAGCGGACATTCAAGCATTCTGGAGAGTGTATCGCATGTGTGGTGGACCGGCCGTGTGAGGGGAATGGAAGAAGTAGAGAAGATGAATTATCTCTGGCCGGTCCAGCCACAAAAAAGAATGTTGGACCTTAATGGGGTCCAAAGGAACAAACGAGACAGATATATGTATGCGAACAAATATATATTATTAACAAACAGATAAAAACAGATTGATACACGGGTTTACAAATACATTTAAAACATGTATAGAACGTTTAGTGTCTGTGTGGAAAGTTATTGTGTGTGTGTGTTTGAGTTGGAATGTCCGTACGGTTTGGTGAATCTTGTTCTAGCGTATTCCCTGAACATGGGAAACGCTAGTTGTGTGTGAGAGTTCACATACTGGAAATACCTCGCACCACGTGCGACAGTTGCCGACCTCCAGCGGGGCCGGGTGAGCCGCCCGTGGGCGCAGCTGTGGAAAGAAAGAGAGAGAGAGGCCAAGGGTCAACCCGTATTTATACTCCCGGGAGGGAGAGACCCCTGGTGAAGCGTTAAGAAAATGAGGGGGAGCTAACTGCGACACATGGAAGTTTATAATGGCACTGAATTCATTACGATACAGTGACAAGTATAAATTTATGTATGACACAGATGAAGGACTTCTATAGGAAAGAAGGTCATGAAGTGTCGAGGTTCCTGGGAAATCGGTTGCACATAATTTTTCACTTAGGTGGTGTGTATTTTTCCATTTTTGAAAATCTCAAAAAATTTGTGCTTGGTCTGTTACCAAAAAATAAACTGGTGATGAAATTAAAAGATCTTGTAGTGGAGGAAGCAGTAGAGATCAAGCTGCAAATACTTGGCATCCCAGGGAAGATGTCTGGGCCCTGGATGAATAGGTTTTACACAGACTTGAAGACTATGGAAATGGGGAATTAAAAAAAAATGGAGGACTCAGTCAATTCTACTGACTGAAAAAGACTTCTTTGGGAACATTTTGCCAGCAACTGTAAAAAAAGTTCATGGTTGCCCCAAGAAATGAACAATTATTTCTGGACATGATGACTGCCTGTTTGAAAGGAGCCATTTCAGTTTTGGAAAGTCAATATAAGCAGTCATTTGAGACTACAAACGACTACAGAATCGGTGCTATATAAGGCAACATACCGTGGAGGTTGAGAGTGTAATAGGAGAATATTGTGAAAAGAAAAAAAACATCTCCAAATGCTTATGTCTCCAGCATAAGCAACATAATCAAAGCTAAGAGGAACAATGTATGGAGCTATATAAATGGCCTGGAGGAGAGTACACTTCAACGCTACTTGGATGTTGCCATGCAGTATAGTACCGAAAAGAATAAGAATAGAAAAACGGAAAAGGAAGTTTTGGAGGCTCAAAGTTCTTGCGTTTAAGAACATTAAATTTCATTATTAATTAATAAAAGCTAACGGATGCTGAATTTTAGCGTTTTTGTCTCACAAGTCTCTAAAAAAAAATGTAAAATAAATTCCTGGGAGCTCCATGAATCTGACTTTGTGCCAAGTTTGACAGTCTACTAAAAAATAAATGCTGTGGGAAAAAAGTTTGAACAAAGTAGTAACTATAAACAATTTTTTGCTATCCTCTGCCAGCCCCAGTGATTGAGAAAGTATTACTTCACACCATGAGACACACAAAAGAAACTTAGTTTTTTTTTCTTTTGTGTTATAATCACAAGACAATAATTGTTTAAATGCTAATTGCTGTTAGTGTTACTGTATTGTACACAATAATTCCCTTTGGTCCTTTAGTTTAAAATAATTTTCTTTCATTCCCTCAAAAAAAGTGAGTGAAACCTAGATTTTTTTTTTAATGCTATATTTTGTTAATCTTGAAATTACCATACTCGTGTAAAAATTGCGATCCCGGAATTTTTTGCATGAATTTTAAATTTAACTCCCCTCCAAATTTACCTATAAGGCGAAAATACATATTTTTTTTAACCTCTCCCCCAAAATTACTAGTGTGACTGACCCCCACCCCGTCAGATTTTTTGCGTAAAAACTGATCATAGAAATTAGAGCACTATGCTCGCAGCTTGAGTAAACTAACACTACCTGTAACACGGTACAATTTTTTTTTTCTGATAAAGTAAATTTAAGAATCCAAATCCAATTCGTTTTTTATCAGATCATCAGTGAAGTTATGTTGAGATCAAGTATTTAAACTTCAATTTGGAAAATAAATAACAGTGTGAATCACTGAATATCATTGTTAAAAAAAAAAAAAAAAGTTAACAGGAATTAACAGATTTTTATTTATTTTGTTTTCCAACCGCATCTCCACCCTTTTTTGTTCCTAAAACTAAAACAAATTAATTAATTTTAATTTTTTTTAAATGAATTTTCTAACCTACACTTTTATTCCAGCCTACCCTTCTGGATTTTAGAATAGCTGACTTTGACTTCATTATTAATTAAAAACTGAACTTAAAAGCTTAGTACAGATCACTAAATACCAATATTTTTTTTTAATTTTGAATTTTTTTTTTGTATGTGTATAAATGTGCTGATTTTTTGTAGATACGGTTCTTAATACCCAACATTATCAGAAAATAAGAACAAATAGCTATAGTAAATTTAAAGCCAAAGTATCTAACATTCAATAAAACTTATGGAGAATGTTTTACTATATTTTTAAGATTACTGAGTACTTAAAAATTATACAAAAAAGGCGCTCTTCAATTATTTTTACAGATATAACCTCCATAGAAAAACATTGGGCAAACATCTGTCATCAAGCTGATGCATGGCAAATATCTACCATGAAGGCTGACCTTTACATGCAAGGCTCAAATGTTAAGCTGTCGAGATTCCTTGAAAATCAACAGTGGTTAGGACAGTCTGTGAAAGCAACCTTTGCTGAAAAAGTATTTGTTAAAAAGTAAAATACAAATAAAACAAAGTTTTTTTTTTTCTGTGTCTAGAACACTTTCTATCACCAGAAGAAACCACTACATAGATATTTCCATGTACAAAGAAAATCTAACACTTTTCTATCACTAGAAAGGCCAACTTCATAGATATCATCAATTTGCTTATCTCTATGTAGTGGACTCTTCTGGTGATGTTCAAAAGGTTGATTTGTTTTTATGGTTTATCAACCCTTTGTGGGTTATTTAAAGTTGAGATATATTGTGGATCGTAAGAATAATTTTTTTTTTTTTTTTTTTTTTTTTTTGTGTGAGAGAATATTGAATTAACAGGAGGCACAGTGGTGTAATGGATAGTGGCTCGGATTGAGGAATCGGAGAGCTGAGTTCGAATTCTAGTCGAATCCATTACATTCACTTATATGCTAATACCTTTGAGAACGGTATGAATCTTCTTCTCTCCCAGCTATGGGTAAATAGTAGGTTCTATAGCCTTGGATGGCAACTGGTCTACCACAGAAAGAAATGGTAACCTACTGCGGGAAAAAATCTGCCTTGTCAGTCATGTATCAAAAGATACATGACCGCCTATGTGTGTATCATGCATGGCACATAACTGACTGATTGAATTTACAATTCTTTTGCAATGATTTTCTAGACACAAGTGCTACTATTTAACCCATGGCTGGGGGAAGAAGATGGATTCATACCTTTCCAAACGGTAATTGTGCTTAAGTTAATATAATCGTTATCTTCTGTCATCTTCATTCTTGTTCTTTTATTGTTCTCTCTCCTTAATTGTATCTTTTTTCCCATGTTCCCTAACCCTTAGTAACCCCTTACAGTTTAGTATCTACATGGCCTTGCTTGGGGTGAAATGATTAAAAAAAAAACGAACCCAACCGGAATTTGAATTTGGCTCTCCAGTTATACCACTCACATACCCTTAAACTTAATTAAAACC
This sequence comes from Acanthosepion esculentum, assembly GCA_964036315.1. Lineage (NCBI taxonomy): Eukaryota > Metazoa > Mollusca > Cephalopoda > Sepiida > Sepiidae > Acanthosepion > Acanthosepion esculentum. The sequence goes on from OZ038506.1 coordinate 35,535,531, forward strand.
AATTATCAATAAATATTGCACAAAAATCTGTAAACAGCTAACAATATTATTTTGGTAAAGCACATATTCTGGATTCATCTTAATTTTAACTTAAATTAAAAGACATAACCATTACTATTTAAAAAAAAAAACCCTGTGTCTGTCAATATTTACTAGGCCTAGCCTAGACTGGCTCAAGGCCACAAATGTGAGGTATCCAATACAGATCACATTCCATGCAGTAAAAGGAGTGTTGTGGCTGATTATTACAGTATTCCTTGCTTATCTGGGCACCATGAGACAGAGGTTGGAAAAATATGTTTAGATAATTCAAAATTAATGAGAATTGAATACCTACTGAATTATCAAAAAAGAATAAAGAAAGGCCATTTTCTGCAAGAAATTTAATATTTATATTCTCAAATAACATTTACAAATGCTTTGTTCAAGTTTTTCGAGTTTGTTTTGGATGAAAAAATGCATCAATTTTTTTTTTTTTTTTTGGCTAACTTTGTGTTTTTCTGTTGCTAACTCCTAAAGCTGAAATGTCGATATATTTGTAAGAGTAGTTGTGACAATTCAAATGTATAAAAACAACTAAGAAATTAACAAGTATTAAATTAACTGACTTTATCAGCGTTTATAGAAAATGTTGACTATGGTTTTCTAAATTCTTGAAAAGCTTGTCTGAGATGAAATATTAGAATGGGTTTAGTTTGGATAATGGAAAAATGTTTGGATGATTTCAATTTTTCTCATCATTTGACATGGATATATATATATGTTTAGAGCTATAAGTAATAACATTTAAGATTCTTGGATTTTATCGGTTTTATAGGGCGAGTCAATTTTCTTTGTTTTTTTTAATAGTGAATATTTGTCACCTTACAAGAACTTCCTAATGCGTAGGTCTTTAAAGATAGTTGTTAACGGCCAGTTTTCCGAGTCCCAAGCAATCAATGAAGACATGCCTCAAGGTTTGCTTCTCAGTTCAACCCTTTTTCTATTTTGCATAAATGATCTGCCTAAGAGTATATGCTGATAATTTGTAAGTATCTATACTGATGATATAAAGATATATGGGCACACTTCCACTAGATGTCCAGAGCTTGGCAGCTGATCTCTTCTCTGACCTAGCTCTAACAGGTCAGTAGTGGAAAAAATGTCTGGTCTCATTTGCCTCAAAAACCAAACTAGTCACAATCCATCATTGCCAAATGGACCCAGAACTTTTGAGTGCCTATTGGGATTTAAACTCAACTAAGACCTGAAGTGGAACTTGTACATACTCTCCTTGATAAAGGTCTTGCAAAAATACTGTTCCAGTATGTACCTGAATCTTCCTGCTATCCTTTTTCTTTACAAAAGCCAGATCAGGCTGAAAATGGAATATTGCTGCCATATATGGGCAGAAGCTGCCCAGTTTTCTCTTTCCACTTACAATAGAATCCAAAAGCTTCTGTGTGTCCTTGTGGGTGATGAATTATTTTTCATTGTGCAACTCCCTTCAGATGAGACATCACAAGCCTTTCACTAGTCTATCACTATTTCTATGGACAGTGTTCAGATGAACTACATTCCTTAGTTCCATCAATTCTGATCTTCACAGCTAAGACCAATCATACCAGGCACATTGTACTGAACTACACTCATTCCCTTTGCATTCCATTAGTGAGTGTAAGTTCCACTCAAGCAGCTTTTTTCCATGAATCACTTCTTCATAGAAACGACTCCCAGGAGGATGCTTTCCCAATCATTACAATCTTAACCTCAAGTCTAGGGTTAACCTCGTATATCCACATAAACCATGCCTCTTACTCTTTAACCTTCTACCTCGTGTTGCTCTCGGGCTTGTACAGGATGAACATCACTGTAAAAAAAAAAAGAACAAGTCTTGTCTTACCTGTATATGACTGAAGGCCACAGGGTGGAAGTTAGAGAGTGCTACCTCTATCCCTTGGAGCAAAATTTGGAAGACAAGTCTCTGGGCACCAAGCTTTGATCTTCTATGTGTGGTGTCCCTTCAAGATGAAGGCAGTCATGGTTCTCTACAACTTTGTAGCTCTTAGCAGTGTTTCTTCTCTTACTATCCCTCCCAGTCCCTGTTACATTTATACAAGTTTCTTAGGAAGGTTTATCACCATTTCCCTCTGTTCTTCTTGCGTTCAATATTTCCTGTGACGCTCAAATTTTCCAAGTCTTCTTTACTCATTTTTTTTCAACTGAATCTTTCCAATTTTAATTATAAGTGTCCTTTTCATTTCCATTTTCCTTAAAACTTCCCCTTTTCTTGCAACATGATATTCTCAGCACATGCATCTTTGGGTTTTGGTGTCACATTTTCTGTCATCTGGTAAAACACTTCCAAGTTTCTATACTAATTATTATTGTTTTGTGGGCCAAGAATGATAAAATCCCTTCGTTTCTTAATTTTGGTTATATCTGTGGGACTTATTGCAGTAAATAAAGCAGCACTATAAATGACTCTTTTATGTAAGATCGTAAATGTGGGCAGTGAAAATAAGTGTTTTTATTGACAGCTGCTTTGCACTTCGTTTTTTAATTGGTAGCTTTGTCACACAGAGATAGATTTTAAAGTAATCTACCAATGTTCTCTTGAAGTCTGGTTGTCGGTAGCTAATAGCAATAAATATCACACAGACTCACACATACACATATGACTTAAATATCAAATATGGACTGGAATCCAACAAGATAAGATAAAGAACAAATAGGAAATGTTTATCAATCTAACATGTTTCACTTTTATTAAAGCTTTGTCCGAGATTGAGAGAGAACAAACAAAAAGATAGAACTTTAGTATTTTCAACTTTGTTTGGATTGCTTCTCATTGGTCGGTACTGTATCACGTGCACTAAAACTGCAGATAATTATATTTTTACAAACTTATGTCTGATTGAATAAATTACAAACACTATGTCTGCTTATTTTTATCATAATCCTTTCGTATTCACAAATATTTTTCCATATATTACAATTAAATAAAATTTTTTTATATATTACAATTAAATAAGAAAATCATAAAAAACCTCATTAGTATGATTTTCTTATCCCGTTCTTAGTTAGAATGCATCTGGTTACAATATAAGAGCTTGATATATTTAGAGTCCTTTGAGGAAGTGCCATGTTCTATTTGACGTGTTGAGGTTTTTGATAAATTCTCTACAAATGAGGTGATGAGAAAATCATAAAAGAACCTCATTAGTACCAATATATCACCCATGGATCCCAATAAAAAAAATAAAATTAATCATATACAAAATACAATACAACCAATTTAATTATTTGCAATAACTTCTTACCAACTAATGTATTATGTAAAACCAACATTATATATCTATTTAAACGTCCAATAGAAAAACAAATTTATGTTGGATATATGACAACTACATTATCCAGACGTCTTACTTTACACATGTCTGACCATTCATCCATGGTGAGACATTTACACCAACATTCCTGTCCACGTTCACAGTATAGAAAAATACTGATTGATAACAACTATCCTACACCAAGAAAATAACAAATTAAAACTACAGATCCTTGAAGCAATCTGCATTAAAAAATTGAAGCCAGCACTGAATGGAATCTGCTAGAAATACTGTAATAATGTTCTAAAATGCCTATAAAAAGAACAGTTTTAATGCACACATGACCATGACATTCCAACATAAAAGAAAAATTTCCATAATGGATAACTTTTTGCATTCTAATGAACACTAAAGCATAACATACAAAAGAAAAAATTTCAGTAATGCATAGTTACACATAGATTTTGCCTTACCAGTTGTACCCCTGATGATCTCAGAAAGAGATGGAAAGTACTTGGGAAATAAAAGTGCATTTATTGCCTTATTTAATTGTAATATGCGGAAAAATATTTGTGAATATGAAAAGATTATGATAAAAATAAGCAAGCATAATGTTTGTAATTTATTCAATCAGATATGCCTAAAAGAGAATTTTCTGCCTAAATACACACACATATATATATATATATATATATATATATATATATATATATATATATATATATATATATATATGTTTTACCAGTTTGTGACTGCAAGAGATAATTCCAAGGAGGATATAAATCCAGGGAGAGCTCAGTAAGAAGATGGAGACTTTAATTATCCATTTCATTTATAATTTTTATTTTGTGAACACTGAGATGTTCAACTCATCAGAAAGAAATCTCTTCTGCAAATAGAGAAAGTACAATGGACAGATACATTAGATTGGTAGTAGGGAGGGAAAGTGAGAGAGAAGGGATGGGTTAAGGGATTAGTGGTTAGTAGTAGTTGGGTTACCTAGCCAAGAATTTACTCTATAATTTTGAGATTTTAATATTGGGTTGTATTTTTCATTCACTGATACCGTTTGCTGTTTTTAGGAAGGACAAATCAGGTTCATTCAAATTAATTTAATGAAAGAGATCTTAATCGAAATAAAGGTCAGTATTTATATAGTCATACTTCAGATTTGTTTTTTTAAGACTGAAGTCTAATACACACACACACACATACATATATATATATTGATAATATTAGTGGTCAATATATACACACACGCACACACACATATATATATATATATATATATAAATTTCCAAGAGGATATAATCCAGGTAGAACTCAATGTCCAGGACAGAGTAAGAATATAATAAAAAAAAGGCTCAAACACTAATATTCCGTGGTTATAATTTATTACACTGGAATCGTAATCACAATCCAATTCATCAGACCTACAAATTCAAAAAGAAATTGCAAAATATAACTCCGTGTATAAAAATTAAAATTTGCCTCTCTTTAAAACTTCTCCCTGTTAAATTTTAATCCATACCTTCACCTTTAGGCCTTCCTGTTTTTCTTTCTTCTGTTACCCCTGTCTAGAGCTTTCATACATTTCCCACTTCCACTTGTTTCCCACTCCCACACATACACTCTCACTAAAATTTTATATTTTATACCCAGAGTTATATTTTCCAATTTCATTTTGAATTTGTAGGTATGATGAATTGGATTGTGATTATGATTCCAATGTAATATAACCATGGAATGTTAGTGTTTGAGCCTTTTTTATTATATACATATATATATATATATATATATATATATATATATATACAGACACACACACACGGACAGAGGGTGCAATGAGTAAATTGTCGCCATTTTATATTTTTAATTTCGGCATGCATGTTGTTTGTTTTTGGTATTGTCAACTGCACAGTATAGTAGGGTCTGTGAGGAAAAATCACCATAACAAAATTCACTCAGCCAGAAATTTGGAAACGGTATACTGTACGCCTTGGCATTCGCACTGGAAGCTCCAATACGAACATTTCAGAGTGTTTGGGTGTCAATCTGAGGGCAGTGAAAAGGATTAGGAAAGAGTTAGATGAGTTTTATGGTGATTATGAAGGTGTTTGGAATGATCACTAGAGATGGCGATGTTATGCCTTCACCAACTTAAGCAAGGAGACTGTCCAGAAGAGTTGCAGGAGATTCCGAAGTGGTCTGGAGGCCGTAGTCAATGGCGATTTTAAGGAATTAATTTATTCTTTAGTATTTCAAGATGTTTTTGTGTAATTTTGGTAAATATATTTGTTAAAATGAGATGTCAATATTATTTTCATTTTTGCGTAATTTAAGCGACAATTTATCCATCGCACCCTCTGTGTGTGAGTGTGTATTCTATGTATTTAGGCAGTAAATGATCTTGAAGGTAAATATTATTGAACACGATAAACATTTTATATCGTTTTTTTTTTTTTAATTATCGACTTTTCCAAATTACGAATAATCCGAAATGAACTTCGGACAAATTCTGACGCAATTTCCTCCTTGTCTGACAAGGATTATTCGTAATTTGGAAAAGTCGATCATTAAAACTAATCGACGCTAAACGTCTGTAGTTTTTAATAATATTTATTTCGAATATAATAAAGTTTTTAATAATAATAATACCACAGCCGCGGTTGCTGGACGTGAAGGTGGTGTAATGGTTAAAAACTCAGAATGAGAAAAAAAGTATGACTTCATCTTTTCTTCCGCCCAGTTATGGGTAAAATAGCAATGTAGGCTGGATTCTCTAGTTATGATTGGCAACCAATATAGGAGAAGGACAACTCTGAATTCAAAGCTAGACGCATGTTTGAACTGTAACTAAGGTCCGCCCAACATAGCTGCAGTATAAACATTAGGTTGGCTTTGTTGTTGAAGAAATACAAATGAGCCTAAGCAGATAGCTATACCCATAAACGAGCAGTTATGTTGAAGATGAAAAGGCACTAAAAGATTTTGCCTTCAAGCCGAAATACCTCTGACGATGATGAAGTTGATCCTAACGGACGATCACTCAAACAAATCCAAGCCTAGCAAAGAAAAATATATTTTCTAACCATTCAGTTTTCTTAACGCCTTGCTATTTCTTGGATTCATTCTATTACTATTTTTAAAATGGATCCCAAAAAACTGATAGTCCCATGAACGGCTCATATCTGTCAGTCATTTTTTTACTCACTTAGTCTCATAGACCAATGACTTCGACAAGCGTTTACCGGAATTTCATTCAGGTTTTGCTAATCCGCAACTGTACACAGCGTTATTTTCATAAAACCTAACCAGGGTTTAATTAATTTTCAACTCATCTGAGTTGTCCTGACCTAAATGTACCCTCAGTGATTCCTGTTACGATAGTCTGGTCGAAAATAGACGGTTCATCTCACTATATATATGTTGGGGTTGTGTGAAGGTGTTAAGACATATCATAAGGTTTGAATGATCAGAAGGCTTAGAATTGTGCGCGTTCATAATCTTCCATCCACAACAATTAATAAAAGACAAAAATAATGATTCAAAACATAACAATTGAATTTATTAAGTATTTGATGTACATGCATGTGAACTGAAAGGTTAGACAGAGTTGTGTCTCTTAGACTAGGTAATATTTGTACCGAAGCTCATAACGAATAAATTGATCATTAAACTATAGAAGAATGAGTTGTTGCATGTTTGGAATTGTGTATTGTACAAGTTGGTAAGAGTTCAGAATTATACTTGCATGAAATGTAAAGTTTTTTTTACGTCTGACTACATTAGTCAAGACGGGAGTTGTTTAAGGGTCACATTTTGGCAGCGGAGTTGAGAAGCACGAGTAAATAAAGAGTGTCCAAGAGAGAGTGAGAAAAGGAGAACGAGAATCACTCGTGTTTTGGTTTTTATAGTATATTGTATCACGTGACAGGATCACACTTAGTTGGCGCCAAAACAGACCTGTCGTGTGCAGGCTATTTGATTGGTCGAAACTGACCAATCAGCAAGTTAGATTAAAGGTGATTAACCAATGAATGCTTGTTATATATTTGTAAGTATGATGGTGGTGAAAATTACAACAGGAAGAGTGCATTTCCCGGCGGAGGGTAAACTGGCTGTCGGGGAAGATTCCACACACGCACGCACACACACACATATATATATATATATATATATATGTGTGTATTGTAGAATTAGATTTCTACATACTCTGTTTTAAACCTGTTAAAAGAGGATCACAGCTAAGTATTCTCAGTTTAGGCTGAACCCATTAAAATCGGCTCCAGAGTTCAGTATGAAACAATGCTTTCTGATTGGTCCATAAATAATAATGTCATATTTCTGCCTACGCACGCATGGTTGACCTCGAGTTGACGTGTTTAGAATTCAACACGTCAAAAATTGCTAAATATTTTCTCGAGCCTCCCACGTGATCAAGAAAATTCATAAATATGGAACTTCGACACGACTTAGTGAGTGAATCCTTAAAATAATCAACTCGTCACACGAATCCATGAAACCCAACTTCCTCGCTAAAATTTATTTTTCATTAACATCAACCCAGCTTGTGGAATTCAATTTCTTTACAACATCAACTCATCTAGTGACGAATTCAACCAAGACAAGAGTCAGAAACCAACTCACTCAATATCTTAACAACATAAAGGACATCGTAACTATAACAGTCAAAGCGAGACAACTACAGTAAGTCAAGCAATCTATTTCATTCAATTTCATCATCAACAGATCTATTGCATAACACCTTTTATATTACCCTTGATCACACAACCAAAAACTCTAAAGTGTTTTAAGCAACTTTATTATATCATGCGTACTTGTGATATAAAAATAATATTTGTTAAAACAAATATCTGCCTATTTGATTATTTCTCTTGTTGTTGTTGTCTTTGTTGCATTTGATTTAGTAAAAATAGTAGAGGGTCAGTATAATTTGCATTTTGTCTCTGATAAAGATTGGCTAACCCATTACAATATATATATATATATATATATATATATATATATATATATATATATATATATATAAGGAGTATATATATATATGTGTGTGTGTATATATAAGGACTGTATATGTATATATAAGGACTAAACGTGTTGTCATTTTAACACTTGTCATTTTGGTTTTCATCAAGTTCATGTTATTACTTCAACATTGCCGGCCATTCTTGATTAGTTAGCCTGAATTCCGAACCACTTAATTAACAAGAAAAAGGCAAATATGGAATTAATGATGGCTTAACATATCTTTAAGTCGGAAGATTAACATCTTTGGAATTTAAAATGAAACAAGATTAAGACCTGCTCGATGGACGGGGTTTCAAGTTAATTTCTGCGGAAGACCGATAATGGGATTTTGGTCACAATGAGAGCTTTTAGTTTTGAATTATGCATTCATCGAATTGAAGATGCCTTTCAAAAAGTAAACAGAGTGTAGTGACTACTCCGATTTACCACGCCCACAAAATACTTAGTTATAATTGGTTAGAAAATAAGTACTGTTTACAACAGGACAATTTACCTATCACAGTATCCACACAAAATTTTCTGCTATGACTTTGCCTGACTTGGTTTTGTAAAAAAAATCAGTGATTGGTCAATTTTTATCCAATCGTGTATTTTAGATATTCCTTTCGATATTTTTCCCGCTTCTCTCTGGAGCCTACCCCAAAAGTATTTAAACAGTTCGTACTCCAGAAATAAAGTAGTAGAACAATAAATCAGCAGAACTCAGCAACGCACGCGTATCTATATTCTTCTACTCACGCACACACAGACACAGAACTACTATTCCACTACACTGTAAACTGTCTGTGATAAGCCAAGTCACAAACCAAATTCTATTATCTTTTTTGTACAAACTTTTCATTCTTGAATTCAAATTTTATTTGTCCACTGAACTCTGAACATTTCAACAAGAAAATTCTTAAGTACATTATTCCTATCTTGTATCAGATATCAGTACAAGGGAAGCTACTTTTCTCTGCCTAATACGTATGCACAATTGTTGTACTCGTTGATTTTCAATATATATTTTATTGTTGAATGCAATTTGATCTCTTGTTCTTCTTTCCTTGTGTTCTTGCAAATTTAAATGTATGTGCTCTCACTAAAAACGCAGCCTCACTAACAACCTCATTAACAATTTTAAAACAAATCAGAGCAGCACACCACAAGAGTATTCAGCGTTTGAATAAATTTTAACAACTGCATTTATAAAGCTTTTACTGATTGTTAGGTAGTGTATCTGGCTTCTTATGTTCCCTCCTGGGCTTTTTTTGTCCATAAGCAACTTCTTAAAATCAGGTGTTAGTTATTATTTGGTAATTCACCGCGCACTAATAGCCAAATGTTTTCCACGTGAATTACGCGATCCAAGTTCGTATTTGTCGACTATTTCATTATCTTTTCTTTCTCCTGTTTTTAAAAATTTTATTTACGTCCCCCATCTGGTTTATACTTAAGTCAAAAAGTAAATATTCGACGAGTTTATGTTTGAGTCATAATGTAAACACAGGCCGGGTTTTTACTTGGATCAAAAGTGAACATGGGTTCAGTTTATACTCGAGTCAAAAGGTCAACGTTGGTTGAATTTATACTTGAGTTAAAAGGTAAATATTGGTTTAGTCAAATACTCAAGTATAATCAAGACCAATGTTTACCTTTTGACTCAGGTATAAACCCGACCAACGTTGACCTTTTGTCTATACTCGAGTGTAAAAGGGACCAATGATCGTGTTAATACTTGAGTCAAAAGGTAAAAATTAGTTGAGTTTATACTTGAGTCAAAAGGTACATATTGGTCCGGTTGACACTTGAGTCCGTAGGCATCCACCTAAAAGATGATTCCTTTTGTGGAGGGCCATACTCCTCTGCAAGGAATACTATCGGTGTATTCCAATCCCGGCTGATGGGATACATATTGTTCGGATTCATCTAGTTACATACATTAATTAAATAGGTAAATGGAATAAAAAGAATTATAATAAGCTGAAAGAATCAACGATATCAAGCTCACAATGCAACGATTAGTTTATAATTCTAATAATACTATATATCTATATAATAAATGCGAATATCAGTGTGTCACACTTTTTTCATCTTTACCCATAGAGGCCGTAGCCTAACATATCATACGATTTTGGAATCAGGTCGACTCCGTGAGAAAATTAAAAACATTCCAGGCCAGATCCAGACCCGCAATCCTGACATTTTGGATTCCCAAGTTTTCATTACTGCGATTTTTTCGGATTCCGCCATCTTGGCTTCTACTGATAAAACAGTTAAAGGAACACAACACTCTAACTTTCAATAGCTCATGTTCAAATGAATAAAATACTGTTCTCAAATTACAGTGTTTCAAAATAAAATTGTCCGTGTTTTCAACTGTACTTTTAGAGCCCAACACATCATAACATTTTGGAATCAGGCCGACTTCGTGAGAAAATTGAAAGCATTCCGGACCGGATCTGGACCCGTAATCCTGAAATTTTGGATTACCAAGTTTTCATTAAACGATTGATTTAGGCGATTTTTTTGCAACAATTTTTTTTGTAAGATGACAATTTTTACAACTTGGAAATAAATTTGGGAATTATCAAAATTAATTGAGAAAGTCAGCCATGAAATAAAAATAATTGTTTGTACGGAAAGGACCTACGTACATCAAATTGTCTTTAAATTAAATGGCGGTATAAGAATTATCGTTGAACTTTTAAAAGGTAAGCTTGAATACTAATGCAATATTTAAATGTAGCGATTAATTTTGAGTTCTGTAGTTTATTGTTGGCTATCGTATCTACTCCTCCCTAACTATTGTGAAGGCTCAATCAAGAGCTCTCCGCAGGAGCGAGCTTTTAAGCTTGTTTTAAATATATATTTTATGAGAAAATGTGTATGTGTGAACGACTCATTGTGGAGTAGGGTTTAGGCTAGCCTTGCAGAATTTTATAACTATCATTAGTTCGAACCCCGTACTACATACTTGTGGCCTAATGCCAGACTAAACTAAGTTTAGTAAATACGTCTATCTGCTTGTGCGTGAATATAATGACTGTATGATTATTTATATTTTTATAGGTTTTATAATCTTCAAGGACTCATTTATGAATCAAGTGTCTGACGTTAGTGTACTTGCGTTTTGCATTATTATACTTTGCATTCACGTGTAATTATAGTTATTTTTAAAAGACGCCCATGTATATAAGTATCAAATTGGTCGTATTACTTACAAGGCCTCTAAAGTCGCCATAGATGTGTGCTATTTCAGTTGGATATTAATATCGACAATTATATGTAGTCATGTTGCTTTTTATCTGTTAAGAGTCGTGTTGCACTTTGACGTCAGCTACTCTGCTGAACAGACAGGAAAATGGTCTTTGGGCGATCTTCCAATGAATCAAATGTAAGAAAAATACACACAGGCGATTTTCCAGGGAAAAGCGGAAAATTATTTTTAAAAATAGCTCAATGATTCGTTCTCAGATCCTAATGAAAAGTACGTCTGACAATATTTACTTGTAAGATCTCATTGCAGATCTTGAGCGAAAACTGTAAGACGTTTGGTAATCTGAGTCCATTTCTTTTTTTTCCCAAAGTTTTTTCAGGTGCGGATGCAGAAAAAATGCAATTAAAATTTTCATATATATATATATATATACGTGTGTGTGTGTGTGTGTGTGTGTGTGTGTGTGTGTGTGTGTGTGTGTGTAAATTATTTTCAGATAGGGGGTATCTGTAAAGGAACAAGATGAATAAAAAAAACAAGAGGAAAACTACTTAGTCGACGCGTTTCGTCCTCTGAGGAACTTTATCAAGGCAAATTATTTATTTTGTCGCTCGTGTTTATATACAAAAGCAAGGGTGTCATTGGTTTATCAAGGCTTTTAAATTTGAGAATGTTCATGAATATTCATCAGGTGGTTGAAAGATTAGTCAAAACATGTGGAGGAGGCAAATTATTTTTATTCATATATATATATATATATATATATATATATATATATATATATATATATAGAGAGAGAGAGAGAGAGAGAGAGAGAGATAGATAGATAGATAGATAGATAGATATGTACATCCGCGTCCTAGGTAAGACGATAAACTACGTCCAACAGCAAGGCCTCTGATCAGGAGGTTTTGAGGAGCGTGGAAACACCTCTTAATTGCTGATGTTCTCAAGTCCACCCTAACCCGGGGCGGTAGCACCTGTTAGGGTCCCAGCTACGGGCAAATAGTTAACCCCCAAACTAGGGTCAAAACACTATGAAAGTGTAAAAATAGGTTTTAATACCAGAAAAAAATTATTATCAGCAATACATTTTTGAAAAACAAATATTACTAGAAATACATTTTTTGAAAAAAAAAATATTACCAGCGAAGGAAAATTCTTACCAGAAATATATTTAAAAAAATAAAATATTACCAACAATGAAAATTTTGTCGGCATTAATTAACCCATTGAAGTTGATATGCCGTAAACCAAACCAAACCAAACCAAACCAATATATATATATATATATATATATATATATATATATATATATATATATATATATAGGGTAAAATTTCCGACTGACGCGAATTCAGCCGGTTTTCGATTCTAGCCAGAGGCAACCGGACGTCTAGCCACACTGATGAGCTGTGATACAGCGAAACAGTCTGTCTGTGGATGACAATATATATGCTCCTGAAAAAAATTATTTTGGTTCAGCTCTTTGGGGAGGATGTGTGGGTTTGTAAACAGTGACTATTACGGCTAATAATGCAAGACTCTTCGGTAAATCGAATCGAGTTCTCTCAGTCACTGTGTGTTTATCTAAAAATAAATACGCTTAAATTCACTTTCTTCTCTGCCGTGCGCCAACGGCTTCAGGGTAAAATTTCCGACTGACGCGAATTCAGCCGGTTTTCGATTCTAGCCAGAGGCAACCGGACGTCTAGCCACACTGATGACCTGTGATACAGCGAAACTGTCTGTCTGTGGATGACAATATATATATATATATATATATATATATATATATATATATATATATATATATATGATGGCTGTCGATTCATTAAATCAGTATAACTATCATTGACATGCATTAACGTTCATGAGACCAACAATGGATATTTAAGCCTGTAAACGGTTTGTAAGATTTATTGCTCTGACGACAGATATAAGGAATGTGTGCCTTCTCGGTTCGCTGTTTATGGATTTTCAAGTATCTAGTCAGTTCAGATTGACTGGAACATGACTTATCACAGTGTATGCCGGTAAGATCGCTGACAATCATGGTAGTTATAGCTGGGTCTCACTGTTTGACGTTTCATGTGACTCAAGAAATTTGCTTGGGATAAACAGATATGATATTTTCATCAAACGCTCATCCCTTTGTGACCAGCCACTTGTTGTTTATCCTTGAAGTTGCCGAATACCTTCCTGGATCGCCACTTGTTTCTGTCGCGAGCGTTGACTTCCCAATTTGGACCATCCATCATGAAGCGAGTCCTATATATGTATATCGTTTAAAATTTACTATATTTATAGAGTGCTCAATATCGGAGATAGAGCGTTTATATATGATTAATACAAATATAAGAAACGTAGCTAGAGACACTGATCTATAACCGCTACTCCGATTTTCCCGCCAACCGCGATAATCAGATAGAGCAATGTCTCCAGATGCGTTGTTATATATAAAATTTGTCACTTATCTGATGGATGTTATATTCAATACCCCAACTCCAGAGTTTCGTAGACGAAACTTTTCTGTAATTGTTTGGTCCACTCGTCAGGTGGTTTCAATATATAATATTATAAATAAAATCCTAAATAATCTCAAGTAATGATAAATTAACCTTAAAGCAAGCGTTTATTTTGCTGTTCATAGGCTCACTAAGATACTCTCTTGGAATATGAACAAATCTGGCTTATTTTTCAATATAGTCCCTCTTGGGATCCACACTTCTTCTATCGGCGTTGCTGTGCTTGGAACCCATTGGTGAAAAAAATTTCATCCTGTTGGTCAAAAAAGTCATCAGCAGTAGATATGACGTCATCATCACTGCAATATTAGTCCCCAGACAAATGTTTTTCATGCTGGAGAAGAAATGGGGCCAAATCAGGAGAATAGGGACGGTGGTTAGCAAATTCAAAGCCACAACAGCCATTGAAATCAAGGACTTGTGTGCTGGGGCATTGTCCTGATGAAGAAGGACCACTTTCGTCAGTTTTTCTGGGCGATTGGTTTTCATAGCTTTTCGTAAGTACCTCAGCAAGTTGCCATACTACTTTCCATTGATGTTGTAGCCCGTCTGGAGATAGTCAACAAACACAATGCCTTTTGCATCCCCCAAAAACTGTGTCAGTCGCCTTCCCTGATGAAATGACCGTGGCCTTCTTTGGAGCAGGTGAGGAAGGGTGGTTCCACTACATGGAATGTCTCTTTGTCTGATTCAAAGTGATAAACCCACCACTCATCCTGGGTTAGGAAACATTCAAGGAAATCAGTTGAATCTGCCTCAAACAATGTCAGATTTTCTCGCCATGTGATCAGTTTGGAGCGCTTGTGATCAGGTGTCAGAAGACGTAGCACTCACCGAGCAGAAACCTTTGTCATGCCAAGTTCCTTGTTCAGAATATTCACAACTCTCTCACGGGATATGCAGTAGCTGTTTGATTTATAGTGTGACACTGAGCTGTCGGCCCGTGGTCAGCTCCCAGTCGCGGCGCGAACCTGTGGTATTTCTCCTACCGGCGTTTTGGGGTTGACTTTTAGTCGTTGCCACCAGCCTGTGTCCCCGCCGATCGGTGGTCGTCGCTACCCGGCAGAATCCTCTGGTCAGGGTACCAAATGGGATGGTCAGTCGATGCTAACGGCTCCACACCAACTGCAACTGTTTCGACACCAGTTCTGTCGTTCTCAGCTCACTTCCAATGTCTGGTTACCGAAGTAACTACTTCGATCTCAAGTCTAACCTACCCCCGTTGTGATTTTGATCTTAGGTAGACGAGATCAATCAGGCATCAGGCTGTAGTGTAAGATGAGTCTAAACTGGAGGTGATATCGCACAAGCGTAAAGAAAAGAAGCAAATAAAAACCCAAGAGGTTCAAGTATGTTGAAAGAAAACAAATCAACTTTTATCCGTCTGTTATATACAGGAGTGTGTCTTTCTCCCAACCCGTTTTCTACGGAGAGTGACAATTTTACGCTTCTTAGGCAAGCTCTGGAATCAACGAGTTTATTTTTAAAGTGCTGACTTAGGAAATCGTGGAATCTCTCGGTCAGCTTCTGCGAGGCAACACTCTGGTTCCCGCTACTCGAACTGCAACTCCAAAAAACAATTCCAACTGAACTACTAAAATTGGCGAACTGCCCGTGGGCATTCGTTTATATGGACACTGACTAAAAACCGGTGCGAGGGTAGACGCAGCCTGGGGTTTTCGGCAAATCTCGATTTCTGACAAGGAACCTCTTTGTTGTCCGGCCAGGAAAATTAATTACTTCCCATTTTGGAAAATTAATCACTTTCCTTTTTTGGTGGATCCTTTCGTCCGTGAGGAGAGGTTGCAGGACAGCTATCCTTCTAAACCCCCCTCTTCTCACATTGATACCTCATACCAAATCCTTTCAGTGGGCGTTAATAATTTCCCCGTCTTTCTCATCAAATTACCTCCGCCTACCATCATTGCTACGATTCGACCAATGGCGTCCTGGTCGTGCGGGCGTGGCTAAACTGGCCTCATTAAAATTATAACCTAGAATTTTTTGTTTACAAAATTCTCGTTCTCATCGGCCAAAATTCTTACGAATAACACATGGCTTCTGTCCCTTAAAATCTCTGATAGCTCCTGGTCACTTGCGTCTTCTTAACCCCTTCTTTTACAAACATCATTAATCAATTGTCAAATGCTCGCATATGGCCTTTTTGTGAGTTCACTGTTTACGCCAATTCTCGGATTTTTGAAAAAAGTAACTCGATTTCATTTTTTTAAAATGAAATCGAGTTACTTTTTTCAAGGCGTTCTTTTTCTTAATTATCTGTAAATTATCATCAGTTCTTGGGGAAGGTAGTGGTTTCCCGTTACATTCTACGCAGTTTTGAATTCGTGTAATGTGTCCTACATAGTAATGGAAACACTAGGCCAAAACTCAAATGCAAAAATGTTCATTCCGGATTTCGTCAATTTATTGTCGATTAGTGGCTGTGGGTCTTCGGGGGAGAGGGTCGCTGAACGTGGATTTTTCTTCTCGCGAGATTTCGTGAGACCCTTCCCTACTGCTTCTCGGGTCGGTATTTCTATATTTACTTGCCTTTCAATTTGTTTTTTTTTTCAACGCGTGTACGTCCTAGGCGCAACTGGGGCAACCAGGTATTTATATGTCAAGCGGATCTGCAATCGGCGGTCTGCTCGAGCCGCTGGTGCATCTGGCTTTTTTGGTGGCCTGGTGTCGCATTGATAACAAAGTCTATTTTGGCATCATCTGAGGTGATCCCACTACATAGCCGATAAACTTATCATAGAACAAAGGTTTGACATACTATTCTAACCATGTTATTTTTCCTGGCGCAAATCACATACTACACCTAGAGTCGACATTTTTTTAGACAGATTGCACACATGGCTACAGAACTTGAACTCCGTTCGCTGATTTCACTTTTTCGTGTCGATAACTTTTATGCTACTCGAGCTTCAGTTATGTACCATGTGTGATACACGCGTAGGCGATCATGTATCTTTCGATACATGACTGACGGGGCAGATTTTTTTCTCGTAGTAGGTTGCCATTTCTTTCTGTGGTAGACCAGTTTCCATCCAAGGCTATAGAACACGGTCTGCCCTGCTATTTACCCATAGCAGGGCAGACCGGGTTCACCCCTCCAATATTAACGATTCTAAAAAAAAAATGACCACATTACTAATGAGAATAAATACATATGAAATGACATCGTTATCTTTGGACTTTTTGTAATCATTGTCATTATCATTAAAAGAGAAGCGAATTGTTTACCGTCGTGTATTGAAGTCAACGAACGAATTGACTGTTTATCTTTGCTGAAGTAATCAATAAAATTGAAATTAGAAAAATACACGATAAGTTGTCGTATAATTATGACTCCATTAATGTAAATCATAACATTCATTAAAGACAAAAAAGAAGCTTTCAGCAAACAGTTAAATTAATGAATAATCTTTGCAGTTCGAAATAATTTGACATTCAGTTTGGGATCCTGAATGTTATGAAATAAAATAAGACATATCTCGGCTGATTTGCAAACACGAGGACAACTTCCCACACGCTTCAGAGACTTTATCATGAATTAATCACCCAAATATACACGAATAATGCTCACTGTAAATCAGACCAAGATCTGGAGGAGCCTTGTTATGAAATAAAATAAGACATATCTCGGCTGATTTGCAGGCAAATAAACTAACATACTCAAGAGCGAGAGTCGGATGTGAACGGGACAAGGCCCCGTCACAAAATGACCATTATCGTCGTTTACGCATAGACCCGACGCACGAGTTCCGGTCGAAAAATAAAATAATATTTCAAAGTGCTTCTATTTTTCGATCAATAAAAATAGTCCCCTCCTAATTATACTCGCGTCGTTTTTCGAGCCCGTTAAGCCATAAAAAATGCCATAAAAAGGGTCACACGGGGAAGTACAAAGCAGTCAACGGGAAGCCGGGGAGAGATCAGTCAGCAGGAGGAACGCCACGCCAACCAGTGGGAACTACTATGAGAGATCAACCCGGATCGGCAGCCGGCTTATGAACTATACCACAAGGTAGCTGTCCCAAAACCACACGTTCCTATTGAAATAAATCACGTAAATCTATTTCTGCTGTTGTCGTATTTCTGTCTTGCAACCATACGCTTGTCTATAACACTGGTGTCAGAAGCGTACAGCAAGAGAAATATGGACGACTACACGAGCTTCACCCGAGCCGAACTTACTCTCATCGAGGAGCAGAAAACACTACTATTCAACTTGAAAAAGGGACCAACACAGCCTTCCGAGGCCACGATACAATAAATTCAAGCCGACATAAACTACATGCTGACTGTCCTAAAATCAACTACTTTAACACCTCCCACCGCTCAAACAAACGGCGATTACAGCTTAATGATGCGCCAACAAACTATACGCGACATATTGAAGCTAGAGAGAACTTTTCACCCTGGACACGACGTGAACCGATTCATCACGGTTCTAAACAAAGCATACACAATCCACGTCACGCCAGAACTCAGCACCTATCCCAGCCTGGAATGCGAATTCGTCAAGTCTGCTAAAGATTTACTGGACCAAAGTATCTTTCAGTAGATGGTTGACTCAAAAAAAGATATCCACCTTCGAACAACTGAAGGAATACTTATTAGCAGCCCACGGAAGCCAGATGACTAACTTCCAACACGTCAGTCAAGCCTGGGATCTGGAACGGCAAGACGGCGAAAAATTAACAGACTTCGCGGGTCGACTCGAAAACACCCTTAGAGAGTCAGCCGTCCACATAAAAAACAAATACAAAAAAGACAAAAATACAGACTTAACAGTCGATGGACTTATTTTCATAAATCGGCGCTATTCTAATGAGCGAAAAGGTGAAAATTTTGAACTCAAATCACTACCCACATCTTGTCAAGACAATGGACAACCACTATTCAGCCATTGGCATAGCCTCCGAAGCTCAAAGATACCTTGATCGCGGTGTAAAATCCAACGACACGACTTCGCACGACACTGTGTATTTCACACAGAAACCACAGCGATCAAACCAAAGAAACGCGCCACTTCGACCCAGCAGGCAACCAAACCCACAGCAGACGGGCCTCACCAAACCGCCCGAACATGGCCACCATCCGACACGCAGAAACCATCAGCACACACCACGAATCAGCGTGTGCAAGAACTACCTCAGAGGTCGCCCCTGCCTCCATGGACGCAACTGCCTATATCGCCACCCACCTCGCACTCGGGCACAGGCCCATATCGCCACAATGAATGATAATATACAAGCCATAAATGATGTGGAACAGGATTTTCGCTTCGGACAGGACGAGATGTGATGCCTCGTTCGCCGTGCTCCTACGTCAGCCATCACACCATCAACCTTCAAGGACTCGCTCATCATTCACCGCTCGTCCAGTCCACCATCAACTTCAGGGACATCACCTTCTCTGGCGTCGCAATGCTAGACTTTGGATGCTCCATCTGCATCTTACCAATATCTCAGTTACCCAGAGAAGCCAAGAAAGACATGACCCGCTCCGACGTCGTAGTAAAAGGAATCAACGACAGCACCACCGCCCTTGGCGAACTGACTTGCGACATCACCATCGGCAGTCGAGACTCACCCACATTCAAAAAGGTTAACGTGCTGGTAACTACCCAAACCACACCGATCCTGATCGGCCAAAATATCATATGTCACAACACGCTCGATTCCTATCTAATCGACAACCAAAATGCTACTATAGAATTCAGACACACACTTTCCTCAGGATACACAACACACGCAGCCGCAATCATATCACCGTCATCGTCAACCAACGATCCAGCATATGGCGCCCAAACTGACGTCACTATGGAACTACAGCCCAAGATCCAGACACTGGATCAAAAGCTAACCTGGCTAAAGCATAGCACGGGGCTATCGCTACCAAACCACCCAAACCGAGACGAACTAGAGGCCACTGCAAACTTACTCATTCGCTACGCTGACATTATCGGCACCGAAAGCAGCAGCAAAGGCACATTCATCCGACCCATCCGCATACCAACCAACGACCAGTCTCGCAGCCAGAAACAACACCCGATCGCCCAGGCTTTGGAAGCAGACGTTGATACCGAAATCAAGCGCATGGCCGATGAAGGTATCATTGAAAACTGCAGCGACCCCAAAGGCTTCAATAGCCCTGTATTTGCTGTACACAAGAAAAAACGGATCGATTCGCGTCGTCGCTAATTTTAAAAGAACTCTCAACAAGGTCTTGGTCGATCTTGACCCTTACCCAATGCCAAGGATCGACCACTTGTTCAACAAAATCGGCAAAGGCAATAGATATTTCACTTCCCTCGATCTACGCAGCGGCTACTGGCAAATTGAGATCGACAAGCGAGACCGATACAAAACAGCATTTACATGGAAGGACCAATGCTATCAATACACGCGCCTGGCCTCCGGCCTTACATCTGCCGGACAAATCTTCTCCCGTTGCATAGCAGAAGCCCTAGCCACGGTCACATCCAGTGACATTTCTTCCTATATCGACGACAACCTGGTCCACGCTAGAACATTTAGGGAGTACATACTCTCCCTCGGACAATTTTTTACCGCCCTCCGAAAATTCGGACTCAAGCTGAATTCAGATAAATGTTCCTTCCTCGCATCAGAGGCAAAATTCCTCGGACGCATAGTAAACAGCGAAGGTTTCAAGACTGATCCAGAATACGTTCGTGCCATCAGGGAAATGAAACCTCCAACACCAAAAAAGGAATTACAAGCCTTATCGGTCGTTTAGTGTGATCAGACAATTTTTAGAGACACGTCTTCACGAACAAATCAGGTCAGATATGTTTTCAAAACTTATGGGTCCCATACACAACAAGGTTAATAAACCGTTCATCTGGACGCAAAATGCCGACAGAGCCTTCAAAAAAATCAAGGACAGTCTCTCTTCGCCACCCGTCATCTCGTTTCCGGATTTCTCCAAACTTTTCACACTCACCACCGACGCCAGTGAAGTCGCATGTGGAGCAATCTTAATGCAAGAAGCCGACAACGGGAAGAAAGATATCATAGCAGTCGCTTCCCATACATTCAACTCCACGGAACAGAACTGGTCCACGACGGAACGAGAGGCATATGCAGTAAAGTGGGCAATATTGAAATTTGATTATTTCCTTCGCAACCGCCCCTTCATCATCTTCACCGACCACATATCTGGACCAACGAGAGTCCAATAATGCCAAAATACGACGATGGCAAGAAGAACTTTCATGTTATAAATTCGTCTTAGAATATGTCGAAGGCGAATCAAATGTATGGGCTGACATGCTCAGCAGAGGTTGCGGACATAAGAAAACGAAAGCCCCGAACGACCCTACACCGGCAGGCTGGACATTCGAGATAAGTGGTTCAGACCTCCGCGTATACATCACATCTTGGTGCCTCGGCGAGCTTAACGGTTTACAGCTCATTCCCAAAACCCACACACCACAAAACGTCCGCACCCACAAGCGCGTCACCAACGCATTCTTCTCCTATCACTCTACCACCACCATCCCCACTGAGAGAATCTGCAACCGCCTAGGCACCGCAAATGAACAACAAAAGGACGACGCCCTGGCAAAGATCATCAGCGCCCTCCAGTCACCTACTCCAAGCGAACCCCATATCGATCCTGACGACCACCGAGCTACGCTTTTCAAAAAACATTTGCACCAATTTTTTCTAGAACCAGGCACCTCCGTTTTGATGATAAGAGACAGTAAACACTCTCTGAGATTGGTTGTACCATACAAACTACGATCCAGATACCTCTACCAGGCACACCAGGGCAACAACCACTCGGGTGTTACCCGTATGCGAGAACTGCTTTCCATCTACTGGTGGGAATTCAAAAACCGCGACATCGAGGCCTATGTCGATTCTTGCGACACGTGTGCTAAGTGCAAGGGCAACTACGACAGAAGTACCCACTGGCCCATTGGCCACTGCAAACGAGGAAAGAGACCATTCGATCTCGTCTTTATAGACTTTGTCACAATGCCCAACTCAAAGGGAAAACGCTACATCTTAACCATCTTGGATAGCTTCAGCCGACACTTTACAGCCATACCTTGCGCGAGAGACCGTGCTATCGACGCCGCCCGCGGATTGTACCAGTTCTTCCTTCGACACAGAGAGATTCCACGCATAGTATCCTCTGATCGAGGCACACACTTCACTGGAGAAGTCTATCGACAATTCTGTAACCAGATGTCAATCACGCAAGAACTTCACTGTCCTTGGCGCCCGCAAAGCTCAGGAAATATCGAGAGA
>OZ038506.1:35562914-35665414 GCA_964036315.1 Acanthosepion esculentum
TCAAGTTTTGAACATTTTTCTATGGCTCTAGATGAGACAGTTGACAGCTGGAATAGCACAGCTCGCCGATTTCATCAGAGCTTGTGACGATAAATTTCAAATTTATGAAGAACTAATGGAACTTGTCCCAATGCATGATACTACAATAAGCCAGGACATATTTGACAAGTTGAACATCTTCTCCATGAGTATGGCCTTGATTTGAGTAAACTTGTGTGTTTATCTACTGATGGTGCTGTCAATATGGCCGGGAGACATAATGGTGTTGCTGACAAGTTAGGTACAAAGATAGAAGACATATATTCAGATTCAACATTCAAGCATTTTCACTGTATAATTCATCAACAGAATTTATGCCCTAAGATTTTAAAATTAGATCATGTGTTGAGTTTTGTCATAAAAACAGTGAACTATTTTAGAGGTCGTGCTCTGCATCACCGTCAGTTTAACCAGTTATTCGAAGACGTGGATAATCAGTTCACAAATGTCCCAATTTACACAGAAGTTAGGTGATTTTCATGTTACTGAAATTTCTTTTTATTGCGGCACGAAATTGTTATTTTTGGAGATGAAAAGTCAAAGCACAGATGAATTGAAAGATGAAAGTTGGTTCCAAGATCTAGCTTTTTCAGTGGATATTACTACCCAATTAAGTGGCCTTAATTTGAAATTACATGGTAAAAATAAGCTCATCACTCAGTTATATAATGATATCAAGTGTTTCATTGCAAAATTAGCTTTATTAAAGCCCCAGTTGTTACATGAAAACTTGATTCATTTTCCTCTGTGCAAGGAGTTGAAAAAACTGCCAATACTGAGTCTGCATTTATCTTTGCTAAGTACAACAGTTACCTGGAATTGCTGTCAAAGGAATTTTAACGAAGATTTTGTGATTTTTCATCTTGTGAAGATCAGCTTGAATTATTCTCAGCACCATTCACTATTGATGTTACTCAGGCAGAGGAAAGTCTACAGATGGAACTACTGGAAATGCAGACTCAACACTCAAGTGAAAGTGCCTATAGTGGTAGGAGTACCCGGATTTTTTCATACCTTCCTCGGACATTTAAGTACTTCAAAAAGTTTGCCACAAAGATTATGGCGGTGTTTGGTTCCACATATGTCTGTAAGCAGTTATTTTCGTTTATGAAGCCACATAAACGTCTCACAGAACCAGATTAACTGATGAACATGTCATCTTTGATCAAAGTGGGATATACACAGACATTCCAACCTGATATATTGAGAATAGTTTGTCTAAAGCGATGTCAATCATCAGGGCAACAAAAAATGTTTAAATTATACTATTATACTACCTTGTATTGTAAGTATTTTGTATTTAAAGTTTAGTTATCACTAACTGTGATTAATGTAAGACTGTAAGCAAGTGCCGCTCTCGAGGTTAGAGATATGGCCGATGCGGTCCTCCATATGTCCTGAGTTTGACATAATCAAGTGTATTTCACCATAGGAGACAATATTTTAAAGCGTATATAATATATATATATATATATATATATATATATATATATATATATATATATATATATATATATATATATATAATAATAATAATAATAATAATAATGTAAAGCATACTCGAACAAAAATCCCAAAATGGAAATCACCAGGAAATGACAAAGTAACCATCTTTTGGCTCTATCATCTCTCATCAATGTATAAAACCCTTGAGTAAACTTTATCAGTCCTAATGAATAATCTCAACGAATGAAGCACTAATGGTATTACATGTCTCCTACCAAAAATGAGTGTAACAGATGATCCAAAAATCATAGGCCAATAACATGTCTACTACATATAGATTAATCACGTCTGTACTGATTGACTGTACTTTTCTCGGCTGGAACAGAAAGGAAGCCGAAGAAGTTCATATGGTCGTATGTTAACTATTGATAAATAAAATGATCCTGGAAAATTGCAGGAAAAAGTAAAAAATCTCAGCACAGCTTGGATAGATTATCGTAAAGCCTTTGATAGTGTGCCACACTCTTGGATCCTTAAGGCTTTGGAAATGTACAAAATATCTTCAGTGATAGTAAATTTCCTTAAATTTAGCATGAAGACTATGGATAACCGCATTATACCAAAATCCCACCAAAGGCACTTCTACTTCCCTCATCCCCCTTTCGCATGAATTGTAATAACTATGGATAAAAAATAAAGAACAAAGTCTTTAATCACTTATTCTACATGGTTGATCTTAAACTTTTTGCCAAAGACGACAATAAGTTGAAAGGTTTCCTTAATACTGTGTAAAATGTTTCAGTGATGATATCGGTATGAACTTCAGATTAGATAAATGTAGAAAAGTAACATTCAAGAAAGGGATAATTGCCGAAACACATTCAATAGATCTCGATTTTTTCACAAAGATTAGGAGACATGAGTAGGAATCAGCGAAGGAGATGGAATACAGCATAGCCAAATGAAGGAGTAAGCAAGAAAAGAATATTACAAACGTGTGCTTCTGGTTTTAAATAACTAGTTGAATTCACAAAACAATATCAGCCATACACACTTTGGCTGTTTCTGTGGTGCAATATAGTTTCAATATTCTTAACGTGACCATAGCTGATATTAAGCGAATGGATGTCAAAACGAGAGAGCTTCTCACCACCGCATGCCGAGGCCGATGGATCTAACTAAAACGCCTTTATCCACTGTGCCATGTGTCCTCAACGCGTCCTCCAGTGACAGGACCCAAAGAGTGTGAGTTCAATACCCGGCTAAGGCAGTGGAGAACTTTCAGAGGGAAATGAATAGGAGATAACTGATAACTGACATCCATTAAACATGGCACGTGGAACTAGAACAGTCTACCCCAGTGAGCGAAATAAAGGGTTCAGTTCGATATATAATTTTTGAAGTTGGAGAAAAATATAAAATTTTTACATTATTCGAAAGAGAAATAATTTCTGCATAAAGCAGACACAACTAATTTATATTGTTTTATAAAAGTTTTATTAGAAAGTAGAAACATATTCTGAAATGAATAAAACTTTAATTATAGGTCTTAAACTTATTTTCGCCAGTATATGTGTGTGTGTCTGTGTGTATATAAATCCTAGCCTTCACCCCTATAATCAAATCATGTGCTGGTGTCTGGCTGTCAGTCCCTAGGAACTATATAGTTTTAAAATGTGGTATATTTATGATGGGGAAAAATGCTCAGTATCAGGGATAGAGCGTATGTAAATAAAAGTAAACATTGAAGTCTCAACCCTCAGATGCGACAGTCTGTTTCATGCTAAAAACGCAATCATCAGGCCACAATCGTTTCAAAATAAAGAAAATAAGATACTGTGTTGCGTGGCCGTGGTCTGATGATTGCGTTTTACAGTCTGTCTCCTCTGATTGTTGACTTCAATGTTCACTTTTACGAGACTGTACAAGTCGTAGTCAGTCAACCGAAAACAAGTCCGCTTGTCATGTCAAATGAACGCCAAGCCATTCCCTTTTTTTACCCGAAGAGAGAAGTAAAGGGGATGAAAAGATTCACCCACAAATGCAACTACATACAAATCTACACATCTTTATTCTTTACATACAAAAACCTGGTTTTAAAAAACGTAAATTACATATTTAAAATTTACTACAATTATTGTAAGTTTATAATTGCGGCTATGATTAAGGACAAGGTATTTTTGACTTGACTGACCACGGCTTGTTAAGTAAAGTCTCGTATTTATCCGTTTTTAGAGGATACAAAGTCGAAGGTGTTAATTTACTTTAAAACAACAACACTACAGTGATTGTTAATGTGTAAACGAAGTTATTTTCTTTCTTTTTTAATTTATTTTATTTTAAAAAAAAAGACCATAAAATAATTCTGCAAAAAACATTTTAAGTTCGAAAACCACAACACTAAAAACAGTAACACGTTACAAAAAGTCACTTTTTTTCTTAACCTGAACGGTTTTAGTTTTATTTAATTTAGCAATTTTGAACTTTTTTGTATTCTAAGTTAATACTTCAAAAAGTACAATCGTTTTAAAAAATTAAAATAAAGAAAACAAAATACGGTGTAGTAGTAGTAGTTAGTAAAATTTAAAAGAATATTTTTATTTTTTCACTGTAAGCTGACGCTGTAAAAACCAAATGCTTTCAAAAAAAGATAATTTTTTGTTTGTTTGATGTTAAAAAAAAGTTACACAAACCATTTTTTTAATCTCCTCACTCCTTTTTGAAATTATATGCATTGTGCTTTTTTTCACAAACTAAATTTTAAATTAAGTGTATTTACACAATATGAGACTGAGTAAAAATGTCGACGCGAAAACATGCGCTACTGCAAAAATTAAATTAGTTTGTAATCTCAAAAAATGTCTTTCTACGATTCGAGAAGTTTGCTCTGTTGTTGTAAACTTTAGAGAGATAGGAAGAGGAGGGAGATTATTTGGCACGCTTCTAAAAATTAAACAACACGATATTTGGAAATTAATTCTTATCTCGCCCTGAAGTTTGCTTCAGTTCAGTGTGAGACTGAAATCAAAATCATTCACATTCATTACAAGTTCACAATCTTCGTTAACACAACATCAAATGGAATTTTTAAAAACATCTAATTATTTTAAAAACCTAAATGGAGAACTTCAATCTTTTAAGACTAATTTTGTTATTCCCCTAGTCAAAGAAAAGAAACAAAAAAGTGAATAAACGGCGAGTGCATAAAACAACAAGAGACTTTTTATAAACAAATCTCCGCGCTGAAGAGTTCTTTTCGTCTGTGAATCGTGAGTGATCTCCCTTGTCTACTTATCAACTCTAGTAGAAGACAACTAAAAATTTCAATCAAAAAAGTGGAGAATGTTATTCATTCTGCTAGAAGACGATGGGTGACAAGGAATTCGATCCAGATATGCTGGCCAGGGTTCGGAATCGGATATATGATGCTTGCAAGGAGGGACGGGTTGTGGAAGTATTCACTTTACTCTGGTCTGTCAACAAAGTGGCCAGGGACGCAGTGCTGAACCAGTGTATAGACATTTCGACTGAACAGAAAGTCACACCCTTGATTGTTGCAGCTCGCCACGGCCAGTTCGAGGTAGCCCAGTTGCTCCTCGAAAATTTCGATGTCAACATAGAACAGGCAGGTAGGGTAAAATTCGATCATTTTATTATTGACGGTGCTACGGCCTTATGGTGTGCTGCTGGAGCTGGCTACTACTCTATTGTGAAGCTTTTGATCGAGCACGGAGCCGACCCTAATCAGGCAACTACAAATAATTCGACTCCACTGAGAGCGGCTTGTTTTGAGGGCCGGCTTGAAGTCGTTCGTTATTTAGTGGAGCACAACGCTGATCTTACTATTGCCAATCGTTATATGAACACTTGTCTTATGATTTCAAGTTATAAGGGACACTTGGATGTGGTTTCGTACCTCTTAGAGAAAGGCGCGGACCCCAACCTTCGAGCACATTGTGGTGCCACGGCTCTTCACTTCTGCGCCGAAAATGGTCACGTGGATGTCTTGAAATTGTTGCTCAAGCACAGTGCAGTGCTGGTGGAAAACTACAATCATATGGATCCGTTAATACTTGCAGCAAGCTGCGGTCAAGAAGAGGTTGTTCTTTACCTCACCTCGCAGCAGGAGTGTACTCGGCTTCAGAGAATCAATGCTCTTGAATTATTGGGAGCATCTTTTGCTAACGACAGGGACAATTACGACCTGGACAAATGCTATTTTTATTTGGAGAAGGCTATGATAGAAAGGTTTAGTGACCTGACACGACCAATCAATAAATCTCTATGTCCACCCATACCAGCTTATAACAACCATGTTGAGAGCCAGGAGTTACAAGACCTTCAAGACATCAAAAGAAACTCGGATGCTTTGCATATGGAAGCCCTTGTTATACGAGAGAGAATTCTAGGTACAGAAAACACGGAAGTTCCTTACCCTATCATATTCAGAGGTGCTGTCTTTGCTGATATGAACAAATTTGATCGTTGCATCAAACTATGGCGACATGCATTAGAACTGAGACAGTACAAAACTTCGGTTGCAAAAGACCTCCTCCGCTTTGCACAAGTTTTTTCTCAAATGGTTTTCTTAAAATATAAACTTGAGTCTTCTGATATTGAATGTATATTGAAACATGCCATTATTGAACTTCGGTTGGATATGGAAAGATATCAGAGTAGCAATGATGATAAAGAGCTTCACATGGAGATTTACCAAAGTAACATTCACACCTGTTTGTACCTGCTGATCATCTGGTTAGTTACAGACCCAAAGAATGACAGCTTGGAAGAGCGTTGCCGTCTTGTTTACCAATTCCTCAAACTGAATCCCAAACTAAAAAATGGTTACACTCCTCTTCACATGGCCGTTGATGGCACGACCAGTGTTTGTGATTTTCATGTAAATGACGTTGTCTCATTTCCACATGCTGGCTTGACGATACTTTTAATTGACTGTGGAGCCGATATAAACTCTGTAGACAATGAACAGAACTCCCCCTTACACATAATTGTCCGATACACAAATCCGGTTGAGGACTTTGATACAATACATTGTATCATAATGACTCTAATTCAAAAAGCTGCACATCTTGATTTGCGTAATGCTGAGGGTAAAATCCCCATGGCTTGTGCCACCACAGGTGTAGCTGAGGTGATTCTACGAACTAACAACAAAATCTTTCTCAAGTGCCTTGCTGCTAAAGTCATCCAAGAGTACAAGATTCCATACAAGAACATAATTCCTGTTAATCTTGAAGACTTTGTTCGAATGCACTGAAGACAATCCACTGTTTCTGAACAGACAAAAGCTTAAATGAAACTATGTACCTGTGCTTGAAATTGCTGTTGCAATCTCACAAAAGGAAAATTTCTTGAAAAAAAAATGTTACACATAAGATATATAAACTTCATCAAGTACAGAAGTTTCCATTATACACTTGAATGATTTAGTTTATCATTTTTATTGATTGATTTTCTGTTATAAATGATTATCCATCCAACCCTATTCTTTACAACATCAGGGTTAGAAGAAAATTAATTTTTCTATGTCATTTCATGAAGGTAAATCGTAATGTATAATGAAAATAACTTGTACTTGATTATTGTATTGAAAATGTACCAGATATGTTCTTCTGGTCAGTTAATGGGGCCTGTTTTAAGGCTTCTAATTTTCTCTTTTTTTTAAAAAAAAAAAACAAAGTTGTTATCTTTCATCATGAAAGGATGCTTGATAAATGTCTTTATTGCTTATTTATTTGTTTTTAATTTTATGCTGTTGTTTTAGTGTTAAGTCTTCATCAGTACAGAATTAAGAATTTATTTCGACCACTGTCCTCATTTCTTTATTTATATTTTCATCATCTATTTTTTTTCTCCTGTGCATCCTCAGTTATCATGGTTTATATCTTTTTTAAAAAAAAGTAAAAATGTAATTGTTTGTAACTCTGAGAAGAGTCATTAACATTCCAAATTTCATTTGGATAATTGAATGCTTTCTTTGTATGCATGATGTTAACACATTTCAGCTGATCCATTCTATAGCTCTCATCAAAAAAGAGACCCCCTTCTACTTTTCTTTTAAGGAAACAAATAGAGATAGAAAAAAGGGGTTGGCAGATATACTAAACTGCCAAACTGCCACTTAAATACACAGGCAATTCTAAATTATACATAGTAGAGTTTCTGAGCACTATTTTTTTTTTCACAAAAAGGAAAACTATATAGTGGTGAGATCCACAGTAACCTGACATTCTCTTATGCTGGGGAGAGACTTCAATTTTCTCACTTTCCAGATATGCTCCACCATATCAAAATATTTTCACCTCACTTTTGGCCATGGCTTTCTTGTTCCCTGACTGACTTTAATGTGGGGTCAACTAGCTTCCCTTCACCTTATATTCTTTTCTACATTTAGGATGTTATAAATGCAATTTTTTTGTTGAATTTTATTGCCAGAATCAACTCCCATGAGAAAAGGATTCAATTGTCTGAACAAAATTTTAGCAAAAACTTTTTCACTTTGCTGACAAACTTATTTTGCCTGAGATAAACTGCTCAAAATGTCTACTGTTAAGTTTTAAATTGTAGCGTAAAGCTCAATATAAATTTGCATTCTTTTTATTGGCCTTGTCAAAGATGTACATAACAGTATTTTGCTACTACTGCTTGAACAGGTAATATAATTATGAGAGAGTAGTTTGCTTAAATGCTTCCTTACCCATGTTCTCCACTAACATTAGTGGTATTCCAATGATGATGCATTTTTTGCCAAGTTGTATGGTGATGGAATAGAGCACTGGGAGAAGTGAGTTCATGCCTTTTCAAAGTGCATTAGTGCCATGTTGGCATTAATAGTGTCAGCTTGTAGAATAGTATTCAAAACAAAACAAAAGTGGAGGTAATGGGACAAAGTGGAAAAGATTTTTAAAATGACAACATGACGACTAGAGACCAGAAAGTGTTTTTTTGTTTTGTTTTTTATATTAGAGCCACTGGAATCTAACAGACATCAATACTTTCTGGTCTCTAGTTGTCAGATTTGATAAGGTAATTTAATTCATTACCTATCTTAACTTAAAAAATCCCAGCACATTTTCCTTACACACAGTTTTGTCTCTCAATTCGACCCAAGGACATCAAACCTAACATATTTCGGTGAAACACGTCATCATTTACTGAAGCTATTCCACTTTGTCCCATTATCTTCATATATTTGTTCAAGGCACAATTAAGTCTTACAATGATGTTTGGTGATGATCATACACAGCATTGTGGTGATAGCCATCATATATAGATAAATAATGTGGATATAGGAATCATCATTGCATAGTGACTGTCAGTTTCATATCTCAAGTGATCCTATAAACCATATAGGATCACTTGAGGTATGAAACTGACAGTCACTATGCAGTGTTGATTCTTATCTCCACACTGTCTATATACCTATAAACAGTTTATTCTCGGAAAAAAATGAAGTCATCAACTTGCATTTTGTTTGTGACTTTCATCTCATCAAACAGTTTCTTCATTTTGTTAAATCTCATTATTCGAATATACAGATAATCATTCTACAAATGCAAAACACCCATTAGACACAAGGATACGTTCATATAGACACACACACACACACACACACACACACACACACACACACACACACACACACACACACACACACTCATAATCAGGAGTTTCAAACCCAAGGTCCATGGACTATTTGTGGCTTGTGGGGAACTATTTTTGTGATCAATATTTTCTTCAAATTTTAATAAGTTTAATAAATTTGTCCCTCTCTTCTTTCATACTTCTGCATTGCAGCATCAGTGTTGAACTTGACCTATCAACTGAGCTGAGACAGTCTGAGTCGGTCAACTGGGTCTGTTCTAGCCCCTAGGAAGAAAACTGGGCATCCCCACCAACACATATTTTCTTCTTTGGCTACCAGACAACAATCTCTCTCTCTCTCTCTCTTGTTTTTTTTTTAAATTAATAATAAGAATAAATAAATTTGTCAATTCATGTTAGGGAAAGCGGAAATAACTGTCAAATTTTTATATACATTAGATCATATACACTTCCACTTTTCACTGAAAAAAACAGCATAGCATGATGAAAAAAGGGCCCAAGCTTAATAAAAACAAATTTTTATCATCAAACAAAATATTTGTTATTAAGAGGAAACACCAGAGTATTCTTTATTATTTTATTAATTTTTTTCATCCTTTCTAACATGTTCAAAATTTTAGTTAAAAATCTTTTCTTTCTTTTTTTTGCATTATCAGTCAACATAAATTAGTGTTTTAGCATCTTTTTTTCTAGTGAGAAACACATTGATTTGGAAATTCTTGCAAAAAATCAAATAATTGTTGGATTTTAATGGAACTTTCAGAACTTATTTACAAATGAATGAAATTATTTTAAAAATATTTTTTAGAAAATCTTGGTAAAAATATTTTTTTTTTTTTTTTTACATATGTTACCCACCACTTACTTAATTTCATGAAATTTCGAGAAATTAAATTTTCATCCCCAAAATTTTTTAATCAATTTTAAAAGCAGGACTCCTTGGAGAATGTAAATCATCAATTTTTTTCCTTCAAACTTCTACTCATTTCCAAAAAATCTGCTTTGAATTGTAAAATAAAAAATGTGATAAAACTGACATTATTTAAAAAAAGCTTTTAATTACCTAA
This sequence comes from Acanthosepion esculentum, assembly GCA_964036315.1. NCBI lineage: Eukaryota > Metazoa > Mollusca > Cephalopoda > Sepiida > Sepiidae > Acanthosepion > Acanthosepion esculentum. The sequence goes on from OZ038506.1 coordinate 35,573,093, forward strand.
GAAACAAAATTTTGATGAATAATGCATTTTTACAAGATTGTTTTCATTTAAAAAAATTTTTTTTATTATAATTTATTAAAGATCTTTTAAAATTCTACATTAGTTTAATCTTGCTAGGTGTTATTAAGTGAAAACTATTTACTAATCAAAAATTGAAAAGCTTAATACAAATCATTTTGTACCAAGATTTTTAAAATCATTTTTAATTTTTTTTTTATGTATATAAAATATTATGTAACGTGCCCATATAGTATATGTTGATGACATTAAGTAATAGTTTGATAAATCATTTAAGTTATTTCAGTGCCTTAAAAAAAATACTTGGACATCCATGTACAAATGCCTACCCTCATTAGAGAAATTCTTGTTAACACCATTGTTCTAAACAGGTGTAATTGTAAAAGATGTAGTAAGGCTCTTTATACAAAACAATTTAAGCCAAGCCTCAACCATACCCTATTTGGCAACAGTAGTAACATGTTGGCTATTTTTTAAAGGATAATTAAACATGGAATCAAAACCATATTTCTTGTAGTACAGCTTAGAATTGCTACTACTTCCATTCAATACAACTTAGAAAACATTCACAACAGACCCCTTGAAAATGGGTAACAACTTGGTCAAAAGCACTTGGGACAATAATCATTATGGATGGTTTCTACACTCTGTTAGTCTCTCAAAAAGGAAAACTGTAAGAAAATTAGAAAACTTACAAGATTTTCCTTGTCTGTCACATTTAACAAGATGTGTGTGTGTGTGTGTGTGTGTGTGTGTGTGTGTGTGTGTGTGTGTGTGTGTGAGTATATATATATATAGAGAGAGAGAGAGAGAATTTGCCAAAAAAATGTATTCACTCTTCAGGAAAGGAAAAAAATTGTATAGATATTGTAATACTAAATTTATTCAGACATCACAAGATTAATACAAGTTAGCTCTGGTGATTGTCAAAATCACTAGAGATGCTCAAAATGGTGGCCTTTAGCTTCCAGACATTTTTTAGTATGCCAAACTACTGCTTGGACAACGTTGGTCAAAGTGTTCAGTGGGATTGCTGCACATGCATTTTCAATTTCTTGTCTAAGAGCTGCCACTGTGGTCGGTTTTCTGCGATATACAACATCTTTTAAAGGTCCTGCATAGGTAAAAGACTGCAAGTGTTAAATCAAACATGGTGGAGTTTGACTTCCAAACTCATGGCTCCATTATCTTTGGATTTCAAGGAGATTCTAAAATTTGAAATACCACTTTAAAATAATCTTACGTTATTCAAACAACAAATATACATTCGCCATGTTGTAGACGTCACTTGTTGGTGCTACAGCCATGAGGGTAATGTCGTTGGTCAAGAAAATATTATACTACATTAAACAGTGTTATCATAATTTGATAAAACTACAAAAGACAAGTTTTTCCTTTTCTGAAGGGTGTATACATTTTTTTTTTTTTTTTTTTTGGTGGACTCTGTATACATCTTATTGATATGCAGGTAATGTAATGATTAGAACTTGGAATATAAAATTGGTGATTCAAGTTTGAATTTCAGTTGAGTTTACTTTCACATCAATACTCTTGGGAAAGGTATGAATCCGTTTCTTCTCCCTCCAACTATGGGTTAAATAACAGGGCATATTGGGCTCTTTGGCCATGGTTGGTAATCAGTCTAGGAGTCTATGTAGACCTGACCATATTACACAGCCATGAAAAGGATTATGTAGTTCACGATTACCATATATACTCGAGTATAATGTGAGTTTTTATGGTCATTTTTTTTACACAAAAACTAAGGGGGTCGCACTATACACAGGTAAATTTGAAATGTAAATAATAATGTTAACCAACACTGGCTGACCAGCAGCAGAGAGCTGCTATGTCAACACACCACAGCCCACATTTAAAGAACCCTAGCTTCTAACAAAGTAAAGCAAAAAACAACATACATGTATAGAGTATTTTTTAGGATGACTTGAAATATCATAACCTGAAGTACCTCAGTGATGTAAAGACTTGTGAAATGAAGATGAATGAAAATTTGTGATAGGAAAAAATCTATTCATTTTTCATTTACATAAGGTTGATTTATTGATTTTAAGTGGCATACATAGTAGAAGTTTTCCTCTTCATATAGTGATGAAAGGGAAAAAAACTTAGGTTACATAGGAGACAGGCTCAGGTTAAAGGAGCTACCATAGTCAGTCATGAATGAAAACAAAAGTACAGTATCTAAATCTGTATCAGATATTTTATGGTAAGTGGTTTTTCTCAGCAATTTAGGGTAGCTTTGTACATAAAAGAATGAAGACCATTTAATTGCTATAAATTATATCCAGGATGATGCCCAGTACTGCGATATTTGACTACAGTAGGCCTACTAGTATAGCTCAGAAGCTGGGATCGCATTATGCATGAGCTATATGAAAAAATTCAGGTTTTTCACACCTTCTCCACATCCTTTCACCTTTCATTCCTATCTGTTCTCGCTCCAAATCTTCTGTAAACCCCTTGCCTTGATCGATCCACTATCTTTCTCCACATCCTCTCCTTTACCACTCCTATCTGCTCTTCCTCCAAACCTTCTGTAACCCCTTGCGTGCTAGTGGCCTCCAGCCTTGCTTGGGGTGATAAGCTTAAAAAAAAAAAAAAAAAATTAAGGGCTGCATTATAATATGAAGTTGGCTTTTACACTTTACATTAATTTGACTTCTGATTTTTTAACTTTACGGTAGTACAATTACAATGAGCATTAAGAGGTTATCAAGTTTAAAAATTTAAATTTTTATTGCGGGCAAGTGATGCTGTGTGGGCCGACCAATACCGTGTGATATTTCTTCCACTGCTAGTATGAGGTATGCACCCAATCTCCAGTCATATAGGCAATAGGGAGTTTCCCTGTTTTTAACTTCATATCATGCAGTAGTTTTCTTTTAATCCTATTTTCAAAGTCTATAAATATATCTGTTAAATGCTCAGGTGGTCTATGGTGAAAGGAAGAGAAAATCTTTGGAATAGAAATTTGATATAATGGAACTGTTTTTCACTCTATGATAGGCTCAGTTGATGTGTAACCCCATCAGAAGTAGAAAAGTGTGTGTGTGTCTATATATATATACAGTGGAACCTCGACCTACAAATTTAATCTGTTCCAGGAGTCTATTCATAACTGAAAATTTTGTATGTTGAAACAGTGTTCCCCATTTAAAATAATGGAAATTAAATTAATTCATTCCAAGCCCAAAAATATTGATATAAAAATCAATAAAATCATATTTTATGCAAAATTAAAGTACTTTTTTAAAGATTATTCACAAATAATGTAAATAAATATATCACTGTGACTCCTTCCCAGGTTTTATCAATGAGATTTAAGCAATTTAGGATATTGAAGCAATCTTTCCAAAATTCACTTAGGGTTAGGTTTGTATTTTCAGTCACTTCTTCAAAACACCTCTGAAACAAGGCAGCTTTATCAGAGCTCACAGCCTCTCCATGTTGCACTACACTGTGGATGCTGGTTATCTTTTTAAATTTTTCAAAACATCCTCGGCCTGCCTTAAATGCAATTTCATCTTCAGAAGATGTGCCTGCTACTTTTCTGATAAGATCCACGTACAGTGCCCTTGCTTTTGCACATGTAATATCCTCAGACACAGAATCATCTCGTAGCTGCCTCTCTCATTCATCCACACCAGCAACAGCTTCTCAACATCTTGTAAGGCTTTTGGATGATGCTTGGTAATTACGCTAACTCCTCTGGCTACATCAAGCTTTTTTTTATTTCTATCTTGTTCTTTAAGATAGGGAAAATTATTGATGCTGAACATCTGTATAGATTGGTAAGGTTAGAAACACGGGTACCTTCTTTGTGCTTCTGAACGATCCCCTTCATTTGCACAGATATTTTTTTCCTCTTCTTAGTAGCAAACAGCTTCTTGGATGACATTGTGGGCTACAAAAATTATCAAAAAATTACCCACTAAAATTAAAAATTTAATGTACATGTACAGTAATATTTACAGTAATATATTAAACTGTATAGTATAATAACTATGGAAAAATGTAAAGGAACAAACTGCAGAGATGAAATGTGCCATACAAATCAACCTGAACTGGATGTGTAGTTTATTTTACTGTGTAGCTTACATGTTGTACCTGCATTTTATTTTACTCTAATTAAACTTTATAATTTTTTTTACATTTTTCTACTGTACTGTATTGATATTTTAAAATTCAATGATTACACACTGTGCACCCTTGGTCAAAATCTTAATACCAGATACAAAAAGATTAAAAAAAATATAAAATACTGTTACTTTAATTAAAATGTTGTGGCATCCTCCCTCCAGTGAGTCGATTGTGGACTCTTCCACTAAGTATAAGACTGGTTGGAGATTCAGTCTCAGGGGAATGATTTGGCATATTCGCTCTCTCTCAAGACATGTAATACTCTTCTGTTCATTTACTGTTCAAGCTACTACTTATCTGCAAACCCTTCTCTTGTTATTCCATAACCATTCATTTGGTAACAACAAATTGACGATGAGGATTCATACTTCACGTGGGTACTAAAATTTTCTGTCGACAGTGTCCACAACAAATTGGTGACGAGAATTTATACTTCACATGGACTATAAAATTTGTTTCATTGCCTGTGTCTACAACACAAAATATACTTGTGAAACATTTACATTTAATTAGAAAATGTAGTTTAACAACAAACAAGTGAAAATTTTAAGCTTTTAATTGATTAATTTAAACAAACATTGAAAAAAGGATTTTTTTGGTTGGTCATAAAGATAAGACCATGTGTGAAAAAAACAAATTACTGGACCAAAATTTTAGAACTAGTCAGTGTGCTCGTAGCTTCAGGCATGTAGACATCTACATAGTTCATTTCCAGTATTAAATTTCAGATTTTAAAATGGCTAAGGATAAAATTTTAACAAAGTTCGAACAGGGCAGGATTGTTGAACTTCAAAGACATGGTCTTTTGCAATGAGCCATTGCAAATGAAATTGGCTGTAGCAGAACAGTCATTGCTAACTTCATTAAAAATCAAGCAGTTGCCCCCAATAAAATCTCACCATATCTACACAGACACATTAGGCAAGAAGTTAAGAGAGATTCAAGCCTAACATCAAATCAGATGAAAGCAAATACAGATGCTGAATGCAGCTCTCGAACAATTCAACAGCATTTAAATAAGAAAGGGTTTAAGAACTTGAAACAGCTGCAGAGGCCTCGCCTTCTTCTTCACCATAAAACCTCCCATTTACAATTTGCTTCTGATTATCAAACTCGGGATGTGGATAAATGGAAGAAAGTGTTGTTTTCAGACGAGAAAAAATTCAATCTTGATGGCCCAAAAGGTTTTCAGCATTACTGGCATGCAAATGATGTCCCAAAAGAAATTTTCTCAGCACAACACAGTGGAGGTGGATCAATTATGGTCTGGGGTTCATTTTCGTACAATGGAACTCTTGAGTTACAGGAGGTAAAAGGTCATCAAACAGCTGCTAGTTTCATTGACATGTTAAGAAAGGCATCACTAATTACTGAAGGCCCTCATCTATGTGGCGAAAAATGTTTTTTTCATCAGGACACTGCCGCAATCCACAACGCTCACCAGATCAAAACCCAATCAAGAATGTTTGGGGATGGATGGCAAAGGATGTTTATAAACATGGATCGCAATTTTAAACTGTGGATGCTCTTCGTGCTGCAGTTTATACATCCTGGGCGTGCATCCCAAGCACCCTCATGCAGAAGTTTATAATGAGTATGTCAAAGCGAATTTTTGAATTCGCAAAAATGGAGGATATACTGAGAATTAAGTTGTCGTTGTGACTTATTTGTTCTGTATTTGCTATTTCTATTTACATTCTTATCTTTATGACCAACCCCCAAAAATTCTTTTTTTAATGTTTGTTTAAAAATTAATCAGTTAAAAGCTTAAAATTTTCACTTGTTTGTTGATAAAATACATTTTCTAATTAAATGTAAATGTTTCACAAATATATTTTGATTAAAGTAACAGTATTTTATATTTTTTTTTTAACCCTTTTGTATCTGGTCTTAAGATTTTCATCAGGGGTCTATATTAGACTAAAACAAACGTAACATTACATAGAGATTAAACAAAACAACCTCAGAATTGTCATATTTCACCTACTTTTAATTCAATAAATTTTAATAAAATTTCCATGTTACTGTACTGTACAGTAATGTACATATACTGTATTCATTACTGTACATACATTTTTGCACATTATTAATTTTTTTACATTTACACTAATGATAAATATGCATACACTACAAATGTTTATTCTACAATGTAACAAAGAGGACAGAGCGGTATAATGCAATGCTTGTCGCATCACACTACATCTAGTGTGATCGAACTGTATAGAAATATGTACTGTATAATAATATATAGTAATGTATATAAATATAATAATGTACACTGTATATAACATAAAAAATAAGAATAAAAAATACAGTATAAAATATGTCTGCAAATATTTAGTAGAGTATAAAAATACAGTATAAGAAAGTATTGTAATACTGTATAATACTACAGTATTATATTATTCCATATAAAATATATAATAATTTAATATATTAAACATAAAAATATAAAATACAGTATATTTAGCAAAAATGAAAAAGTATTTGTGGTATATTTACATCAAATATCTGGTTTGAAATGCAGTAGCAGGAAGCCCATTCTTAATTTCATAAGTCAAAATTAATTCCTAAGTAGAAACAAATTTTTGTTTGTATGGTCAGTTTTTCATAAGTGGAGGTGTTCATAAGTTGAGGTTCCACTATATATCTAATATATATATATATATATATATATATATATAAAAGGTTTTATGTATATATTGTTTATGTGTCCGTATGTATATATGTGTGTAGATGTATATATGTGTAGGAGTAGATGTGTATGGATGTATGTGTTATGCATGTATGTGTATATATGTATATGTATATGTGTGTGTGTATGTATGTATGTATGTATGTATATATATATATGTATGTATGTATATGTATGGGTGTGTGTGTACACGCCTATATATATGTATGTATGTATATGTATGGGTGTGTGTGTACACGCCTATATGTATGTATGTACGTGAAAATATAAATATGTTGTTGTGTATGTGTGTATACGTATGTGTTTTTAAACATAGAAATACAGGTCCTTGCTGGATTAGATAATCGTTATTTTTATATATTTATTTGTAACCTGTAGTCGATATTACCTTTGTCAAATTTTTTTGATTACTTAGTGGTCCTTTTATAAATGCCCTTCGGTTTTAGTTCCCCCACCCCATCTCTCCCCTCATCCTTTTTTCTTTTCCTCTCCCTCTCTCATCTTTTGAGCTTTAAGATATCGTCTAGTGTGTGTGTGTGTGTGTGTGTATGTCACCACAAAATGAATACACTTTTCCGGTGTATCTTTAATGTATTAGACATTTGAAAAAATATTCATATTTCTCTCACTTAAACCGCCTTTGACTCCCCTCTTTAAAACATCTCTCTGTTAAATTTTAATCCCCCCTTCATCTTTAGACCTTCCTGTCCTTCTCTCGTCTGTTACCCCTCCCTATAGCTTTCATTTACTCTAGCATTCGTCCCACACTCTCATACATACACTCTCACTAAATTTAATTTTTATTCCCAGAGTTGTTTTCTTTTTGAATTTGTAGGTCTGATGAATTGGATCGTATTTATGATTCCAATGGAATAAATTATGGCCATGGAATATTAGTGCTTAAAGCCTTTTTAGGCAACCGGACGTCTAGCCACACTGATGAGCTGTGAAACAGCGAAACAGTCTGTCTGTGGATGACAAAAATATATATATATATATATATATATATATATATATATTTTGCTAAATACTAATATATATATATATATATATATATATATTTTGCTAAATACTAATATATATATATATATATATATATTTTGCTAAATACTAATATATATATATATATATATATATATATATATTGCTAAATACTAATATATATATATATATATATATATATATTGCTAAATACTAATATATATATATATATATATATATATATATATTTTGCTAAATACTAATATATATATATATATTTTGCTAAATACTAATATATATATATATATATTGCTAAATACTAATATATATATATATATATATATATATATATATATATTGCTAAATACTAATATATATATATATATATTTTGCTAAATACTAATATATATATATATATATATATATTTTGCTAAATACTAATATATATATATATATATATATATTTTGCTAAATACTAATATATATGTATATATATATTTTGCTAAATACTAATATATATGTATATATATATTTTGCTAAATACTAATATATATATATATATATATATATATATATATATATATATTGCTAAATACTAATATATATATATATATATATATATATATATTGCTAAATACTAATATATATATATATATATATTGCTAAATACTAATATATATATATATATATTTTGCTAAATGCTAATATATATATATATATTTTGCTAAATGCTAATATATATATATATATTTTGCTAAATGCTAATATATATATATATATATTTTGCTAAATGCTAATATATATATATATATATATATATATATTTTGCTAAATGCTAATATATATATATATATTTTGCTAAATGCTAATATATATATATATATATTTTGCTAAATGCTAATATATATATATATATATATTTTGCTAAATACTCATATATATATATATATATATATATATATATATATATATATAAATGCTAATATATATATATATATATATATATAAATGCTAATATATATATATATATATATATATAAATGCTAATATATATATATATATATATATATAAATGCTAATATATATATATATATATTTTGCTAAATGCTAATATATATATATATATATATTTTGCTAAATGCTAATATATATATATATATATATTTTGCTAAATACTCATATATATATATATATATATATATATATATATATATTTTGCTAAATGCTAATATACATATATATATATTTATATTTTGCTAAATACTAATATATATATATATATATATATATTTTGCTAAATACTAATATATATATATATATATATTTTGCTAAATACTAATATATATATATATATATATATATATATATATATATATATATATTTTGCTAAATACTAATATATATATATATATATATTTTGCTAAATACTAATATATATATATATATATATATATATTTTGCTAAATACTAATATATATATATATATATATTTTGCTAAATACTAATATATATATATATATATATATATATTTTGCTAAATACTAATCTATATATATATTGCTAAATACTAATATATATATATATATATATATATATATTTTGCTAAATGGATTATAACAATGGTGGGGCAGCCCATATTTTATACGAGGATTGCTTAAAAAAAATTTAGTATTTAAAATAAACATAAATAGAAATATAAGGGGAAATATATATATATATATATATATATATATATATATATATATATATATAAGATGATGATGAAAAATTCTTGGCCTGACACAATTTCCAAATTCTGACTAAAAAGATTTTTGTGGAGAAGGCTTGGTCAGGATGAAAACATTTCAGCACCCCCTTGTGTGTGTTATGTATATATATATATATATATATATATATATATATATATATATATATATATATATATATATATACCTCCAAATTTTACTAACAATTTGCATATACAATATATAATTACAGCACCTGGTATTCCCAAGCGCTCACCAACCTAGATACAGACCATGCTTGACATTGTTTAACTTCAATGATCATACGGGAACTTGTATTTTAATGCTATATAGCCGAAAGTGGTTGTATACAACTGACTAAGATATTTCTATGCATTTACATCCATATGAAAGGCTCAATTTGATGAAGCTATTTAAGAACAAGACTCTAGTTCTTAGATTAATATTTTAGTTTTGTATCAATTTGTGGCCCTAAGACAAACAAATGTGTTGAAAGCTTAACCTTTATTTCTATAACAGGAAAGAGCTATGGTAGAAAGGTTTATTCTCCCATTAATGTTTTCCCCATCATGGGTATTATTATATCCGTGATATAACACTGTACTTCATGAATGGCACAGAACAGCTGAAAGGAAAAGTAAACATCCTTTTTTCTCAGAGAGACTTTTATGCCACTAAGACATACACAAATCTATATATGGAGATACTTCTATGTCTGAAGAAGCCATCTTTAAGACTTCCGATTCAAATGGGCTAGATTCATCTACTATGTCCTAGGTGAGGTCATATTCCATGAAGGGGAAATGGCAAGACTTGGGTTTTCCCAAATTGAGGACTGCAAGCTGGAAGTTCTTTCTATACCGGGGAACGTATTTATAACAGCACCATAAACTGTAGCATATGTTGGAGGAGGCAGTTTTAGCCACATCCCAGGCCCCTTGGCCCAGGCTAAAAAAGCAACTGCTTGGTTTGGCTGCTGTAAACAAACTGAATGACTGGCCACTCTTGTCACTGTATGAAGTGACATCACTAAGCTGCCATCACTTGACTCATGTGAATTATCTCCATCAAAGGAGATAATCACCTTCTGCATCTCTAAATTTCTAATCCACATTTTTTTCTAATCACCATAGACTGGTGCTGTGAGTAGTTATGACATAAAGTAAGTAAAATTAAGATGAAAGAAAAGCAATTCAAAAATGAATAATAACAATGTTTCAATTCTGAAATTAAAATAACATTACACAGTTATCTCGCTTGAAAAATTATGATGAGGTGGTTGTAATGAAAAGAATCTAAAATTAATATACAGGAAATACTAGTCAGAATTAACTTATGGATGACAATGTATCACCTAATAGAAAGTCAAGATAATATTTCTACTAAAATTGAGTACAAAAAGGTAATATTAAAAACAAAATGAGCTTACTGATTCATTAATAATAATATGCTTGCTTCGTTGTTTCCCAGACAGCAATGGTTATTGATAGTTTCTTATCTCCATTGTGTTTTATAAAGAAACTTGATGTTCAGACACTGAATGTAATACAAACAAGTTGTGCAATGAACAGTGGTCAGTCAGTCAGTTAAGTGCTGTGCGTCATACATGCTTAGCTGATGACTGACGAGGCAGATTTTTCTCCCGCAGTAGGTTGCCATTTCTTTCTGTGGTAGACCAGTTGCCATCCAAGGCGTTAGAACCTGGTCTGTCCTGCTATTTACCCATAGCTGAAGGGAGAAAAAGAGGACTCATACCTTTCCCAAGGGTATCAGCACGTAAGTGAATGTAATGGATTCAACTGGAATTCGAACTTGGCTCTCCGATTCCTCAATTCGAGTCACTATCCATTACTCCACAAAAACAGAACTTGTTAATGATTGAAAGCAATTGTTTTATTCAGATATTAAAGGAAAAAGACATTGAACAAGAAAGAGGTTTTGTTATTTCAAGTTAATTGATTACTCAAAAAAAGCTAAGAAGGTCATGAATACAAATGCTAACTGATCCCTTTATAAATGTCTGGCCTGCTTAAATCAACACCAGCAGCTGGTAATGCGTTCTTAGTTGATTATGCCATCTTCTGTTAATCATGTGATGATCTCAAGTCTGCATAATATGTCTTCTGATCATGCCAACTATGACCCTACTTGGTCATGCCACATTGCTGATTATATTACAATAGGCAAACAACAAAGAGATAAAAATGTTACAGAATAAAACATTGGAAATGTCTTTTTTTGTGGTGTTAGGCCAATTGTATATCTGGCAAGAATGTATTGGGAAAGTTGTGGAATGATTTAATCTTTTTTTTTTCTTTTTAATTATTTTAGACCAAGCAAGGCAATAAAGCCACTAAGATGAAAGAGGGGGTACTGAGCATGAAAGAATATGAAAAAAGAAAAAATATTATTAGGCAGAGGGAAAAATAAAAGAACTGAAATTAAGAAGACAGAAGATGACGACTGATATTGAATTTAAATTTTTAAAGATGAAGCTCGACTGGAAAGCAAGATACCGAAAGAGAGTCACACAAGTGAGAGGTGTGAGAAAATAAGCCGTTAGCATAGAATTTGTGTTTACATCAAGTCATTTCAACTGTAAACCTGGCTGCCAATCTATTACTTCACTTAAATTTGTAAAGTTTAGGTACCAAAGTGGAAAGTTCATCAGAACAATTACCATGAAAATATTTATATTAAAGGCACAAGGAAGCTATGTTACAGCAATGGGAAAGTGACTGAGTCCTATATGAATCTGATAGATGAGGGAGAGATAGACTAAGTCATACATATTTGAATGATAAAATGTTATACTTGGATGGTAGAGTGTCCAGAAAACAGTTCCTTAGTCTGGAGGAACAATGCTAATGGGACTCAAGTTCACCCAGGATCTCAAGCAGAACTCATATATACAATCCATCACTAAAGATGCTATAGAACAGGGGTTGGCAACCTTTTGCTTTTGTGCTGACTTAGGGTTTTACAATCATTCAGTGTGCCAACAGCATACATATTTTTATACAAGTCAAGGTCAATATACCTGTTCTACAATATATTTTATATAGTAATATATATATACAATAATATGTAGACCATATTAATAGAAATAAACCTTTTTTAAAAGGTTTTTTAAAGTTTTTATTATTAATGTGATTCTAACAAGCGAGCAGTTTTGAAACAGTTAATATCTTCTTTGCGTCATAGTAGTTATTGATTCGGACTTCGTGATGTCATTTGTGGCTGCATGCCGTAGGTTGCTGACACCTGCTATAGAAAATGGTTGGTTTCTTGTATTTCCTTAAAAAGTATCTGGCACCATCTGCCATGGTCTATCTTTACAAAAGTTAGATCAGATCAAAAATAGAGTATTGCTGCCATATCTGAGTCCAAAAGCATTCCAGAGTTTGAAAGGCATTTATGTAGCCTTGTGGCTGATTATTTCCCACAGATGTAATATCATAAGCCTATTGCTATTTTCAAGGAAAATGTTACATTTCCTAGTTCCACCAGTTCAGACCTTTACAGTTAAAACCCATCATAGTGAATCATCCTAATGCCCTTTGTCTTCGTATTCCATTGGTAAGGAGGAAGTTTCCTTTGGGCAACTTCTTCCAAAGAGTCACTGCTTTGTGTAACAAACTTTTGAAAAAAAACTTACTCAAAGAGTTTTCTCAACCACTACAATCTTAATCTCATCAAGTCTAGGGTCAACCATTATTTACCCTACATATCTTCATAATCTACATCCCTAAAGTCCTCTACCTTAAGTGGCTCTTGGGCTTTGTATTGGGTGAGCAATAGCATAAAAAGTATGCTGAACATACAGAGAAAGACTGATCACCATTTTATTTCTTACAACAATACTTTCTTGCCTCAGCAATTGTGTATTTAAAATAATAAGAGATTTTAGATTTTGCATAGAAAAGAGGCCAGTGTTATGTTTTTATATACTCATCCTCATCATCATCAGCAGCAGCAGTCCTATGACTGGGTGTAGTTGTAGGGTGGCGGTTCTCTTGAGCACCTGACCAGCTCTCTCCTCATGTCTTGGTATGTATTCATTCATGCATAGCATGTCTTGTGCAAAATAGACCTGACAGTATCCATCCATCACCAGATCAGACCCCACAGCTGCTCCTCTGACTTGAAGGCTTACTTTGGTCACAGAAACATTACTATTGATTCCATCATGGAAAACCCTCTGCTTTAGCCATTGACTACAGTCAAAATTTTATATGTAGCATTTGTATTTTTATTTGAGAAGAAGTAAACAAAAATTATAAATGTGGTTTATAATGTCTTGATCTGCAGTCATTTTCTTCAAAAGCCCACAGCTCTCACAGATATTTCTTGTTGACTACAAGACTAGAATCTTAGATATTGATTTTCAAGATGTTATTGCCAACTTGGTAGAACAAAAATTAACAATTTATGAAATGGACACCTCAAATTGACATTTGGAAATGTTGTCACTTAAGCTCATCTTAGTTTAGCATAAGATCAGAGGTAATGGTACACTGACTTTAACATCTGCATTTATATATGCAAACAAAAGGAAATGAATTTGAATACACACCTCCAAAAAATAATTTGTCAATCCCAAAAGAAGTGTTTATTTTATTCTCATTTGCAACCTTCATTTAGACCAGGGGTGGGCAAACTTTTTAGTACAAGGGCCGCATTCTAAAAATTTATAGTTTTACTGGGCCACATAGTATATATAAACCAAAATAATTGATATTTAAAATTGGCAAAATAAAGGGCTTTTAAAGGAAAAATATAGTTTTAATAAATAACATTTTAAAGCGGGCCGCACAAAATCGTTTGGCGGGCCGCAGTTTGCCCACCCCTGATTTAGACACATGTTTTAATAAGGGAGATAACTCATTCATCACTATTGAGGTTGTGAGATGAAACCTGTCCATAGCCGAGTTCAGCATAAGATTAAATAAAAAAAGGGAAATAGGTCAATAAAAATTATGTTGCACTAGTCCTCAGTTGGAAGTGCTTAATTGCACTTGAAATATTTAAAAAAAAATTTTATATGGATTCAAATATTGACCATTAATAAATTATTTTTTTTTTTTTAAATAGCACTGGACTCCTATAGATGGAAACATTTAAAAGTGATTTACTTTGTGTATAAACAAGTATTTTATTTTCATCAAGTTATTTTTTTATTCACTGGCCTTAAACTAAAATTAAAAAAAAATGAACTAATACATCAAATTTGACAGAAGAGTCCAATAATTGCTGATACCTTCTGTTGAGTGGATGAAGTGATTACTGGAAGGTCCGTCTACAAAACTATGGAATCAGGATGCTGAAGGTAACACCAATCAGCTAAGTGACAAACTTTATATTTGTGTTAATTATATATATATATATATATATATATATAAATTATTACTTCATATTCAATATGAAACAAAAGGTTCATAAAATATTTCTAAATAGAAGAGTGAATGGTTTTTGACAAACCTAATGAATCAAAATACATTGTTCTGCCTACCAACTCTATCACAATTACAATTGAAAAGAATTTATCTAAGTTTAATATAATATTTGTTACAACTACTTCTAAAAGAATAAAAGACTTAATTAAGAGAAAACAAAATAATAAGCTAAATCTTAAAGGATGAACTTACTAACTTGTAATGATTGCCACAAGGAATACATAGGAGAAACATCAAGGAATTTAAATATAAGATCATATCAACACAGAAGTGATCTGTTACAAAACAATACACTCAATGAATTTGTTGCTCACTATAATGAGTCTGTCCAGAATTTTAATTAGAAAAAATGCTACCTTAAAAGATTAAGCAATTTACTATGATGAGAGTGTATAGAAAATGCTTTAATCGCTAGATTATCCACCGTTACTTTTCATCCAGGTTCTCACAACATTTCACCTATCTTGGCAAATGTTCTATTATCATAATGTGGGATATTTAATAATAAATCATTAAAAGAAGCTAAATGAAACTGGCTAGCCTATATATTGAAACATATTTATAAATAAATAAATTAAATTTAAAAGATTAAAATTTCAGCCTCCTCTCTCCTTTGTGTGTATGTGTAGCTAGATCAACATAAAACATCACTTAAATCCAATGAAGTCCTAAAGCACAAAATGTGTCACATGAAAAAAATTTTCCACTTTTGTCATTGATTTTTCTAATATTGTTCTGGTATATAAAAATGCATATATCATTTTCTTCCATACATGTGTTGCACTTATATTTCCCAGACTTAAGAAAACCCTTGAATATTTGAGAAAACAAATTACCCTAACCCACCCAAAAGTCCAGTCTGTGATACCAGACATTGTTACATTATCTTTGATACTCAGCACTGAAAGAGAGAAAAAAGAATGAAAAGGAATAGAGAAAAGAAAGTGTAAGGAAACAAGAAAATGATGAAAAAGGAGAAATAGCCACAGCATTCTACACATAGACACACACTCATACAAAAAGAAAAAAAAAATTCACCTGGCCCCAATAAATAGCGCATAAATTATTTTTTAAACTTAGTATAAAAATAACAAAATGAGAAAATCAGCAGTGAATTGCTGAAACCTTCTGATGAGTGGCTGAATGATTACAAAAAGTTTTGTCTATGAAACTCTTGAACTGAGGTACTGAATATAACATCAATCAACTAAGTGTAAATTTTATATTTTGTATTAATCCTATATACATATATGGTGTTGTTGATCATTCTAGATAACACACTCTCTCCCAGAAACTGTAACTGAGGTCTTCTCAGCATAGTTGCAGTATAAACCACAGGTTGGATCTGTGGGTATTGAACAAACACAAAATGTGCCTGAGTGAGAGTCTGCAATAAGGATTAGCTAGCCAACCTAGTAGATGGGTATTCTAGAATACGAGTGGCCAGCTTATATTATATTATATATGCATACAATTTGGTTTTGGTATGTAATATAAATATTTATAAATTCATTCTCGAATAATCCATGAACCATATTGGTTAACAGGGGCATGTAAACAGCAGTTATCTTAAATTGCTGTTTTACCTTATAGCATGGAAAATTTTGTCAAGAAAAAAGTACACATTATATAGAAATAAAAAAGACTATTTCTTCATTACAAATGATGAGAAAAAATTTGATAGTGTGTGAGTTATCTCCCTTAATAAGGTTAACATTATTAAATGAATAAAAATGTTAGATTTTGGAGAGCTTATCCGAGTAGGAACATGGAGGTAATCAAGGTTACTGCAAGGGTCTCGTTCCTGCCCTTTGGCAGTGTGTTTTGAGACTTGGCACAAGCAAAACAAATTCATGGATTTGGACCCTTCCCCTAATGACGTCAAAATATGCAAAAAGTTTTAATTCTTTAATAGTCAGTTGTGCTTAGTTTAATTTGTAACATATATAAATATAGGTAGAAAAAAAAACACTCCAGGCATCAGGGACAACAGTTATGCCTCAAGCTATCAGTAACATTTTCTGCCAGTATGTTTTAGGATCTCCCTTTGGAAGTGGTCATAAATGGAAATCTGAAGTTTACTATAGAGTATTTATGGGCACTACTTAAATATACTAGTCCACTTATAAATATAGGGAAAATTTTTCTGCAAATAATTTTTATAGATTATCATTTATTAGACTTTCCACAAGCCTTGACATTTGTGAGAAATGAAAAATATTGATTTTTTGTCATTCTAGAAGGTCAATCCTCTTTATAATATCATTACAGTTTAAAATCGATCTCTGACTTTTTAAGAATAATTTTACTTAGCTGTTGTTTACAAATGTCAAGTTTGAAACTTCGCTTACATCATAGATATCTTTTCTTAATTTTCCAAATTTTAAAAACTGTTTTTAAAGACTTTTTTAGTTGGGGCAGTTCACATACACAAACATTGAGGGATAATAATTATTTATCTTAAATGAAGAGTGAACAGATATATGTATATTTTTATTAATTTTTGTAAATTTTTGTTCCTTAGTTAAAAAATAGGTATGTACTTGTTTGTTCTTTATTTAGAAGAAATCTTTTTGTAAGAAATAGAAAAGTCCATTTTCATATGCAGAATAGGTCAATAATTCTGCAAAAAGTCAGCTATCAATTTTATATTCTATCGATGTTATAAACAGGACTGCTCTTCTAAAATAATTTTAAAAAAATCAATATTTTTCAATTCTGACAAATGTTGTGGCTTGAGGAAGGTCTAATAAATGCTTGTCTAAAAAATTTTATTTTCAAAAGAAATTTTCACTATTATTTATGAGTGGACCAGTTTATTTAAATAGTGCCCATGTATATAAGCCTCCAGAAATAGATTCTTTGAGCTGATGATATCGAGATAGACTTATAATTCATGTTGCTAAATTTTGAGGAAGACAAATGAAGAATTCAAACCAGAGAATACCATCCCAATTGTGAAGCATGGGTTGATTTGTTTTCTACAGTTTATCAATCATTTGCAGGTTATTTAAAGCCAGAAAATATTTTTAGATTGTAAAATTTTTTTGTTGTTGAGATAATAATGATTATTGTTTGGTTTTTAAAGTAATAATAATAATAATGTGGTAGTTTACTCCGACATCCAGTGTAAAATATGTATATATGTTTATGTGTGCATATTTCTATATGCATACCTTTGATAGTTGCTCCTTGTTATGGTGGAGGGGTTTGTATGGTCCAATAACTCTGAGAGTGATGCTATCCAGAGTTCTAAACTCCTAGTAGGGCCACCAATGGTTTTGCAAGGTTGAAGATGAGGACCCAGACTCAGCTCGACCAACCTCAAAGACCCCACTGGTGGAACAAGCAGATGACAATTACAACAGATCTTAATGGCTAAAATAGCAGATGAAAAAGGCTATGCATGATGGACATGCTACAGATGACGCCACTTGAAATTATAATAGTGGCAGTTCATTCCAGTTTCATAACTGGATTCCTCATGTCTCATTCCATATGTGCTGAAGAGGAAGGTCATGAAGTCAAGTGTGTGGGTTACTTCCTGGCAAGTTGATTTCCACTAAACAAATTCAAGTTATCGGCATTTTCTTCTGCTCTGACTTTGTTTCACCTCCAATGAAATCTTGTTAGGTGCAAGATTTTGTTGAAAATAGAAGCATGTAGTCCTGAACGTAAATGTTGGCAGTGGATTCAGTCATCAATGCCATCATCATAAAGAAAGCAATCAGCAAAGAAGAAATTAAATTCTTGGATACTAGATAAAGCTGCTGCTGTTGATGAGTGATACAAATCTTAGTAATTAAGTCATAGCTGGGGGAGAGAAAAGGTGGATTCATACCATTCCCAAGGGTATTTGCATATGAGTAAATTTAACAAATCCAAGTAGAATTGGAACTCAGCTCTCTGATTAACAATTCTAAGCTATTATCCATTACACCACCTGCACACCCAAACTTAAAGCAGGTGGTATTCCCAAGCAGTCATCCTCTAGGTACTGACTAGGCTCAATGTTCCTTAATTTCAGTGATCAGATGTGAATCAGTGTTTCAACATATGGCCATAATCAAATGGTACTGTTTTTCATTACATGGTACAGGAAGACTTTACATAATCACAGGAAAAATAAATGGAGGCATGTATTGTGATATACTGAACAAGAACAACACTCTAAAAAATGAAATGCAACTAGCTGTTTCAGCAGGACAACAACTCCAAACATACCACCAACACAATGAAACAATAGTTTGAAAAAGAAGAAAATCCAACTATTGAATTAGTCCAGTCAGTCCTCTGACCCAAATCAGAGGTTGTTGTGAATAAAGGCTCTTCTATAAAATATTAGATTCTGTTTTGTGTAGGATTGCTGTATTGGTTTGTTTTTTTATGACTTATCAACCTTTTGTAGGTTATAAAAAGCCAGAAATATTTTTAGATTGTAAGACTTTTTTGTTTTTGATGTTAATGATTTTTACTGATACAAGTTCTGCTAATTAACTCATAGCTGGGGTAAGCAGAGGTGGATCCATACCTTTCCCAAGGTTATTTGTGCATATGTGAATATAACAAACCTGACTGGAATTGGAAATCGGATCTCTAATTTCTAATTCCAAGGTGTTATCCATTACACCACCTGTACATCCAAGCATACAACACCAGGTATTCCCGAGTTATCACTGTTCTAAATACTGATTGGGCTTCATGTTGCTTAAATTTGGGAATTGTATGAGAACCAGTATTTCAACATGATATGGCCATAAGCCAGTTTTGTGTAGGGTATTGAATACTTTTTTTCTTGAATATAGACTTAAAAATATAGCTTTCATAATATTATATAAATGTATTCTGAATTTTTTGTTTACATTTACTATTGTAAATATGGAATCTAAATGTGGGGTCATTTTGAGGAAATGTATATGGGTAGGTAAATGATGCAATTACTGTATTTGACAGTATATAAGGCACACTTTTTTTTACTAAAAATATCTTTTAAAATTCCCCTGCATCTTATATGCCATATGTAGGTTTACTAATTTAACTAATTACTAATTTTTTCTTGATTTGCCCTGCTGAAATTGGGGTGTGTCTTATACACCCATGTATCTTATATGCCATCAAATATGGTAAATGTTTTTTTGTTGCATGCGTTGAATAGTTATTTTCACAAAATTTGAAAATTGTTTTGCTTCTGATATTTTCTTGATTAACGAAATTGATGATAGGCTGTGCTAGGGGTTAGTTTCACCAAACACTGCAAGTTGGTACAAAACCAAAACATTAACCTAAATCTCAAGTCATGTTCTTAAATAGTCTTTTCAGATCAATGCACCAAATTCAGAAATATCTAAACTGTAAGCTGTATATAACTGTTTTCTCAGATCAATGGTTAAAAATGTGTTTGAGTTAGTGAAGTGGGTATGTCTTTGTGAGGACCATTTTTCTTTGAACTTGGTGAACTGGCATTACAGAATCAAAAAGAACTGTCCCAGATAACAGAAACTACATCACTTGAGGACTTTCAACAGCAGAAACAACTAAAATGGATAGCACATGTAACTCAAAGAGAGAATAATG
The DNA here is from genome assembly GCA_964036315.1 of Acanthosepion esculentum. Classification (NCBI taxonomy): domain Eukaryota; kingdom Metazoa; phylum Mollusca; class Cephalopoda; order Sepiida; family Sepiidae; genus Acanthosepion; species Acanthosepion esculentum. The sequence continues at coordinate 35,593,723 of OZ038506.1, forward strand.
ATAGTGAAGATGCTGATGTTTCTCACTACCCCAGGCAAAATGTAAGGAAGGAAGCCCTCCCCCATCAATACTGGAAAGAACAATAACTATTGATCTTGAGAAATCTATTTTCCTGAAAAATTATTTTAAGAGAAAGATTTTATAAATTTCAACTGACAACAGTACTGGATGCTTGGTCAATGAATGCTGAACATTTCCTTGGAAGGAAACAGCTAATATTACCATTTCAGAAGTAATAAAAATTGAAAATAACCAATGAATATTTGAATGCCAATGTTATTGAATCTTTGACTCTGGAACTGACTGGGATACGGAAAACCTGATTGAAACAGCAAATATCTAACATGAAGGCTGACCTTTACATGCAAGGCTCAAATGTTAAGCTGCTGAGATCCCTTGAAAATCAACAGTGGTTAGGACAGTCTGTGAAAGCAACCTTTGCTGAAAAAGTATTTGTTAAAACGTAAAATACAAATAAAACAAAGTTTATTTCTGCATATATTTTTTTCTGTGTCTAGAACACTTTTCTATCACCAGAAGAACCCACTACATAGATATTGGTAAATGAGATTTACTTGACCTCCCACTGAGTCAGGTTGTGACACAAGGTCAGTTTTTAACGTGGAGATCTAAGTGTTTTCACTTGGGCCGCTGGTCTTAGCTTGTCCAAGCTGGTCATAGCTGGTCTTGGCTTGTCATAGCTGGTCCGAGCCGGTCCAAGCTAGTCGTAGCCGTGATACCACCAGCACAGGGATGTAGCGCTGTGCCAGGTAAGTATCAATAGATATTGGTAATTTGCCTATTTCCATGTGCAAAGAGAATCCAACACATTTCTATCACTAGAAAAGCCAACTTCATAGATATCATCAATTTGCTTATCTCTATGTAGTGGACTCTTGTGGTGGTGTAGAAAAAGATTGATTGTTTTTATGGTTTATCAACCTTTTGTGGTTTTTTTTTAAAGCTGAGACAGATTGTGGATTGTAAGACTGATTCTTTTTTTTTGTGAGAGAATATTGAATTTGCATTTTTTCTGAGAATAATGATTTCCGAGACACAAATGCTACTATTTAACCCATAACTGTGGGAAGAATATGGATTCATACCTTTCCAAATAGTATTTATGCTTAAGTTAATATAATCGTTATCTTCTGTCTTTATCATTCTTGTTCTTTTATTGTTCTCTCGCCTTAATAGTGTTTTTTTTTTCACATATTCTCTAACACTTCGTAACCTCTTGCAGCTTAGTATCTACATTGCATTGCTTGGAATGAAATGATAAAAAAAAAACGAACTTGTAAGAATAAATATTTTTTCCAGATACAACTCTGACAATTTAACCAATAACTGGAGTAAGTTTAAGGATTCATACCATTCCCAAGGGTATTTTACACAAAAGTGAAAATAACAAACCTGACTTGAATTGGAAATCAGTTTTCCAATTTCTAATTCCAAGCCACTATATTTACATGACCTGCACAAAGAGAATTTCATGCCATGTTAAACTTGATTACAAAGCTGTTCAGTCATTTCAGTATATTGGACTTTCTTGATGATATAAAAATAGAATTTTTCCAGTTTTAAATTTTTATTTTCAATCTAAAGGTTGAAGAGGCTGAATGCCAAGACATTTTATTGCAACGTATTTATACTAGAAATATTGTGTTAAAGCAACTCTTAAATTGCAATTGTTTCTAGATAAATAAACTTTTTTTAAGCTAATGTATCTTTAAAGATATGCATATAATAAATGGATTTACTTTTAATCTATCTTTTTTATTACTTCAAACGTTATTTTTAGTGGATACCCATGTTTAAAATAGACGCCAATTTTTTCATTTTAAATGGTGTATATTACGTCTATCAGTCTGCATATCTGAGAAAGCTAATAAAGAAAATGTGCTCTCTGGCAGCGTTCTAACCTATGAGCACCGTTTGATCTGGGATGCTTTAGACAGATATGAGCTTTGAGAAAATTGAATGATTTGATTCATTTTCTACAGCTTATCAACTCTCTGCAGGTTATTTACAGAAAATATTTTTAGATTTTAAGAATTTTTTTTTTTAACATAATAGTTTAGCTATACAAATCTTACTAATTAATCCATAGCTGGAGGGAGAAGAGATAGATTTATACCTTTCCCAAGAGTATTTCTGCATAAGTGAATATAACGAACCTAATTGGAATTGAAACTTGGCTCTCTGATTACAATTCCAAGCCATTATCCATTACCCCACCTACACATCCAAGCTTACAGCACTTGGTATTCCCAAGCAGTCAGCCATCTAGGTATTGTTGCTTAACTTTGGTGATCATATAGGGAACTGGTGTTTCAATATGATGAGGCTGGAAGCCTTAAATCTGAATGAGGGTGTGTGCATTCCTAAAATGGGTAAATTAAACTTGGGCTATGACACTATCTGTGGCTGAACGGTCTAAAGTGGGCCAGGTCAAATGATAGTTTCTGCTACAAAGGGAGACACAGGTTCGTAACACCACATTTTCTTTAAGTTTTCTCAAATGTGAAGGCTAACAGATGTAATAAACACTGTTATAAATGAAAAACGTGGTGTCTATTTTAAACATAGGTACTCACTAAAAATAATGTTTGAAATAATAAAATTATATATGCGTGTGTGTGTGTGTGTTAAAATAGGATATAGAATCCCAACAAAGTTTTGAAGAAATATGATAAATGGAAAACCATTTTAATGAAACTAGATTTGATGACACTTTCACCTATCTAAGCTTCATCAGATCCAAGAAAGAAAGAAATGTGTGTGTGTATATGTCTGTATGCTTAAATAATGAGTCGTTAGTACTTTTTCCTTAAGTTGGCATTTTTCATGATGAAAGGAAAGAATTAAAATGAGTGACTTTTAAAAAAGCCATTGATATTTATTCTATATCTTTACTAAAAAATTACAAATGATTCATTATTTAAGCATACACACAAATACATACACATTTCTTTTTCTTTTTGGATCTAATAAAGCCTAGAAAGGTAAAATATGTAATCAAATCTAGTTTCAATGAAATGGTTTTCCATTTAGTTTCAGCTCTTATATTTAATTATAGCAAAGAGTCAAATTAGATGATCAGTTGTTATCTTAATTTTACTTTGTAGTTAATATTTAGCAATTATTGAACATAAACAAGAAAATTCAGAGTAATATAAAGTTTTTGATATTTATAAGGCAATTGCAGAATTACTTAAATACATCATAATTTTTGACAGTACAAATAAACTAGCTCCCGCTGTACGTCTTGAGTTCCTTGACAAAATCCAGAGACGAATATGCAATGTGATAGGTCCTGATCTGGCATCTAGTTTACAATCGACTTCCCTCTGTCTCTTCTACAAGTATTTTCACAGCAACTATTCCAACGAGCTGGTTCCCAGACTGCATCATTTTAAGTGAGCTATCAGGCTGGCATCTTGGTCCCACCCTTTTTCTTAAACAGCTTCTTCTCTCACACTTGCCGTCTGTGGAACTCCCTTCCCCTTACTCGCTTCCCTGATGACTATAATTTTCAAATATTCAAGTGTAATGTCAATCAACATCCGACACCCTGAGATTGTTCCCCGTCCTTCTCTGTGTCCTTTCCTCAAACACGCCTCTTTACTCTTGTTCTCAATCCTCTGTAACCCCTTGCGTCATAATAGCACTCTCGCTTTGTTTAGGGGGAATTGTTTTAAATAAATAAATAAACAAACAAGTATAAAACATATGTATATAAAAATAATTTATTATCTTTATTCATATTATATTTTACAAGAACGTGTGTGAGTAAGAAAGCTAGAAATGGTTACATTCCCATCAAAACAGAGATTAGCATGAAAAGCATATCTCCAAACTGACAAAGTGTTTATATAGCATAAATATCCTCTTTTCTCCCCCAAACTCTTCACTTCTTGCTATTGGCTGTAAAAGATTTTCATTAGTGAGGGAGAGAGTTGGGTCTTCATGCATACAGACCTGCCAAATTACTGAATTTCTTAGGGAAAGAGATTTGATAGCTTGTGACACTACTAGACAGCTCCAGGGTTGCTGAGGAGGGGAAAAGTTTCAATTTTAGTCTTCCCAGATTGCGCAGTATGTTTTTTTTTCTATGATTATTTTCTCTAGGTTTTACTAGGTTTCAATATTTTTAGTAGAATGTAGGAAATTCATGAAAGAAAGAAAGAAAGAAAATCTTTTGTGCGGTAGGAGACATTAAAAAGAACCAAAATATAATAACTTGGTCATGGTGTGCATAGCTATAAATCAATAATTAAAAAAAAACAAACAATTGCCCAGACATTGTAAGAATCTGTAGGCCTTATAGAGCATATAGATATAGTCTGTTAAAATTGAGTAGTCACACTGGCTATATTTCTATTAGTACTCTTAAGTGGTGGTAGCAACACAAATTAGTATAACAAATCTTTAAAATCAAATCATCTTTTAATTTTCCTATATTTGATGATGACTTAAGACAATGCTATATACAGGGGGTGAAGAGTAAATTGTTGCCATTTTATATTTTTATTTTAGTTACATGTGTTTTGTTTGTTTTTGATTTTGTTGATTGCACAGTTGGGCATTGTCTGTGAGAAAAAGAGCACATGACATAATTAACTATGCCCAAAATTTGGAAACGAAATGCTGTACTGCTTGGCATTTATGCCAGAAGCTCCAATACAAACATTTCAGAGTATTTGGGTGTCAATTTGAGGACAGTGCAGAGGATCTGGAAAGAGTTGGATGAGTCTAATGGTGATTACGAAGGTAGAGTAGGTTGGAAAACTCACTGATTGTCCTGATAAGAAAAGAACTCCAAATTTTTTGGTGAGGGCTTCAGACTTAATATGAAGGCTTACATCATACCTTGAAGAGGTAGTATTGCCGTGAATCAAAAGGGTGTTTGCTGGAAGACTACTTCTGGGCAACAGGTGGCTGCATCATGCCACAAAAGCAGGAAAACCCAGTCATGACTGTCGGACATTTTCTGTGACCTAACTCCCCAGACTGCAATCCCCTTAGTTATTATGTATGGGTTGCAGATGAGCAAAAGACCAACAAAACTCCTTGTAACACCAAAGATAAACTGAAGGCAAGGATTATGGCAGCATTCACCAACTTAAATAAGGAGACTATCCAGAAGAGTTGTAAGAGATTCTGGAGTTTCTGGAGGCCGTGGTTGAAGCCAATGACGATTGAATAAATTTATTCTTTAGTATTTCAAGATATTTTTGAGTAATTTTGGTAATTATATATGTTAAAATTAGATGTCAATGTAATTTTCATTTTTGTTGTAATTTAGACGACAATTTATCTATCGCACCCTGTATACTTGGCAATATTTAACAAAAAAACCCAAAAGTACTGTTTGAGTTACGTCCCTTTGCTCGGCTTTATTTTTTTTTTGTCTTAATTAAATACAGAATTAATTGTAAAGAATATCTTAATTCCAAGCTGGAACATGATTTTCATTGAAAATTGATAAGAACAGTAGTGGACAAGTGATGTAATGGAATAACCTGCCACTCCCATGAGTGGCGGCACTATAGGTGGTATTCAACCTATAAGTATCTGTTAGGGCAGCAGACAGGAGAGTCGAGCTGGGATCTGTGAGAACTAGTAGCCTTCCGATAGCAGCACGCACACAACTGTACTGACTTGTGACGACCGTGCGCATAACTATTACTTCCTTGCTTGTTGTACTGGTTTCTACAATAAACCTGTTACTATTTATCTGCCGTGTTTGTCCAGTCCATATTCCTATTAGCACGGAATATAACAAGATTAACTCATCCACACATTAATAAATGAAGAAATAAAAAATTGTTACTTGATTCAGTAACTCATTTAGTCTTGAAGTCACACTTCTGACAAATTGTGTGTGTGTGTGTGTGTGTGTGTGTGTGTGTGTGTTCTGTTAACTAATTTTCATACCATTTTCTTTTTCAATGCAATGTTTCTTTACTTTTTGTTCTGTACAGCTTTTCTGTATTATGCATTGCCAGCACTTCTTGGGAAAGAGTGGCTTTCTGTTGCCTTTCCTACAGTTTGGAATACAGAGTATTCTTTCACTGGTTCCACTCAAAACTGGAGAGTTCAGTCTATGAAGCTATTTAGCCCATAGCTGGAGGTGAGGGAAGAAAAGGTGGATTTATGTCTCTCCAAAGAGTATTAGTGTGAAGTGAACACAGTAGATTAGACTGGAATTTAAACTCAGTTTCCACTGAAGCTGGGTTCAAATTCTGGTCTAATTTTGAGGTAGTGTAACAGTTATAAGCATGGAAAGTGATTCCACTTTTTTGGTCAACAAGAATTACACTACCAGCACTTCCAGGCAATCTATACCAGTTCATATTTCTTTATTGAATATCAAGGGCCAGCCTACATACAAGATAGCATATATCAGTTCAAATTGCATATAGGCTAGGTATTAATTTTTGACCAAGAAATAATTATGTATAGGTTGACTTTAGTTTTGTGAGGGTAACAGAACAAGAAATTAAAGTAACTAATCACCAGGCATTTGTCTACCTCCAGATGGTGACAGGATATGACACATGGTCAGTTAAATGTGAGGTGTCCATCTGTATCGACCAGGAACAAAAATTGCCGAGTCCCCACAACCAGTCATTGGTATCAACCACCCCTTTCTTTTTAGTGCAATGAGGAAGGTACTGTTGCAGGGTTGGAATCCCTGTTGCTAGGCCTCCCTTAAAATTTATTTTTCTGTGAACTGCTTGAAAACAGAAACATGGTAGAGATGTGAAGAATAGATACTACACTTGCTGCTCCCATGCTGACAGGATGTGACACAAGGTCAGCTTAATGTGGGGAGCCCAGGCGTGGTCTAAAAATAGCCCAGCCCCCCCACAACCATCAGTTATACTGGTATCAGTATGATCCCCACTCTTTAATGCAATGAGAGAGGTACTGCTACAGGCAGCTGTTTCCGGAGAAATAAAATGTTCTTTGTCTGCCCGAGGACAGATACTACACTTTGATCCTAGTCTGAATGCTGGGTAAAGATAGCATTTTCAGCAATTAAACATCATTGATTTGCAAAAAACAAATTTTGGGGGTGGGGGGAATTGTGCCAACACTTAAATGCTGATGTTGCATCGTGTTTCAGTGTAAAGAAACTGGTATGAGGCTGATGTGAATTTTGATGTTATGTTTGAAAATATTGAAACTATTTTTTTTTTTAATTTTCTATCAATCTAGAAATAGTTTAGCAATCACCAGTCCAGTTCAGTCAATAATCTGGTTCAATGATTAATGGATTTGTTTTTTTTAATGGCTTATCAATCTTTTACGGATTATTTAAAGCCAGAAAATATTTTTAGTTTGTAAGAATTTTTTTGGAGATAATAATGACTGACTGATACAAGCCCTACTAATTAATCCATAGCTAGTGGGAGAACAGTATTTGTGTATAAGTGAATATATAATGAACCTGACTGGAATTGGAACTTTGCTCTCTGATTTTCAATTCAGAGCTGTTATCCATTGCAAGGTGCTGACTATGTTGCTTAATTTTGGGGATCATACAAGAACCAGTGTTTCCAAGCTCTGGTTCAATAAGTATTCCAGATCAATCAGTATTCTAGTATTGATGAGAGCAAATTCAGATTGCCTGGGTTGCTGCACATACCTGCAGCTACTTTTAACTAGCTCTAGCTACTTTGTCAGATGTTTTTGAACACTTTCAAACACTGGCAGAGCATCTTTGCTTATCTTTTGTGCATTTTTACTATAACCAGTTATTGCTCCATTAAATACATGAATTACTTCTCATGGTGGGAAGTGCAAACAATATACATTGTTCATAACAGATAAGGTAGAACTTGTGAAAGAAAGTTGTTAGTGGTGTGTCTATGCAAAGCTTGTGTGATTTATACAGCATTGGCTCATTTACAGATCATGACAAAGAAACAGAAAAAAAATCACTTATCTGGCACTCTCCAGATCCCAAAATGTCAAATTAGTGATGGTCAACCTGTGCCACATATATAACAAGTTGTAGAAAGAATTTTGCAATAGAGTGAAAAAAACAAAAAAAAACATTCCATATGTTGTATGGTAAGTTAACTATTTGAGACTGGTTAACTTGTTAGCTAATCTTAGATCAATCATTGCTTTAAAATGCCTTCGTCATTATCTATAAACTGTTTAGAATCAGTATCCAATCTGCTACCAGAGTAAGAAGACCCAGAAATCTAACCAGCTGCTCCTGATTTAGGAGGAATCTTTATCTGCTGGAGGCACTGCACAACTTACTATATATTTTCATTGTTACTAGATAAATATTTTTAATATCTGAAACTAAAAGTTGCATGTAGCTTTTCTCATCATTAAAATGAAATCCATGCACAAAGACATCAGCCATATAGAAGTCAAGCTACATTTTGATCTTAAAATGTTATAGTGGAGTATGCAGAGAACTTTTTTTGCTTCTCTATATAGAAAATTTGTTAGTTAATTCAGAAATGATCAGACAAAACCATTCACAGGAACCTGTATAACAGGCAATTCCACACATTAAAAAAAATAAAAAAAAACAATGGGTTGCTGTTCAATTCTTTCTCTAAGCAAAGAAGACCATACTGTATTAAAATCTACATAATTCATAAATGCTGCTGCCTTCAATCTTATCAACGTCAGCAATACAAATTAAATAAGAGAGAGAGAGGATTCCTTCTACATACAAATAAGAGTTTCTATTAAAAACAAGCTTTACTACTGAAGTTATGTTTTTATAATTGTGTCTTTTTATGAAGAATGATTAAATAAAAAAAACAAAACATGCTACTCTTGAACGAAATCTATTTTAAACAATAGTTTTATATACCATTTGAATGCAAATAGTTTTATTTACTTACTGTAACAAATTAAATTTATTTGGTTATACTAGTGACTTTTTTAAAACTCTTTCTTTATATACAAACATACAGATTACCAATAAACTTCTCGACTTATGAATGGTTTCTCCTATTTCCTAACTCTACTCACTAAAATTCAATCTGATGTCCTATCACACTGCCACCTGCCAAATTTACATTTACTATTTTGGAGTTAGGTTATGTAGGGGTACTGGCAGTTTACAGCATTTAAGCAAACAATAGTTTACCTCAACTTTGCATATAAATCTCCATTATTCTGATTAAACATTAAAGCAGGATGGATGTGCAGGTGGTGTAATAGATAGTGGCTCAGAATGATTCCAGTAGTGTTTATTTCATTCACTTATATACAAATACCCTTCAGAAATTTATGAATCCATCTCTTCCTCCCCAGCTATGGGTTAAATAGTGGGGAAGACCGAGCTCTTTAGCTGTGGTTGGTAACCAGTCTAGGAGAAGGATAACAGAATTGAAACTGGTTGAGCTTGTGGCTAGGAACTCCATCCCATAAAGACCACACCAGCAATGCCTAATATGCTGAGAGCTATGTCTCTATAGTTCTCAGAGGGTGTGTGCGTGTTTGTTATAAAGTTTGGGTAAGCATAAGTAGTAGTAGTTTAAAGATTTTTATAAACATTAGCCTATCAGACAGTTAAATTTAACAATTAGGACTCTTGAGATGTTTTGAACTATATCTTAAAAAATAAAAGATAAGTAGATCTTATTTGCTATCAAATATGTTATTTATCAGCTTTTATTGTATGATCACAACCTAGACTATTTTTATAACTTGTGAAGTCCTGAAAATCCATAGTACTTTATTGTAAACAAAAGTGTAGAGGGTGACAAGAGAAGGAAAGAGAGAAGATTACTTGGTAAAGCAATAAAGGTCATTTACAATAGATTCTTTGAATTAAGCCATAGCATAAATACCCACAAACAGAAAATTATTGCACACATTAAAGTCTCTCTCTCTCTCTCATATATATATATATATATATATATATATTTTAAATGAAAACAGATTACTTTAAGGTTCCATATAATAAATTATTTCACCACAGCCCTTCCAAAGGACCGCGGATCATCCACTGTCCTTTTGGAAGGGCTGTGGTGAAATAATTTATTATATGAAACCTTAAAGTAATCTGTTTTCATTTAAATTATTAGCTCTGATTTACATTGAGCTCTCTGGATTCTATCCTCATTGGGTCTTCCCATACGGATTACCTAGTTTTTCCTAAACTATATATATATATATATATAAATAAAAGTGTGCATGTGGAAATAAGAATCAACACTGCATGGTGACTGTCAGTTTCACACTTCAATACCATTTTCAGACTAAAATATAGCAAATTTGAAACAATGCAAGTCCATAGCCTAATGATAAAGAAAATATTTTTACACAAATATTTATATTCCAATATAATTTCCTTCCTTGTCAATGCACTTAACCTAATGCTTCTACATTAATCACATTGCTTATATATTAAACAATGAAAATTTCAGAACAAAAATTTAGCTTGTATACCAGAATACAAACTTATTGATCCACTTATTGGGACACTTGCCTTGCCTTATCCTTTATTCTTGTATTTCGGAGATACAAGTGGTTGCTGCAACTTTGTTGGTCAAGTTATAGCAAATTTTTACTTTTTTTTTGCATTTTGTTTGGTATGTCCTCTTGGAGTCATTAGCATCTTAAATTCCAGTATTCTTTAGATAGTTTAGAATTACAAGAATTTTTTAAACTTTTGTGAAAAAGAAAAAAATATGCCTCCCATTTTATTTATTAATAAATAAACAGAAAGATTATCAAAAAGCTCTCACCTCCACTAGCATTTTTACATATAATCTAAATTTCATATTTCCCCTCCTCCCAAATCCCTATTCTTTGCTTAACAAGTTCTAGCGCCTTAATTCTGCAGCAATTTTCCAGGCTGCAATTCCTGCAGTTAGCCCAATCCCCACACCGACAACTTTGTTGGTCCAAGAAAACATTTTGCGGCGCCTGTGTTTACTTCGGTTCAACTCTTCTTGTCTGAATGCAGTATCGGAAAGATCTTCAGCAGTCAGAGAAGGGCAATCCAGCAGGAACATTACCTGAAATAGACAGCTTAGGCATTGGATACTGGTAAAGTATTTTTTTTTTTTTTCTTCAGGAGAATTTGGATTCAATACAAAATTAAGCAAGAATCAAAATTGTTCAGTAGATTCATAACAGATTTTAAAACAAGTAATGTCTTAGCATGTGTGAGTGCACCTGGAGACTTGTGAGTTGCAATGACAAGAAAAGAAATTGTGGCATTTATAAACACTTTCAGTGCCAACATTTATTTTTCTGATGTTTGTAGGCAAAGAATAAAACAATGGAGATTCCCACATAAACTAAATAACATTGCTGGAAAACAAGTGTGCAGGGGATAAAATGAAAGTAGAAATTTAAAAAAAGGGGATCTTGATTAACAACCTTTGGCATTTAAATACATTTTATGGGCCCTTCTTTCATTTGTTCTCACTGCATAAATTCAATAAAATAGATATAGAGTATCTTTCTATTACATATTTTGATAATTTTTAATTTTTTAATGGTAAATAAATCTTTAAAAATAAATAAATATTGTACTTGGTTCACACATTTTTATAATCTTGTAAATAAATGTTGCTGAGAGAGTCAATAGTGTATATAGTAATAACCAAGTCAAGGAAATAAATCCTTTTGACAAACTTTTTTTGGGGGGGGGATGAAGGTTAAACATTGCCCCCAAAGATCTTTGTTTATAGCTGGACACTTCACTTGAAAAAGGAACCTGCATAATACACTTCATAGAACATAGCAATTTTGATCCATTGATCTCCTCAGATTTCCTTGATGTTTTTGATATGTCATGCACAAAAATATTTGCCTTGTTTTGTGGAATTAGATGGCTCACAGTAGTAAATAGATAAAGTATGTCACATTTGGGGCTGTGCAGAGGTTAAAAAAGATTCATATTTTCCAAGTAGCTATATTTGGTATGTGGCCAGGAAATTGGCCTGACCTCAAAGAATGGCAGAATTCCTGATAGCATTTAAGTGAATAGTGAAAATTTGGAAGAATTTAAAGGAAAATTTAAAAGATTTGCCTTTTAATGCTTTTAATACCTGGCCGGCTTCAGGGCAGAAGTGGTATGATGTTTTGAAATGAAGTTTTAGGTGTTGTAGTGGCAGGCCAATGACAAGTATGTGGCAATTTTCAGATGGTAAGTTAAGTTGACAGTTTAGATATAAATCTTTAGAAAATCTTTGCTCATTTAAAACTAAAATGAATTTTATCTGATCAGATGTCTATTAAAAAAAATAATGATATTATTTTGATTTGGTGCTGCCTGTTAAAAAACAAATCTGTTTTCTGGAAATAATTTCAAGAATTTGCTTGTCACTCCTCAAGATTATATGCAACACACTTTTTAGTGGGACCTATGCACACGACTGAAGGTAACATATGGGTTGACCAGAAATTGTTCTGTTTCTTTGGTTATTGCTGAAGACAACAGTGGCAACATATCTTCATGCTGTTAGAATGAAAACTAATTTGTTCTGCACATATGTAAACAAAAAGTAGCCATTTTATATAAAATGTGCTGAGTTTAGAAATCTCAATAGCTATGAGGGTGAGCTGAAAAGTTCATTGGCTATGAAAGAGTAATGCTAGAGCTGTCAAATCTTGCATGCATTAATTTCAACTCTTATTAATAACTGTATTGTCTCTTTCCATTAAAGCTGATACCTGACTGTTCAAAGGAGACTTCACATGTAACTAGCAGTGACTTCTCTTGAAAATGGACAAAATTTAGCATTGTGGGGTTATCAAGTTCCTTAAAAAAAATGGGTTTATCCCCTAAGGACATTTATGTTGACATGGTTGCTACATTAGGGGATGATGCTCCAGCTTTATCAACAGTACAAAAGTGGGCAGCTGAATTTAGGAAGGGAAGGGTGAGTTTTGAAGATGACCCAAGGTCAGGATGGCCTGGTGATGGATGACAGGCGACTGTCTATAAATCAAATGGCCAAGGCTATTAGCATATTGCATGAGAGATTTTAGAATATTCTGTACAATAAACTTGGCATAATGAAGGTTTCTCCTCAGTTGGTGCTATGCCTTTTGACACCTGATCAAAAGCCCAGCGATCTGATCACATCACTGAAAAATATGACATTGTTTGATGCAGGTTAGCTGATTTTCTTGAAGTTTCCTAACCTAGGATGAGTGTTGGGTTCATCACTTTGAGCCAGAGACAAAGAAACAATCTATGCAGTGGAAAAACTCCTCTTCAGCTGCTCTAAAGAAGGCCAAGATACTTTCATTTGCAGGGAAGGTGATGGCTTCAGTTTTTTGAGATGCAAAAAGCATCATGTTTATTGACTATCTTCAAAAGGGTCACATCATCAATGGAGAGTACTATGCCAATTTGCTGAGGCAGTTATGAAGGGATATAAAGACCAAATTCCCAGGAAAACTGACCAAAGGGGCCCTGTTTCATCAGGACAATGCTACAACACACAAGTTCTTAGTTTCAATGGCTGCTGTATCTGACTATGGCTTTGAACTAGTTGATCACCCTCCCTATTCTCCTGATTAGGAAGCATCTGACTATCATCTGTTCCCAAACATGAAAAAAACAATTGACTGGGAACCAGTTTCACAGTGATGATGAGGTCATATCTGCTGTTGATTTTTTTTTACCAACAGGATGAAAACTTTTTCACCAATTGGATACAAGCATTGCAATACTGATGTAAGTGTGTGGAATGTAAGGGGGGACTATGTTGAAAAATAAACTTTGGTCACATTCCATGAGAGTATCTTAGTCAATTGGTGAACTTTCCAACCTTTGTATGGTTAAGGCATTACCACAATAATAATATTATTGGTTCAAAGTTACTCGTATTAAATCAAGTGTCTAGGCATTGCATGTGTTTAATAGCTTGCAATAAATGCCAAAAGGACAACAGCAATTTGAGTCTCTCTGGTGACCTCCCAAATAAGACTCACACACAAACAGCACTTAACCCTCATTTTACCACACTGTTACAAGTTTTAAGCTTTAAAAGAATGAGTTTTGATGGATAAAGAGAAATATTCTAAAAAGTAAAACAATTCTGGAAATAGCAAAAATACAATTGTGAAGAAGTTCATTGAAGATCCTGGATGGATCTTCGTGGATTTATCACCTTGCTTGGGGTGAAATAGTTAGGAAAAAAAATCCTGTAACCTTCACCAAATAAACTTGCTGTTTCTATAAACAAGAATTAATAGTCCATCCTGAGAGTTATTTTTATTTTTTCTTCTTATAGCATTCCCCTTTCATTTTTGAGGATGTTTCAAACATTGCCTAAGATCTCCTCAGATCAAAACTTAAACACAATGTAGGAAGAAAAGATCGACTGGCACATTGTGAACCCTAGCAGTGAAGTTGGGGTATAGTTCAATCCAGTCTTAGAAATTATTTAATTTCATCAGATTTAGTAGAGGAGTTATTTTTAAAAATAATTAAATCAATAATTAATTTAATAATCATATTACTATTATAACAATCTAATTTCTGTATGTGTATGTTACCATAATAGCCAAAAACGATACATCCCAGCACAATTTTTGTTAGAGCATCTTAATTGTATTGCATTAACTTGGAAGATAAAGAAATTTTCTGTTAATGCTGGTCACTACTTTCCAAGTAATTTTTAAACAAGTATAAATTGAGAGAGAATGTTCAGGGGAGATAACTAAGTCTATTAACTACTATAATAGAGTTAAATCCCTTGATTTGTTTGCACTTCTACTACTCAAGCCTTAATGGTATACCAATGAAAATTTATTAAGTATAAAGATACAATGGAGCATTGGTTCACAAATTTAATTCAGTCCTGAAATATCTGTAAACTGAAACTATTTCCCCCTCATAGGAATCAATGTAAAGTTTTGTTTTGAAATCATAAAAATTGCTGATTTTAGCGCCATTTTTAGCCATCTGTCATCACAATGTAATTCTCTTTATTAAAAAAATCTTTCAAAAACAAAATATACTTTTCTGAAACTTTATTTGAGTAATATTAGCAGATTTAAAGTTTAATTAATCTGATTTAAACATTAAAAGGTAGTTATAACTCTGTAAATTATAAACCCCCAACATTTATTCATACAAAAATACTTGTAGAAAATGAGAAACAGAAAAACATGGAAATGACAAAACAAGTATTATTTATTATCTGGTTTGCTGGTTGTTATGCGGTGTTAAAAACATGAGATTTTTAATTTTTTTTTATTTGTTGTGTTTAATGAGTGTCCAGATAATTGACATGAAGAGAAAAAAAATGTAGTCTGGAGTTTTCTTATCTTGATTTTTGGTTATGAGTGTCATAGGAAAAATGTTATCGTTGAGGCCCGAAAAAGAAAGGAGCCAAAATATTGGTCAACTGTCATGTTAACTGCTTGTCCAATAATGAGGAGTGTGGTAGAGGAAAAAGTGGGTTTTGATTCTCATTGGTTTAGAAAGGGTGAATGGTATTAATCATAATTGTTATAATTATTTTATCACATTTATTTATGACAGTATAATTAATTTTTATTTATTTTTAATGGACTTGACAACTATAATTATCTTTAATCATCATCTTCATCTACCATATTTAACTCCTGTTAAGTACTCCATCGAGAGATCCAAATCCGAGTATCACAATGACATCTAAAATTATTAATAAGATGATAACTGAAAAATCTTTCTATTTATAGTCAAATAATTATAACATTAAAAATGAAAAAAAAAAAAAATAGATGCAACTAGCCAAAAACCTTTCTTGCAAACATTTTTTTTAATAAATTTATTTATAAGTTAGGGAGTACAAATAAAAAGGTTTGAAATTGATGTTTTCCATTTTACTGAAGCAGACATTAAATACCCCTTTCTTTCATTCTTTCTTTCATTTTCTCACTGAAACCAAGTAGCATCTGATATGTCAGTTCCGTGTTTTCACACTGTCAAAATGGAATAGTTCATTATTTATTGACAGGACGTAACAGTCAGACGAACTAAGGAACTAATCAACTAACAAAGGGAAGGACAAGCAGAATCAAGTATCAGAAGACAAGCAGAATTATAATAGAGATACTTTTTATATGGAAAAATAGGAGGTAACATCATACAATGTGCATGACCAAAATGTGGTATATTAAAATATATAGGAAATGCTAAAATTGCCTGGATATATACTAACCTCTCTAGCTGATCGGAGTCCTGTCTGGACAGCACCACTCATGTAGCCACAGCTTTGAGTAGCAGTCTCAGTACCAGCAAATATCAATCTGGAAGCCAAAAACAAGGACAATGAACTACATACAGCAACAAGGTATCTGATAGAGGTTTTGAGGAATGTGGAAGCATTTAATTGCTGTTATTCCCAGATCCACCCTGACCCAAGGTGGTAGAAACTGTTAGCTATGGGAAAATAGTGACAACCCCAAAACAAAAACAAAACACTATGAAAATATAAAAATACATTTTATGGTGAAAATGCCAGCAATACATTTTATATATAAAAAATACAAACAGGAAATATAGTAAAATTAGCAATACATTTTTAAAGCAAAATGACCAACAATACATTTTATAGCAAAATGACCAACAATACATTTTATAGCAAAATGACCAACAATACATTTTATAGCAAAATGACCAACAATACATTTTATAGCAAAATGACCAACACATTCTATCTGTAGTTGAAGATTGTGTTCAGAATATTTAGATTTCAGTATTAATCCATAGAGGTTGATATGCCACTAAACAAAAATCAAACAACCAACATCATGTTATGAAAGAAATCTTTCATGACATTAAGCCATATAATATCCTACAATTTCTTAAAGAAAACAAAGTGTATTCCAAAATATAACTCCAACAAAGCTACAACATAAAACACACATATCGTTGCCTCTAGTAATTATGTTCCCACAAACATGCATATGCACAAAAGCTGAGTATCATCTACCATGTATGCAATTGTGAAAGCAGGATAACATATTTCATATTTTTCTTAATCCAAAGTGACCAAGAAAATTAAATTTTGACATTAAATGACCCATAAGGAGTTGATATGCTGTTAAACAAATAAAAAAAATATCTAAAAAAAAAAAGACATTTTTTATGTATAACGTCTTGAGAAAGAGAAGAAATAAAAAATGAAATATGAATAGTTGATAAAAAAATTCTCATAACAAAAAAAAACAAAAAAACGGGGCAAAAAGTTTTCTGGTAAATAATTTTTTGTAGATTAGCACTCATTTAACCTTTTATCCAAAACATTTTTCAGCATTGAAAAATATTGTTTTTTTTAAAAAAATGATTTTAAAACTCTTGCACATGACATAAATACAGTGTTAAATTGATTATTGATTTCTTAAAAAGTTCTCTAAGATCCTTTCCTCTAATTTGTAATAGTATGTAGTTATCAATGATGTAAGAGCAATTTCAAACTTGGCATTTGTTGAGTGATTGATTGTTTTTTTTTTTTTACAGGTTATCAACATAGGTTATTTGAAGCTAGAAAATATTTTTAGATTGTAAAAATTCTTTTTTGACATATACAAGTCTTACTAATTAACTTATACCAGGTTGGGGGAGGAAGGTGGATTCATACCTTTTACAAGGGTATTTGCACATAAGTGAATATAATGAACCCCACAGCAATTGGAACTCAGCTCTCTAATTAACAATTCCATGCCATTATCCATTACACCACCTGCACACTCAAGCTTACAGCACTTGATATCCAAGCAGTCACTAACCTAGGTACTGACCAGGTTTGATGATTGTGATTGTATAAGAACTGGTGTTTCAATTGACATTTGTAAATAAAAAAGTACAGATAATTCTTTAAAAAGTCAGGGATCAATTTGACACTGTATTTATATTATAAACAAGACCCCCACTTCTAATATGAATTAAAAAAAAAAAAAAATATCAATATTTTTCAATTTTGCGAAATTTCATGGATTGATTCATCCCATGAATGATAATCTACAATAATTATTTCCAAAAATATTTTCCACTATTTTTTTTCTTATAAGCAGACAAGTCAATTTAAGTAGTACCAAAACTGGAATTCAAGCTACACCTTTTTATTCATAAAAAAAAAAAAATTATCCTTTTTTATTTTCTTAATTATTTCACCTCAAGCAAGGCAATAAAGCCTCCAAGATACAAGGTGTTATTAAACATGAAAGAATATGAGAAAAACATTGGGGAGAAAAGCAATAAAAGAACAGGGTTTAATAAAACAATTGATATTTCATTTAAATTTTTGAAAATCAAAGTTGAAAGGAAAGCAAGAAGCTGGAAGAAATTTCCACAAGCAAGAAGTGTAAGGGAAGACATTGTTAGTGTAGAACTTATGGTTACAGCTAGCAATTTCAACCGTAAAATGATGAGACCTAGCTACTAATCTAGTACTGCACCAAAGTTCATGAAGTTAAGGTGCCAAAGAGGAAAGTTCATCAGGACAAGTACAATGAAAATATTTATAGAAAAGGCACAGGGAAGCTACATCGTGGTGATGGAAAAATTATTGAAGCTGAGATGTCAGGTCAGAACTGATAGAATTGCAGATTCTTTAGATTTTGTCAAGAATCTCTAGATACATAGCAGAAGCACCAGACCAACCGTGACAGCAATATTCAATGCACAGACAAATGGTAGACTTATAAAGGTGTAAAATTTTCTCCTGGTTACTCTCCTGGAGATTAGCATCTGCTATGCTGATGAAAGGCAACAATGGATCTCTAAGACAATTAAAAGAGTTTGGTTTGGGCATGTGACTAACACTTAAGTTTCTCTGCTTGACACACTAGTCCTTTGATGATACCAGGATGAAATATACACAAATTAGTTCCTTTATTAGGTATGCTCTACTAAGCACATTGTTGGACCCTCTTTTGCCTTTAGAACTGCTTCAATTTTTCTTGGCAGGGTTTTCTCAAAATTCTGGAATCACTTTCAAAACTTGGGCTCATGTTGTTATTATGGCATCCTGCAAGTCTAGATTGGTTAGCTTCACATCAAGTATTCAAAATTGCCTTTTCCACCACATGGTTTGAGCCGGGCCAGCCATATATATATATATATATATATTGTGTGTATTTAGGCAGCATTTTTTCATTAATACATGTTTGATTAAATAATATAGATAAGCGTTGTCTATATATTTTATGCAAGTTTTTTTCATATAGTCTGATAATCTTAATAACATTATCATTAAATAATGAAAGAAAATCACAATATTGATACATACTTTTTTTTATTTAATCCGATCTGAGCTTTCGGCTTACATAAGCCATTATCAAAGATGACAATTACACAATATATTTATGCAATACACGAGCAAGAAATTGATGATAGTATTATTTGTTTACATGGATGATTTCCAAGCAACGATAAACACGTGCATATAAAACGCTGAAAGCGAAAATCGCACGACAGCTCATGACGTCACACATGACCACGCGAGAGTGAATCCGATGAGTATTGAGTATGGAAAGCCGTTGGTATGAACCAATGACTTCTGTTACTAATTATAGGCATTTAAGGATATTTTTGGAGATTTCATAGTTTATTTTGTTCAGGTTAGGTTTCAACTGTTTTATGTATATAGCTTCAAGAATTTTTAGTTTTTGTTTATTGTTTTCATGTTTAAGTATAATTGTGTTTTCGACGAGGATTTTCCGGAATTGTGTATGCGGCCAGGCATGTTGTTTTAAATGTCTAAAAATGTTAGAGTTATCATTCAAATGTAGTGTCAAGCGTCGTGAAAGCGAGTTTGTGGTGTGACCAACATAGATATTATTTAGTTCGTTGGAGATACAATCTCCCAAAGGGCACCTGAATTTGTAAACTATGTTGGTTTTTTTCAAATCGCTAACCGGGGGAGAAGAATCATTTCGAATAATTGAGTTGGATATTTTAGATTTAGTGTAGTATATAATTAACTTAATTCTTTTGCTAGGATCTGTTGTGGATATGTTAGTATTTACTAATTTTTTTAGTATATTTTCATCTTGTTTATAATTAGTATGCATTTGATTACGATATAGGAGATTAATATGTTTGAGATTAGTAGAAGCAGTATTATGTACTATTTGCTTAGTATTGAGATTTCTAAGAAAGCATCTTATTTGTTCATCAATTATATAGTTTGGAAAACTATTATTAACAAGTGTTTGTTTTATATTCTTTAGTTCACTGTAAAAAATCTGTTTTGTGGATGAATTAGTTTCTGCACGGTGTATTAGATTTTTTATAATTGCTATTTTGTAGTAATATGGGCATTCGCTCTTGTAGTTAAGTGTACATGAATTTATGCTAGTAGGTTTTTATATGGCGAAATAGTAAATTTGTTATTATTTGTGTTTATCAATATGTCAAGGAAAGGAATTTTATTATTAGTATTGAGTTCATACGTGAATTTGAGGACAGAATTATTTTGGAAACATTTTTGTAGTTGAAGTATTTCATCTGTATTTTCAACTAACATAAGAATATCATCAACGTATCTTACATAGATGGATGGTTTTTTAAAGTCTGTAAATATCTTATTTTCCAGGTTCGACATATAGAAATTGCTAAATGTCGGACCCAGTACTGAACCCATAGAGACACCATCACATTGTATATATATATTATTATTATGATCTAAGAAAGGGACTTCAGTAGTACAAGCTAATAGTAGTTTCCGTAATATATTAGGATTAATTTTAAGTGGGGGTAAAGATGAGTTACTGTATATATTTCTTATAATTATGTCAATAGTTTCACTAACAGGGACATTGGTAAATAAGTTTTCAACATCAAGTGAAGCTATGATTTCATTGTCGGGTTTTTCGCTTTTTAGGATTTGGATTACTTCTAATATATATATATATTACAGGGTGTCTCAAAAATACTTTTACAACTTTGTGGGAGGGCTCCTGACACCAAAACAAGGTAAATGTTCATATAAACATGCCCAAAAGGACATCATTGTACTTCAACACATCAACTAATAACAACTGTTCAAAATGTCCTCCGCTTGCTTCGACACACACATACACCTGCCAGATCATTGATTGGCAGACCCTTTCAAATACTTCCATATGGTATTAAATGGTTTCACATGCCTGCATGACACATTGATGAAGCATCTCTGCATTATTAATGTCTGCTGCATGAACCAATTGTTTTAGGTGGCACCACGGATAGAAATCCAAAGAATTGGAGGTCAGGAGAACATGCAGGTCATGGAACTGGTCCTCCCCTACCTATCCATCTTTCATGGTAGATGACAGCCAGTGTATCATGAACAATGTGACTAAAATGTGTTGGAGCCCCATCATGTGTCTTCGTATTAGTAGGCGTACATCCTCTAGCAGGTATGGAAATGCGTTCAAAATAAAGTTCCTGCAGACAGCTCCTGTAAGACATGCTGGGAGAACATATGAATCTACCAGACAATTCCAGCCCAAACATTAATTGTAAACTGATGCTGGTCTCCCACCTGTATTGTACCATGGGGATTCTGATAAGCCCACAAAGATTGGTTGTGTAAATTTGTTATTCCATCTATTCCAAATGTTACCTCATCCATAAACAAACCTGAAGAGACATATAAACAGCAGCAAAGATTGGATGACTTGGCTGCCTTCAGTCTGGAAATGCAATCTGACATTCGTGTAGCCTGGCATTCATTACCATTCATTAAGGCCGTATTTAAAAATCATATCTGCCTGCTCATGATATGACTGTCCTGCCATTGTTAAATGGAATACTTCTCAGTTAACTCACTATTACACACATTAAATGTGTAAGACAAAATGACCACAAATGTACACAAATGACAAATGTAACCTAGTCTACATGACAACACAACACCATTGAAACTTTCTTTAAACTCAAAAAGGAAGCATTTGCAGGTTTATATGAACTTTTGTCCTTGTTTTGGTGTAAAGAACCTGTCTCCAAAGTTTGTAAAAGTATTTTTAATTATATTATATATATATATATATATATATATATATATATATATATATACACACATATACATACATATATACATACATACATACATATATACATAATAATAATTGGCCACTCGATATCGAGGACACCCGTTGCAATTGACAGCTAGCTAGCGCATATGGCAACATTTGAACAGGCATTTTTGCAATTTCCCAACTGGGAAATGCCCACAGAGCCCACCTGCAGTTTATACTGTTATTGGCGTGTGCAGAACCAATTAACAGTTTTAGAGCGTTGGTGCGAACCCAGCGTGATCATAAATGAACAAGGCTGGCCACCTCAACTCGCAATCACGGTGTTTTTGTGATATCGTGCTAGCTTTGGCCAACAAGGTCTTCCACACAGTTTCCTCTCCCAAATTCACTCACAAGGTTTTGGTGGACCCGTGGCTATGGAACAGACACTTGCCAAAGGTGCCCTGTGCTTGGAGTCCGATAGCTGCTGAAATTAATTCCAGCCAGGATTAGAACTCGGTGCCTCGTGATTCTAAAGCAACGCCTTAGACCACTCAGCCACACAGCTTACAGTACCAGGTGTTCCCAAGCAGTCCCCCATCTAAGTACTGACCTGGCTCTACGATGCTTAACTTCGGTGATCGAACAGGAACCGGTGTGTTCAGCGTGATTTGACCGTAATATATATATATATATATATATATATATATATATATAAATATATATATATATATACCGTAATATATATATATAAAATAGATGACTCATCAGCTGCATATTATAATTTAAAAAATTTGGTTGTTGCTAAATTATAGGTGCGTGTTATATGTTGGGAAATCTGGTTGATTTTACTCTAAAAGCTACATTGTCCTACAAGTTCAAATTCTTACCAAGGCTGCTGATGCTCATTTTGCATTGATGCATTTGGGAAAAGCATGAATCCACTTTTCCTGATACCAGATATCTTGATAAATTATCTCTTCAGTGGCATGATGTAATTGTTGTATACACGTTGGGACTCCTTTTGCCCCACAAAACGTAAGATAAACATTATCAGAACCGTCCTTCATAGGGCATTAAAGAACTGTTCAGAGTCCTTCTTGGATGATGAAATCAATTTTGTTAAGGAAACCATATGCGGTTTAGGTTATCCCCCTGACAATGTTCATTTGGTCATCCGTAACAAGATTGAGGAGTTCAGAAGTGTCAAACTCTGTGTTGTTAAAAAGTGCCTGGTTTATTTTAGATTGCCCTGGATTGGAACCAAGTGTGAAAGTATAGTTAGACAGATTTCATCTAGTGTTCATCGCTGTTTTTTCTCTGCTGAGGTTTGTATAAATTTTCAAACCTGGCCTATGATTCGTTCTGGGTGTAAGGACGTTCTCCCTCCCCATCAAATTAATTCTGTTATTTACATATACGTTTGTAGTTGCGCTGCTGACTACATAGGGAGGACAACCCAGCACCTGGACATGAGAATTAAACAGCACATTCCTACCAAGATCAGGAATCACACCTTGCCGTTGAATGGACTCGTCCCAATACCTATGGTTCTGCCATATGTTTGCACCTGTTAAATAGCAGAGGGTGTGTAGCTAATTTTAGTGTGGACCGGTTCACCGTGTTCTCCCGGTCACACTCTTTATTTCACCTCAAGGTGCTGGAGGCACTTTACATTGGGTCCTGCAAGTCTTCCTTGTGTAAACAGCATGAGTGTTTGTTGGGACTCGCTGTCATTTGTCTCTAGCTCCTTGTGTTCATAATTTTTTTTTTTTCCTTTTTTTCTCCTCCACATTTCCTTTTCATTGTACATTTTCTGTGTTTTTAATTTAAATTAAATCTCCTGTTGGAAGCCTGAAGAGCAGGAGTGATACCGGTTGCTTCGCCCGTTTTTAATGTGTCTGGTAATATCAAGCTTTACACTTATTTCTGTGATAAAATTTTGTACCTTCAAAAATATATATATATATATATATATATATATATATATATATATATATATATATATATATTTTACTTTCTCTTGGACTCTTTCTCTCTTATGGGCTAGGACTCTTATATTTGAACTTTATATCAAGATTTATTTGGTCTTTATCAACACTGTGCATTTTCGTTTAATCATTACACAAGGCAACATATACCCAAATTAATTATACCATATATATGGTGGTAACAGATGTCATAGGATAACAAACACACAACTGTAACCGCCATAAGCATAAGTGAATTTTTTCTTGTTTTGACGTTAAAAAAAGAAACAACCTTACCTGTTGAAGGGTTTACGCATATTTGGGAAATATTTCATGGCCCCAGGCACAATAACACTTGTGGGGCTGCCCAGAATATATGGCTCCTGTGCCCAATCCATACTTGCAACACTGATAAAGTCATTTACTTCAGAACCAAAGAATTTTTCTAGACAAGTCAGAACAGCTTTCACAAAAACAGGTTCCTGGTTGAAATTGTAGAAAAAGAAAATATCAAAAACCTTTATTTTTCTCAAGTAACTTGCAGGATTTATTAAACAAATACTATATTTGATGGCTTTTCTACTAACATTCAATATTCCAGCATGTTATGATAGGTATACATATTGTTAATCAATGATATCTAGGTAAACATTAGATACCTAAATTTAACATTTTACACTGGAATACCTGGGACTTATTTTTTGTACCATTTTTCAGTTGGGTGAAAGAAGCAAATCTTAAATACTATCTTAATATGGTAAATATTTTTACTATTAGGTTGAGTAATATTCATTATTGGAAATGACATAACAGATGTTTCATCCTTAGAAACCCTTCTTTACATCTATTTTAACAAATGATGAAAAGTGGGTTATATATGACAATGTTCAATGCAAAAGGCAGTGGACTGACAAAGATAAATTTCTCCAACCAACCTCAAAAGCTGAGCTCCATGGAAGAAAGGTAATGTGTGTGTGGTGAGATTGTTGGGGTATTATTCATTTATAATTCTTGAAATGCAAGGACACGTGATGAAATGTCTTTGAATCATAGTCATGAATTGGGTCTGAACATACATCATGCTTCAGATGAGATCCCATTGGTGGAGAGCAGAATATTGCAGCTGCATTTTTTCATCTCTGATCCCCCCAACCTTTCAGAGCCTGCTCAAAATAACTCAGCACGGCCTGTACCTACATCTGCCACTTTTAGTGAGTCTGATGAGTCAGCAGTAGAAAAGCTGCAATTTCCTTGATAATGAAGAAGTCCTGAAAACTTTGACTACGATAATTTCCTGATTTTTAGCAAATATCTTAAAACACGGGGTGTTAATTTTTACTTTCATTGCAGAAAAAAGTATCCCTTTTGGTGGTACTTATCTTTTACTGAGCCTGATGAGTCAGCTGCAGAAAAGCCGCAATCACTTTCATCTCCTTTCAAAAGAAAGCAGCCTTTTCTTGAGCAGTGGCTCACAAAATGGAGAAATGGCTTTGCCTTTTCAGATTAAAACTTCATGGATTGTGACATTTGGACTAAATATAAAACAAGTTGTAGAAATCAAACAAAAGCACTAACTTTCAACACTCCACCCTCACTTGCCATGTTGTAACAAAGGGCATCAGTCATGCCTCAATATTCCTGCTCTACAAAAAGAGACTCAGAACAGCTTTCTGACAGAGATTAGAGTTTTAAATCTCTTACTGCTACAATAAAAAGCAGTAGCCTACAATTCACACTATATTGCTGCTCAGTATGGCAAATGTCATGCATATAATCCTATGACTGGGCACATAGATTAATCTAGACATAACCAACCATAAATACCTTGTTGTATATGTCCAAATTATTGATCTGGAGTCATTTCAACCAAGCCCTCATTTTGTTGCAAATAAAGAGGGTGTTGATACAACAAGTGCAGGAATTGCAAAATGCATCCAGGAAGTGAAGTCAGAACTGGAAATCCCATTAACCAAAGTGATGAACATGGGATCAGATGGAGGTGCAGTAATGAAAGAGAGAAACAAAGGATACACAGGCATACTGCTTAGGTTCATCCCTCAGAGGGTGCGCGTTCCACTATTTTAGGTAAGTTTCATTGCTGCACTAAATGTTTTATAGTGATTGACAGGGTTAATTTTCTTATCAATTAAAATCACATTTGCTTTGATTATTTTTTAAACTAAAAGATCTTGATGACAGTTTGTAGACTGTCAAGATGATGAGAATGTTTTGTTCATGCGTTAAAATCAGCATGTGTTATTAATTTGGCACTAGTCACCATTTTCTTTTTATTTGAATCTGTGCAAAGCCAAGCTAAATAAATGTTTCTTTTATATACTTTATATAACAGCAAGACTATCCGACCGAAGCCAATCCTTAACACAGATGGCAGATTGACATTTTTAAATACAGTAATTACACATTCCAAAGCATCAACTTAAAAAAAATAAACATGTTACAAAACTTAATTATCTGTTGTTGACACAGTTATAATTGATGCACATGTCAAAGAGTAAGAAATGTATCATGTGACAGTCTAGCAAAAGGTAAGTCATCTTGTCAGTTAGTGATGATTTGTCAGAGCAATATCACATCTACTCCAGACATCCATTTTCTCTTGCCTTTTATACTGACCACATCACTGATGCAATGTACAACTGAGTCAACTCACAATTAAGACCAGAATTCACTCTTCTTTTCTCAGTCCTTTAGTATGGATTTGATTTGCTGCATGAACAAATTATCTAATTCAGGTTCTGCAAATATGTACTTAAAATGTTTTCTTGCAGACTATTGTCTGCATCTTTGTTGTTAGAAACAATAAAGATGAAGGCAAGGGAGCCATGTCATCCCTGCACTGGTTGCATACATAGCTATGGATCCCAGTCTACCCCATTGTACCAGATAGCCACTGACTCTGTAAGAAGGTTCATCCACCTTTTGACATTGTGGACTCGTCCATTTACCGTATCCCCCTAGCAACAAGAACATTCCATTTTGCATGCCTACGCGAACTAACATAACCAATCAAAACCTTATTGTGCTAAACAGCGAATTCTATTGGCTCGCAGCGTGATAATTCAGAAACTTCATGTGGAGAAGTTAAATTGCGCCAAAACCAACTTGAGCCGATTTTCACACCTAAATCCTTATATAAGGAAGATTTTCAACTGACCAAGTTAGTCAGTCCAGCAAACACAGAGAAACTGCTGATCGAATCCAAGCAACTTACGACTGTAATCTTCCCACGCGAAAAGAACACAACTGACTCACTTACAAACTCGACTCGAAGATTACTCTGTGATTACAACAAATTTCAACTTACGAGACTTTACTTATCCAAAGTGATTATTCAACACTCACTATAACTTAAGTAAAAAACTATTATCGAACATAACACATATCTACAGTTAAAGGTAGACTACTTTTGCTAACTTCATTCTAAACAGTACAAAACGATACAAACATAAAAAAACGTTGTTTAAACATTAATTCCAATTCCTTGTGGACTGTAATGCAAACATACCAACACACCAAAAAATAAGCAAACCTTCGTCCACTAACCAACACAAGACATAAAATACCTTGAAGCAACATTTTGTAAATAATCTTTAAATTGTACATAAATGCATTTGTTTGTTTGAATTGCATACATGTTTTTGTCTTATTTTATATTGTAAAATATTTATTGTTGTGGATGCATGAACAGATCACGCAAGCTGATAAAAAATCCTTCTGATAAATTCTAACACTCAAGCAAAATCCTAGTTCATACCGCACATCCCCAACAACATGTCTTGTTTTCAAACCTTCTGCATGTCTAGCCATCCTCATCACTAGGAAAGCCTAGTTGGGGAAAACTTTAGTTGCTGCTAACCCAACCACGTGGCAAGTAGTACTGGGTTACATGGTACCAATAGTCCTTGTAGAGTGACCTGACACATTCCAATACATGTAAGTAGGTTTTTTTTGGTATGTTTTATCAGGATGCTTACCTCCACTTGTCGCCACTGCACCATCTGATCACCCCCAACGAAAGCCATTAAAGAAGGAATACAAGCAGAAGAATTGTCATATACAACACAAACTGGTCCATTTGCGCAGAGAGCTTCACCAGAAAATTTCTTCTTTCTCCAAAATGCCTATAAAGATGAAAAGTAAAAAAAAAAATAAAAATAGCATCATACCATAAGAAGCAGGATAAGGAAAACCCTAAATATATGCAGATGTGTAACCCTTCCACACAACATTGGTCTTCAGGTTCCTTCAGACCATTGTGGCTGCCATCTAGCTGACTCCTCACACATTAACATGTTGCTAGCATCGTGCTGATGAGCACAATTCCACTCAATCTAGCTGGCGTTTGTCTCCTTCACAAACATTCACTTCTCTGCCACGTGTTTTTGACTTCAGAGGTTGAGAAGATTGCTGATGAAATAAACTCAAGTCGGTGGGTAGGAGTTACACAAAAAAAATTCTTTGGAATAAAGGATTAACTCTGGTTAAAAATTTAACAATGATTTGGTTTATACATGATTTGTTGTAAATAGTGGTTTTGCCCCTTCCCACTTACTGTTATAATCAAATGACACTGGTATCCCCATTTAGAGTTTACAGCCTGTGTTAGTAGCAATTTAAATTTCAAAGTTCTGGTCTTCAGGGACAGCACAAGGTCTTGGTGAAGGATGTGGATTCCAGTAGCAGTAATGTGGGGACTCTTCACTTGTTATCCAACCCTCCAAATTATATGGAGTCCTGCATTTAGCAGGTGTGGGGTTGACTAGGGTTTGGGGTTCAGTTATCTCCCACCCTTAGCATCAACCCTTTTCTAAAATCCCCTATTTTCAAAATATGTTTACTCAAGTAATTTTCCAAATTTAGGGGTTTTCCAGCCCCCTTTTGAGATTGGTTAGAGGACTACAACCCCTTACTTCTCATCTCACACTGTCATTCCATATAGGTGGTGCTAATCTCTCTTTCTCTTTTCCCACCTTCTCAGCATCCAACCTCAGCCAACTCCAGGAGCTGGTACAACTGTCTTTGTGATGAATCTGAACTTTTAGAATGCGTAGGCAAAAAGGGGATTTCCAGTAATTAATCTTTCTTTATCAGCTTGTCTCACTTGTTGTTTTAGGTGATTTCCCAAAGCCAGGGACTTGACCATATCTAAGGTAATTGGAGCCAATCTCAAGAATTTTTCATTTTCAGTCATTATGGGTGAGAAAAAATATTCATAACATCTTTGGTAATAAAAAAGTATCTTTCTGTATTTATGTGTTTCTTGGTCAACCAGGCTGTGCAATCTGTCACCTATGGTCACTCCAGGGCTAGTAATTAATCTTTCTTTATCAGCTTGTCTCACTTGTTGTTTTAGGTGATTTCCCAAAGCCAGGGACTTGACCATATCTAAGGTAATTGGAGCCAATCTCAAGAATTTTTCATTTTCAGTCATTATGGGTGAGAAAAAATATTCATAACATCTTTGGTAATAAAAAAGTATCTTTCTGTATTTATGTGTTTCTTGGTCAACCAGGCTGTGCAATCTGTCACCTATGGTCACTCCAGGGCTAGTAATTAATTTTTCTTTATCAGCTTGTCTCCAAATGAATTCAAAATGTTAGCCATAAAATTTTTATGATTGTCACAGAAATTAAAATTAATGAACTGATCCCCAATCTTAGTTGCTGATCTTTATTTTTGTCGGGATATTTTTCTTCTGGGTGGCTGATTCAAACCAGATGTTTTTCCTGACTCTTTGCCCAGAACAATTTAGATGTTATTTCAGTGATAACATGTTTTACAATTTTCCTGGACTGACATCTTTGATGATATATTGTCTCTTTCTTATTGACGGGAAGTGTGGAAGAAGGACTGGTAGTCTTGGTTTTGGCCCATCTTACTGAATTCCATCTAATTAAATTTGGGTTTGATTCTCCTTGGAACTGTTCATGATTTCATTTTATTATTTTGAAACTTTTTCAAGGCATTTTGTTTTTAAATCTCTTCTCAACTTTTTGATTCACTTTCCTGCAAATTCCAACAATTATCATTCAATTAGTAATCCCTTTCCTCTTCCTCCCCCACTTTTTTTGTTTGATTAACTCCCTGAGGTCTCAGATGGGCAACTGGCCCACTCATCAAAAAAATAGGGAAAAATTTTTGGAGGAATAATTTTTGCAGATTAGTTTTCATCAGACCTACTTACAATATTTGTCAGAATTGAAAACTATCAATTCCTTTTTATCATCTTAGAACTGGGTCCTGGTTCATATACAGTTGTCAAATTGATAGACAGACTGAATGTGATTCACGTAAAGCAGATAAATACTTGGTATTTAATCAGTAGATTTCTATAAAATGTACAATTAAAGAAAATACTCAAAACATTACAATTGTAACAGATGTTAAAACTTTTCACTAGACATGCATACGTTCATAACCCTATCAGCAGCAGTAACCACTTTTCAGCTTTTGGGCATGAGTAAAAAAAAACAAAACAAAAAACCCCCCAAAAAACTGAGAACATGTGTGCTGTGAATCACAAGAGGCTATTTCACTTTGGACTGAGATCAGGACAGGATGCTAAAATTAGGACTCTGTGCAATAGACACACATGGTGTAGACAATACACAATACTCATTTTTTAATTCACCAACAGAACAAGTTCTATTTTTCCTTCATCCTTTTTATAAAAACACTCTTGAGAACATTCGTGGAATTTGCACTTTCTTTCAGGAACATTCCTTAAAATTTTCTCTACATGAAACTGTTTCTATCTCATTTTGTTTCTCTATTTTCAACAACAAATTTAACATTTAGGTTTTGTTCATCAACACAGAACATGAAAACTGACCTCAAACCTAATAACACAATCGTCTTTGTTTACATGCACTAATCATATTAGATAAAAGTTATGGCTAGATAATATTACATATTAACAGTTTCTTCTCTTGCATTTCTTGCTTGTGGAAGTCTCTTCCGACTTCTTGGTTTCCAATCAACTTTGATCTTCAAAAATTTAAATGCAGTGTCAATTGTTACCTTCTGTCTTTTCAATCTTTCCTCAATAATTTTTTTTTCTCATTCTTTCACACTCAGTGACCTCCTCATGTCTTACTGGCTTTATTGCTTTGCTTAGGTGAAATGATTAAACAAAAAATAAAAATAGTTTCTTAGATGAAGCATTGTCACTTATAAATTAAAGTGCAGAAATGTTCCTTATCCTAATTGGCCAGTTGAAGTTTTTAGAAAATAAACCATTATATATATATATATATATATATATATATATATATATATATATATATATATATATATATACACACACACAGTGTGATGGATAAATTGTGGTCTAAGTTATGCAAAAATGAATATAGACTGACATCTCATTTAACAGATATATTTACCAAAATGACACAAAAATATCTTGAAATAATAAAGAGTAAATTTATTCAGAAAAAAAAAACAAAAAAAACACATTGGCTTCAACCAAGGCCTCCAGACGACTTTGAATCTCCTACAACTCTTCTGGACAGTCTCCTTGTTTAAGTTGGTTAATGTTGCCATAATCCTTGCCTTCATATCATCTTGGTGTTACAAGGAGTTTTGTTGCTCAACTGTGACCCACACACAATAATCAAGGGGGTTGCAGTCTGGACATTAGGTGACCAGATGATGTAGTCATAGAAATTGTCTGACAAGCTGGGTTCTCCTACTTGTGTGGCATGGTGCAGAGTCCGGTTGCCAGACACAGGGTCTTCCAGCAGCCACCCTCTTGACCCAGGGCAGCATTAACTCTTCAGTGCACTTGATGTAGGCCTCTGTGTTGAGTCTGAGGCCTTGTGGGAAGATAAATGGAGACATAACATCGCCATCACTAGTGATCACTCCAAACACCTTCATAATCACCATTAGACTCATCCAACTCTTTCGTACTGTCCTCAGATTGACACCCAAACACTCTGAAATGTTTGCATTGGAGCTTTCAGTGTATAGGATTTTTCTCATAGATGGTGCCCAACTGATCCTACTATACTGTGCAGTTGACAAAAATCAAAAACAAAATTAAAAATATAAAATGGTGACAATTTACCCATCGCACCATATATATATATATATATATATATATATATATATATATGTATGTATGTATGTAAGTAAATATATGATTATATATTAGTAAAACTTACCTGTTTGTATGTGAAAATTACTTTAGTGAGGTTTCCTGGCTGCATGTACTTTATTAATTCCCGTTTGTCAGAAGGTAAATCAGGAATAAAGCTTATATGACCTACAAAGAATCCCAAAACTCAGATATAAGCAATATAGGCAGAATAGATAGAAACAGATACTACACTTTAATGTACACTAAGTGAGAAAAAAAAATAGGTGGGGGGATTTAGGCAGCAAGTCTTTATCTGAACAAGTTTTATTACATTCAACTGGCAAGATCTGTTTAATTTTTTATTGGTTTTTTTTTTTGGAATATAGTATATCAGAATTGAAATTGTGGATAAATTGTCCAAGTTTGTTTATCCTGTTTTTGTTCAAGTACTTTTGACTGTTTCAGTCATGATCAAGAACCAGGTTTTGTCAGTGTTGCAGGCAAGTTGCTTGCTATCACATTTACAACACATGGTTCTCAATTTGAGAAATACGAAAAATACAATAAAAAATTAAACAACCTTTGTTTCTGTTTGAATTTATGAGGAGGAGGAGTTATTTACACATAGATTTTTGTTTACATGTTTCTTGTTGTTATCACAACGTTTCAGCTGTTGTGCCTTCCAACAGCTGAAATCATTTGATAACAACAATGGAAGCTAGGATTTTTTTTTTTATCTTTGTATATCTGTCTGTCTGGGATATCTTGATTTCATTTCATAAAATTTAGTTGGTCTGAGGAGATGAGTATGATTATATTCATTGAAATAAATTTATTACTGATCATGGATTTTTAAGGTTTTTTTCCTAATTATTCTTATATATATATATATATATATATATATATATATATATATATATATATATAGATGTGTGTGTGTGTTTGTAAGCAATTAATGGATTTTATCAATCCAACAATATTTGTGATTACTATAAGCATTCAATAAGTTAACGCATACTGACACCAGAATGTCCCAATAAGAAATGTAAATTTCTTTAAAAAAAAAAAATGGTAATTATTAGGACATTCTGGTATCAATCTGCCTTTGTCTTTGAGTGAGTAGCTCCCCTAGCATTAATCCCCAAATTTTCATTTTAAATAGTGTTTTTATCTTTTTTTTTTTTATTTAGTTTTTCTGTTAAATAAACCAACATGGGTCCAAAGAAAGTTCTGAGTGTGTCTTTGGGGAAATCTCTCTGAGTGAACAGGACGTGGAGGAGGACAACATGGAAGAGCTGATCACTGAAGAACTCCAAGACCTTCAGCTGGAGCAGTAACAAACAGCAGTTGAGGAAATATATATATATATATATATATATATATATATATATATATATATATATAGAGAGAGAGAGAGAGAGAGAGAATGAATGTGTCTCAGTCAGTCAGTTATGTGCCATGCACTTAGTCGATCATGTATTTTTCAATACATGACTGACGAGGCAGATTTTTATCTGCAGTAGGTTGCCATTTCTTTCTGCGGTAGATCAGTTGCCATTTGAGGCTATAGAACCTGGTCTGTCCTGCTATTTACCCATAGCTGGGGGGGAGAAGAAGAGGATTCATACCTTTCCCAAGGGTATTAGCATGTAAGTGAATGTAATGGATTTGACAAGAATTCGAACTCAGCTCTCCGATTCCTCAATCCGAGCTGCTATTCATTACTCCATGAGTCTATTTTAGTGATTAAGAACATTTGTTCAAAATGAAGTGAGGTACAAAGTTTTGTCAAAAAATTTCACTCTAACAAAGTTGTTGCTAATATTGTCATAAACATGTTTCATTTCAGGCAAATTTTAAAGCAGAGACAAAAAACTTATTTGGATAGGTTTATAGGGAGAGAGGTATCCAATTCAGTCTCAAGTTCTAGTGGCACAAAAGAGACAGGGAAGGGAAATAACACCTAGAAAATGACTTACCTGAAGTCTTTATGGAGGTGGAGGAGGGGGATTACTCTTCTAAACAATAACATCTCTTATCCTCCTCACCATCTTACATACACCAACGAGAGTCCCGAAAGTAAAATGAATTTAAATGTTCATTTATTCATCATTTATATTTCTTATGGTTTTCTGCATATAAAACTACAGTTATTCTGTATAAAAGGTATTTTTTGTTAATATTTTTAGGTGTCTGGAACAGATTAATTGGATTTACATTATTTCTTATGGGAATATTATTTTGGTTTTTGGCTGACTTTCTAGAATGGATTATGGCTGATAACCAAAGTTCCACTTTGTGTGTGTGTGTGTGTGTGTGTGTGTGTGTGTGTGTGTGTGTGTGTGTGTGTGTAAATATATTTTTAATAATTCAAACGTTACTTTTAGTAGATACACATTTGAGTAGAATTTTGGTTTATCTTAAACAATATTTATTTCATCTACTGGCCTGCTACTCCAGAAAACAATACAGAAAATGTGCCCTACAGCAGAATTTTGTGAGTATGCAGACTCACAGATGACATACTGTTTAAAATAAATGGAATGTCTACCAGTAGTGTGCAAAAGTGGGAGGGTGTGATGACCCAGGGAATCCATGTTGGGAAGGCATCCAATGAAAGAGTAAAATAAAAATGTAGTTTTTGAAATTTGAAATTATCTCTTAACTTCATCATACAAGTGTCCTACGGTCCCACAAGCTGGTGTGAATGTAGATTCATGTTTTGATAAGTGAGACCAGAGTAGCACCCCCTGCCACTTGAGTCTTAGAGGCATACAGTCAAGGAATTGGCCCCAGGCACCACCAAACTTCTGCATATCAATGGTGTCTACTGAGATAGGTGCGTCCACTAAAAATAATGTTTGAAGTAATAAAAATATACTGGATTAAAAAAATAAAATCCACTTATTCTTATATATATCATTTTTGGGATGTATTACGAAAATTAATGACAATGATTTTAGATAAGTAATACAGATCAACTCTATAGTATTGTTATAGATTTAGGAAAAAAAAAGTGAGGGCTGAAGATCACCAACCTCAGTCTCCCTTACAGTGCCATGGATATCTCAATAGAGTTGGCATTTCCAATATCCAACGATTAATTATCTAGTGACAGAGTAAACACTAAAAATCATATACTGAAATGCATTCTAAATAAAGATGTTTATGTCACTTCTGTAATCACAGGTAGAATTCAAGTAAATGTCAAAATATTTGTTCACTCTCAGGGATACATACAGAGTGACACAGACAACATTAAAAGGTATAGATAGGAAGAAAGCAGGTGCCCAAATTTTCATATTGCATTTAACCTGTGAACAGATAGGTAAAATATTCATTTATAAAGTTGATCATTGAAGTTGATCATTGAACCTAGAAAACTTATAAAAAAATATTAACTTATGCTTAGAAAGGTACAAAGAATACATATTACTCACCCAGTTCAGGTGAGTGTTGTCCTGCGTGTAAGAAGGCATATGCTATTTAAATAGGTGTAAATGAATCAGAGTCACCAAAGTAGAACTGGTTGACTTAACCACTACATTTTGTAATCTGCATTTTTTGTTGTGCAATGAAAAATCAAGAAAGTGATTGTTAGTGGCCATGGGCTAAGGCAAACTTTACTATGAGAAAAAGAAATTATACATAAAATATCCATTGCTAATAGTTTTACTCTAGAAAAGAATTGCAAATAATTTTTCTATAGAAATGCATTGATAGTGAGGAAGGAAGAGATTTCCAGTGCCCAGAAATTAATGTCAGCATTAATAGAAGTTAAAATCAAAGTATTTTATGTAGAATTATTAAACTTGACTAACCCATCATGTGTGGTGGGATTGCTAAAATGCAGTATTTACACTGGTAGGTTATATCTTCACCATCACTGTTCTTCATTTCTGTATATACCATTATCTTCTCGGGGGACTGGAAGAATGAAACAAAAGAAAATTTAATAATATGAAACAACCCCCCCCCCAAAAAAAAAACAACACTAGTTTAAGTTTCTAATATAAACCGCTGTCTTTGTTGTACCTTACTTGCCCATCATTTTTGGGAAATATAATGCAAACATAATACAAATTAAAAAATATTACAAGGTATCCATAATATCAATTTTGACTTTTAGGAATAAGTCATATGTGCCTTAACATTCAGCACTTTGCATCATTTATAAATATTACTTCCCCTATTACTGTATATAGAATCCCCTCAAAATATAGTGTTTTATATATTAGTTCTATACATTTGAAATTGCAGCAGCCTGGCTCTCAATTTCAGTCAAGATTGTTTTAGGTGTTGCCATAGAAGGATATGGCTGCACAACCAAGAAACTCAAATTCAACTTGCATTGGCAGGACTAACATTCTACTTGGTGAAAATAGTCACCTACAGAGTGCTAAAGGTTAATAGGAGTTGATTGGTTTGCCTGTCACCTGGTTCACTCCTTTGCCATTTTTTGAACATGAATAGAGATCTAATCATTGTTTCCTGTTTAGGATTGGGTTCTCAGTTCCTTCTTCTAAAGTTTTCTCTTTTTTGCCCAGTAAACCCTTGCATTTTAATGATATTATTGCCTTGCTTGGAGTGAAATGATTTTAAAAAAAATTGAAACATCTTCCATTTCTATTGTTATTTATTGAGATTAGCATAGCATGGCACAAGGCTAAATTAAAAGGATATACAAAGATTATGCTGTACCATCCTTCAAATTGGGAGGAACAACATGCCTAAAAAAATAAAAATAAAAAATTCATCCTGGATTTTAATATCAAACTTAGCATAATATTTTTATATCTTTTTCTTTTATATGCAAAAATCCTTTAGGACATGGATGATTATGGCTCTCCACAACTGTCTATTCTTTGCAGCTCTAATCAATGTTTGTCCTCTTACTATTGCTTCCAAGCCCTGTTCTGCCATTTATTTTCACAAACACATTAATTAGGTTTCTCGATGATTCCTTCTGCTCTTCTTGCTTTCAATATGTCCTGTCTCCAAAATCTCTTTTTCTCATTTTGTTTATCCAAGAAATTTCAATTTCCCCTTTCTTACCCAAAGCTCAAATATCCTTTCATTCTTATTTTCCTTACAACCTCTCATATGTTCTATCCATGGTATTCTCAGTATCTTTCTGTAGACCCATATTTGTTGCCTGAGGTCTCCCGCTTCATATGTGAGGAAATTGTTCAGTATTCTCTACCATATACAAGGAAGGATATTGCATAACAGTTCAGCCCTCTTTTCTTTTTTTCTAATGAAATTTTTCTTTTTCTTAATACTTTTTACACTATTTACGTTGTTCGAACTATTGACCTAATCTTTATTGTCACATTCACAACATTTCGGCTGTTGTATGCTCTGGCCTTCTTCAGGTGATATTTTTGGGAATTTCAAACCAAACATCTGTATTTAGTCAATGTGGGGGGGGGGAGTAGATTGTTCTAATTCCATGTACCATGCTTTTGAATATCTCAGTTTTAGTTAATTCACCTTGATAAGTTTTTGTTCTCAGAGAGAACAAAAACTTATCAAGGTGAATTAACTAACAGAGACCAGGGATTGAACTCATAACTCTTTGGGTCAAGTCATTTTTCAGATCAATCGACCAATGATTTTATCTACTAGGTCATCTGTACATGGAATCTACCCACCATGGGTTCAGTTAGAAATACTTTCTCCCCAAAGTATTTCCACATAATTGAATATAACAAACCCAACTGGAATTGGAACTTGGCTCTCCGATTTCTAATGCCAAGCCGTTTTCCATTACACCACTCGCACATCCAAGGTTACAGTTTCTGGTATTCACAGTACCTAGATGGTCACCCATCTAGCTACTGCCCAAGCTTGACATTGCTTAACTTTAGTGATCATACAAGAACCAGTATTTCAATGTGACATGGCCATAAGCCTATCTTGAAGATGAATTTTCTCTTAAAGTGTAATTACAATTTATATTATTGTAAGTGGGTAATTTAAATAAAATATATACACAAATTATAATTTATAATTTTGTATGTTCTTATATATTTTTTTAATTCGATATTGATGTTGGTATTTGTTTATGTATCTGCATCACATATATGATAAAAATATAATTTCTGTTTGAATTTCTAGGATGTGGATTTATCATTATTGACATTAGGACTATTGTCCCCATCTTTATTCTCAGTAAAAATGAGGGCAATAGTCCAAATGAAGATCAAAAAATGGGTAAGTCGTTGATTTGGGACGCGACCTGTGCTGATACATTCTCGGCCGGTAATTTGATCAGGTCCGCGGTTGAGCCGCGGTTCGTCGCCTGAGATGCAGAGATAAAAAAAAATAGCTAAATATTCTTCTCTTGCTGATAGATTTTCTTTTACTCCTGTGGCAGTGGAGACCTCAGGGGTTATTGGCCCTCGTTCGATGGTATTCCTTTGGAGGATTGGCGCGATTGTGTCTCGATTAAGGAACGAGCCTTGCGAAACGGAGTGGCTCTTGCAGCGTGTCTCACTGGCGAGAGTTCGAGGTAATGCTTTCTCCATCATAGCGGCTGGCAGAGGATAGAAAAAAAAATTTGTTTATAGTTACGTTGTCCTGAATTGTCATCATTGGCCGACTGAACTTGCTTTGTTTCAATTATTGTTTCCCTTAGATTGAACTTACCATTTCTTTTTATACTATAATGTATTTCAGTGTTATCCAATAAACCTTATTTGTTCTTTTAAAAACAAAAGTAATAATGTTACATATGAGAGGTTTAGTCTTGTCCTTTTATTAGTTTGTATAATAATAACATTACCTATAATGAGTTCAATCTCCACTAGGTACCTCATCTATGGAGCCTTGTATCAGAATAAAATCAGCTGGATTGGTAGCAGATCCTTATGACTAAGAAGTTCAGTCCTCATTAGATGCCCCACAACTCTGATCTTGTAAACAATTAAGCTAACCTTGGTAACAAAGTTTACCTCATTGTTGTGGTATAATTGTTAGCAAGTTAGCCTAGGGTACCATTACTGATAGAGTTAGTTTGATCTTCATGAGGTAAACTTCTATTGCGACTTTGTGCTGGATTGAGCTAAGCATCGTAAATTCAGATATAAAAGATTACTTTTAGGTGCAACAAATTAACGACTTCAGTCTTACCTGTTCTATTTTTGTCACTGGGCATTTGAGTTCTATCACATTATTGTTGTTGTTTTTCACACCTTCAGCCAACTTCTCAACTAGAGCTCCTGTACCACCCTGAAATGAGACCGATTGTAATAGCATTAAATCATCATTAGTTTACCAACAAGTCTACCTAAAAGAAATGGGTTGGATGTTTTACCTTAGATAATACTATGTACCCAAAGTTACTCAACTTTGGAAAAATCATTATAAAATGAACAAAAAACAATAATTTGGATAAACTATGCTAAAAAAAAAAAAAAAAAAAAATCATACAAGAAACATAGGCTAACTCCAAAAGACACAAAATGCTCCAAAACCTAAATAAAAAAAATTTGATACCAAAAAACCACCCATATTAGAGCAGGAATATGACCTAGAAATAGCCAAGACAAACTATTCTATGGTGACTAAAACTTTCATGCATAGCAGGGTAGTGTCTTTAGATATTTCGGGATTTTATAAGGGATATTTAGGTAACAAGGATTCACTCAAGCAAGTTTTGTTAAATTCAGCTGACAAATTGTCCGTTTAATTTTGTTATTGTATTTTTCTATTTTTTGAATATGATGTCTAATGGAATCAAAATAGTGGATAAACTGTCAAAAGTTCCATTTTTTTGTTCTGTTTTTTGTTTAAGTACTTTCAAGCATTTCAGCAATTATTAAGAACTGGATGTTGTCAGTATAGCAGACATTTTGTTACCTACATTCTAGTATTTGTGTGTGTGTGTGTGGAGTGGATGGTAGAATTTAAATTAGGGTGTGATGGGTAAATTGTCGCCATTTTATATTTTTAATTTTGAGCATTCATGTTATTTTCTTTTGATTTTGTCGACTGCACAGTATAGTAGGGTCAGTTGGGCACTGTGTGAAAAATAACACCATGATGCAATTCACTTCATTAGAAATGGGATGCTGTACAACTTGGCATTGGCACTGGAAGCTCCAATACAAACATTTCAGAGTGTTTGGGTGTCAATCTGGGGATGGTGCAGAGGATTTGGAAAGAGTTGAATGTGTCTAATTGTGATTACAAAGGTGTTTCGAGTGAGCATTAGTGATAGCGACATCATGCCTCCATTCATCTTCTCACAGGGTCTCAGCCTCAACACGAAGGCCTACATCAAGCAAATTACTTTAAAACGGAGGTTAAAAGTAGTCAAGGATTGCTGATCAAATATCATGAATTAATTACAAACATACATACATAGCTGTGTTATTTTGTTGAGGTAGTACCAGTACTAATCTCACGCAAAGCAAAATGGGTCCTGCCTGACAGAGGATCTGTCATAATGATGTGAGGCACAGTTCTACAAGGTTGGATGCTCTTCCTGATGTCCAACTTGGGTCCAAGTGTTTTTATTGAGACACCATCTCTAGGAAGGTTGGCATTCAAAGCTTGAGATCCCATCCTAACCACACTCATTGTTTTTTGAATCACCATATGCTTGCATTTTGATTGATCACTCTGACTTAAGTTACAGTGTTTACCCCTAGCGAAGGATCGTGAATGAATTTGGAACTTTTTAAAACCATTTATTCGACATTCAACATCATCACTTGATAAGACACCGGGAGTGTTGAAACAAAATGGCTATTTTTGTAGTGATTTTATAACATATTTATGTTATATTTAAATATATATATATGTGTGTGTGTGTATGTAAATAAATAAATATAAAGTGAACATTGAAGTCAACATTCAGAGGCGACAGGCTGTTTCATGCTAGACACAAGGCCTGACAATTGCATCTAGCATGAAACAGCCTGTGTTGACTTCAATGTTCACTTTTATATTTACATATGCTCTATCTCTGATATTGAGCACTTTATCCCATAAATATAGCACACCTTAAAAGTATATTTCTTCATATATATATGTGGTTGGCTGTTCACTTCTATAAGAAGCTCATTTGTCATTTGACTGGTTTAGATGCCAACCACCTGTCCATGTGGCAGGTTGTACTGGGTTACATATTACCAGTAACAGGCCTAAGCCTAACCAGACTTGTAAAGAATTGTAATATTGCTCAAAGGAGATATCTCTTAAGTTATGTGAATGTTGAAATATTTTAGATCTTAGAGCAGGACTTTTGAATTATTTTTATTTTTAATCTAAAATAATCACCTTTAGCCAAGAATTTAAAATTTTTCTTAATTAAAAGTATTAGTCATTTGATGCTATATAATATCTTCTACAATACAAACCAGCAGAGATAATTTTAAAAAAAATCTGATGCTCACCTTGATTGTAAATTCTTGAGCAGCTCCATTACTCGACTCAAGTAAAGCATCAATACCTCCTCCTGCTTTAATATAGTATAAATAGTGTAAAAGGGAGATCTGGCTGGTTTCTTTGCCAAATATACATCTGGTGGCAGCTTCCAAGCACTGAATCAAAGCTGTATAAAAAAAAAAAAAAAATAGGTGTTTGAATTGAGAGAAGCAATTTAATTTCATCTTGATTTATACTATTAAAAGAGAGACAAACTGGAATAATGCTCCTTTCAAATCCCCCCTCTCCTATGACAGATTAAGGATCCTGAATTTTCTTTTTTTACTATTATTCACCCAATACAAGGCCAAAGAGCCACTCAAGCTAGAGTTTACTAAATAAGTTTATTGTAAGGGTATACAAGAAGCGAGCTGGAGGTGCATATTATGAGGATATGTAGAACATAACAGTTGATTCTAAACTTGAAGATGTTAAGGATGTGATCAGGAAGCATCCTCTTGGGAGTCTGTTCCACAATGCAAGTTCTAGGGGAGAAGCTGTCTGAGTAGAAATTCCACCTTAACAATGGAAATGATGAGTACGAGTCTGTGTATGTGTCATGGTGGGTCCTAGCTGTGAAGGTCTGGACTGGTAGAACCATGGTGT
Source organism: Acanthosepion esculentum (assembly GCA_964036315.1). Classification (NCBI taxonomy): domain Eukaryota; kingdom Metazoa; phylum Mollusca; class Cephalopoda; order Sepiida; family Sepiidae; genus Acanthosepion; species Acanthosepion esculentum. The sequence continues at coordinate 35,635,789 of OZ038506.1, forward strand.
GCCTAAACATTTGCTACGAAAACAGTGATTTGCTGTAATACTATGCCAAATAAATTGTAGAAGTAAACATGATCAAAAATGATCAAAATGTAAGTGGGGTATGGATCATCACCCCCTTATACGTATTCTGTATTTAAATAAGCCCAGCTCGGCCACACTCCATTCTAAGTCGAATAAAGCTTTAGATAAGTTATACCCGTGTTCATCTTTTCACTACAATATTTTGATTTAGAAATCAACATGGAACATTTCATGAGACTAAAAAAGTTTGACGTCGATCCTAACCACACCACAGATGCTGAGCAATAGATACATTGGATTTTAATGTTCAAAAACTTTGTAGAAACTCTTAAAGCGGAGCACCCTCACTGACAAATAGGTAAGACAAGGCTGATAACAAACTACCTGTCCCTCTCTGTCTACAGGATAGTTTCACACTCCCCTTCTTACCAGGAAGCTATAAACTTGCTGCACGCAATTTACATCAAACTTTTAAAAAATTAATCCACTCTGAAACAGGCATTGCTATTTCAAATTCAGACAGAGGGTGGCTTACAAATCAAAGAATATATAAACACTTCAAGTCGAAGGTTTATACTTCAAAGGCAAATAGGCAAGACAAATCTGGGACAACAAACTCAGATAAGTCAATGCCAGAGGTGGTTGTCAATTGTGAACCACCCTGATGTCCCAAAAGGACCTGCAGGAGAGTGGGGTCAGTGGAATGACTGTCTCCTAAAAATAACCAGCAGGGGAGAATGTGCCATGGATTATTGCCCCTTATATGTATTTTGTATTTAAATAAGCCCAGCTGGACACACTCCATTCTAAGTTGAATAAAGCTTCAAATAAATTATATCTGTGTTCATCTTTTCACTACAGTAAGTGGCACTATTTTTGTTTGGCATCAAATTGTAATGATGTAAATAATCCCCCCCCCAAAAAAAACAAGATGCATTATAATTTCTGTTTAAAATTTGGGGCTGAGGAATCATAATTATTTGCAGTATTTACATTCAAACTATTATCTATTTTCATCTTTGTTGTCATCACAATGTTTTGGCCATCATAACTGCTTGGTCAGTACGGTCAAGTATGACAAGCAGCCAGCAGTATTCATTAGTAGGCAGGTTAGTTTTAAGGATCAAAGTCTTCTACATAGTTTTGTCCAGTAAGGCAATAACCTAGTAGATTAAAGTATTCGTTCATGAATTTAACATAGTAATTGCGAGTTCTGGGCATTTTATTACTCCCTTAGATGAGAAATTAGTGGACATAAGCCTTTACTTTCATGTCATTTATGAAAAAATGTATTGCTGGTAATTTTGTTTTCTGGTAACATTTTAATCATGAAAATGTATTTCTATCCTTTTGTAGTGTTTTGACCCCAGATTGGGGATAAACTATTTGCCCATGGCTGGAACCCTAGCAGGTGAAACCACCCCAAGTCAGGGTGGCCCTGGGAACAACAGTAATTAAGAGGTGGTTCTCTGCTCCTCAAAACCTCCTGAGGAGAGGCTGCACAATGTAGTTTATTGTCATACTCAAGTTTAACTAAAAGAGTGAGATTGGAGACGATTGAAATATTAGGTTGGAAAGAAAGACCTGTTGCATGTCTCTTTTAATCCCATTTATTTGGCAAATTGTTGAAAGTGGAAGGAGAAATAGGAAGAGGTGAAAAAAAAAAAAGAATTCCTTATTTTCCTCTTTTCTTACTAGAGTCAAACACAAGGCTGGCTCAAGGTACTGGCTATTTGGACAGTTACCCTGGGCCACCATCATGCTGCCATGTCATGTGTTTGGAATCTTCCATAAATAAAGATTATAAAAACATACTTGCAGTCATCCATGACTCAAAACAGATTAAATTCTTTGGCTATTTTGTCAATAAAAAATGATCTTGTAAAGATAGGTGTAGAAAGTGCCATGAAAATATTTGCAGATCTAGGAAAATGTTTTAGGTAGGATAATGAATATAGTCTTTAGCTTCTATTAAGTTGCACATTGTAATAAACTCATTCTACATTTTCAGTTTTTATCCTTGTGAAAGTTTTAAAATAATTATACTTGTAAAGGCACCAAAATGCAACTTGCCCAGGGTGTCAGCAACCATAAGGTCAAACATGTTCTCAACAGCTTTCTACCATAAAATAACAATTAACCAGGTTTTGTTTTTTTTTCTTTCTTTTCAGATTACTGTCATGACATATTTTGTATTGATTTTACCCTTGCAAACTTAGTTTTGATCAGACCCACCACATGCTGTAAGAATTCAAGAAGGGGCTCTTCAGCATGAGAAGTGGCAAAAAATCTATTTTCTTTGGACATGAAGCTTTAACTATCCAGACCTAGTATGGCCAATTTTGATTGAGAAATTATTCTATCAAAGATTCATCTCAATTTGGATGACCAAGTTCCGTCAATATTGAGCTTCTTCAAACTGTAGCTGAAGAGAATCCTAAGCAAAATGTATAATAGAAATGAGCAAAACAGTTCAATAAAAGGAAATTATTTTCATAAATAAACCTTCAAGAAATTGGAAAAGTATCTAAACTTGGTCAATGGCTCCTTCATCATCTAACTAATGGTTTTTTTTTTATCATTTCACTCAAGCAAGATGATAATACCACAGGGACGCAGGGGGTTACAGGGAGTGAAAGAGAATGAAAAGACTATGTTTAGGTAGAAAAACAAAATTTGCATATTCATACCACTTACCTTTCACTCAAATCTTTTTTTGAAGATCAACCTTGACTGTATTTTTATTTAAGCTTATTTCAAGAAATTCTTTCCTAAAATATTTTAAGTCTTTTCTATCTTAATTTTCAAAACTTTACAAGTTCTTCCAGCATCAGCAGTTGGATCAACTAAACCAAGAATATTAATATATCTGGATGTGATGGATAACAAAAAAATGGGGAAGTGTCCTTCGGTTGTAAAAATGTCAATTGCACTTGTTTATTATCAGGATATTTTTTTTATCATAGATTGCTGTAACAGATCCCTTAATAGTCTGTCTATATTTCTGAGATGAGGTATTATGTACAGTATTTACATTAGTCGGACTATTGTCCTCATCTTTGTCGCGATTTTTGTCACAACGTTTCGGCCGTTATATGCTCCGGCCTTCTTCAGGTGGTTGGAATTTCGAACCAAACCCTTTATTTCGATCACTGGGGTAGACTGTTCAAGTTCCACGAGCCATGTTTGATGGATGTCAGTTATCAGTTATCTCCTGCTAATTTTCCCTCTGAAAGTTCTCCATTGCCTGAACCGGGTATTGAACTCACACTCTTTGGGTCTGTCACTGGATCTAACCAACCCCTTTATCCACTGTGTCATGTGTCCTGATAACTGACATCCATCAAACATGGCTCGTGGAACTAGAACAGTCTACCCCAGTGATCGAAATAAAGGGTTCGGTTCGAAATTCCAACCACCTGAAGAAGGCCGATGCGTACAATGGCTGAAACGTTGTGACAAAAATGGCGACAAAGATGAGGACAATAGTCCGACTAATGTAAATACAGATCCCTTAATGATTTACAAACTATATTGTCCTGTTTTATAATTTTAACTATTTTTCTTTCATCCTGAGCTGACACTGTTTTTACTTCTCCTTCTCCATAAGACATAGGAATAAAACTATATAGTTTTTGAGTTCCTGGAATTGTCGAGACATTTTTTAGTCTATCTTCTAAGATTTTCGCTTCATTTGTCCATTCATTTGTTGAGGAGTGTAAAATATTTATGCTTGAAATATTTTTTTCTTGCATAATCAAATAGCTGTCTTGGTGTCATTATCTGTTCATTATAGGGTTGCTGCAGGCTTGCTTTCATTGCTAATCTCTTCAAAGTGCTACCTAATTGATCACATGGTCCTTTCCCACTAAAAAAGTGCCAATCTGCATCTATACCAAAATCAGCTTTATGGTTGCACAAACTGATAAAACGTTTATAATTTTTATAATGTGAAGCAGTGCCATCAGAGAAATAGATCAGCTTTTTTTATTTTAAAATTAAAGTTTTTTTTTCAACATTTTAATATGCTTTCTTTGGAACAAATGTGCAGCTACTGTGTCATGCTTGAGACAATCTGATATGATTACAAAATTAATATGCTCCAGCTCTTTGTCATTTCTGTAGTAACAGACAAATCGATGTAATATAGCTTGAACATTATTCCAGTGAAAGCCTTGTGCAGCAGCCTACAAAATAAATTAATAATTCTTGGCAAAATCTGCAAAAACCATGACTTCATCATCCATCAAAGAAATTTTATTAGAACAAACTTTTTACTGTTCTTTGACAATGAAAGCATGCTCTTTCAAGGTTTGAAGGCCTGAACAAAAAGTTTCAATAAATTCCTCTGTAGATGGTGATAGTTTTCAGTGTGGTTCTATCAGTTGATAGCCACTGATTATATATCAAATCATCTATTAAATTTTTATTTAGAATTTTTTCTACATATAAAACAAAATCTTCCAGAATGCTACAAGTTGAGCAGTCACCCAAGTAGCAGTTATATGTCGCTTCATTGCATGTAACAACAACTATGCATTGTGGTAATCTGTTAAATGATATCGTTCACCTTGAGTCAGTGTGCCAAGATGACCCCCCCCCACCACAATCATCAGTTTCATATTTAGACAGTGTGTTCCAGCACTACCTGCTAGGATACATTCTTTTGGTCAGAGCTCAGTAAATTTTGAAAAACTATTTCTGTTTGGATTCTTTGATTTAAATAACTGGTAAGCCTCTTTCAGATTACACAATGCAAGATATTTTTGCTCCTGAACTCTTTTACCATTCTTTAAGACTGTCTTATAGGTATTTTTTTCCAGGCATTACTTTGCTGACTTCTTCGCTCTTATAAAGCGGAACAACTTCAATTGGCTTTTGTGCAATCTACATTTTCATGTATTTGGTAAAGTTAAGATTTCTTGTTCATTTCCAAGTTTTTTGGCTTGTCTTGTCATGTTGCCAAATACCATTTGAATTCTTTGGATACTCCAGCTTTTTGGAAACTTTGTCAAAATTTGTACTATTTTGGGACCTCTTTTCACTAGCTACAAACTTTTGTTTTAATTGTTTAACAATTTCACTTTCATCACAGCTTTGGTCTTCTACACTGATGGTTTCTTGATGAGAAATTTTAGTCAAAATTAGTTTCATTTTCTTTGATACGGCTCCCTTAATTCTTCTTACTTTTTTCCCCTCATAACTGGTTTGTTTTTCAAGTTTTTGACACTTGATTGACAATTCACCAATAATTGAGAGTGACTTATTAAGAAGTTGCAATTCATTTTCACTATCTACAAAAATGCTAGAAGGTTGCAGCTGATGTTGAAGTACTTTTAGAAAAATCAAGTAACGCTGTTAATTTTATTAGCAAATAGGTGCAAATTAAGACAAGAATCCTTTGTTTCTTTTCCATCTTCAAATATGACAGGAAGTTCTTTCCAATCTAATATAAATATGTACACAAGGAGTACAGATACAATGAGAGATAAAATCCTTCATAGACAATAGAAAAAGAAATAGTTCTTTCATTTATTTAACTTACCATTTGTCCATGCACGAGACCTCGTAAATTCCTGCAAGGTCATACTGTCCCATACTGCTGCACGAGGGTGACTGTAAGGATTGTAGACATCAATTTCATCACACATGGACTGGATCTGAAAAACAAAAACAATATCCACAGTAAAGTTAAGCTCATCAACCCCCAAATGAAAAACAAATGAATTATTTGATCATTATTTAATCCTTTCAAACCCAACATTCTAACAACATTATTTACATTAAATTCCCTGAATGTTTCCTGAACATGCACCCTGTGCTGGATTTACCTATAGGCTTAGCAGGCTGAAAACTAGGGCCTCAAAATCTAGGGGGCTTTCAGCCAAATTGTATAATATTTTTAGCACTGTCATAGGCCTTTCTTACACATGCTGACATAATACATTGTAGACGACCCTTCAGTACTTTTCCTTACATTCCATTTCAGAATAATTCTGTCTGAAGCTGGTCACTTGATGTTAGCATTGATTTCTTTATAGATTTTTAAAAATTTTAACATTGATGCATTTTTTAAATCATATACTGTATTTAACAATAATATGTCCTTTAGAGGAGGAATTGTCAACTGTATGTCGAATTTCAAAGACTCATCATCATCCTCAGATTTACGCAAATTGTTTAACACTCTTCCATTTTCCTCTACTCGCGAGAATGGAGGATTTGGAGGGGCCTCCCAAGTGGAATAGCCTAGGGCCTCTCTTCATCTAAATCTTGTCCTGCACGCACCTAAAGAAGGCCAGGGGGCACAATGGCTGAAATGTTTTGATAACAACAAAGATGAGGATATTAGTCTGAATGTAAATAATGATAACTCCTCATCCCAGAAAACAGATTCCCAGCTGGCTTTTGTTTATTTTTATAAGTGGATTTAAGGTTCATCTTTTGAATTTCAAGCAAATTTCCTGTCACATATATCAGTGAAATTCTTTTAATTCAAAGACAAACTCATTGTCTACACACTTACTGTTACATGTCACCATTCACATTTCTATGACACTTTGACAAACTACAACGGGGTGCTGAAAAGTCATTTAATCTGACCCACTTTCTATAATCAGTATTTCAATGTTTGGTCATTAAAATACTGAAATCAGTATTTTAATGACCAAACACCAAATTACTGATTTTTGGAAGTGTTTCAGGTTAAGGACTATTCAGCACCCCCTTCATATATAAAAAAGATTTCAAGCACAAATCATGAATTTTTCTGGTTGGAAATGAATGATGAAATTTTCATGAATGCCAAAATCTCAAAAGCTATTTATTTTGGAAACTTGAGCCAAGAACCTTTCAAAAGCTTTCCTTTACAAGCACATACAAAAATTCATTCTGATAGATTAGGAAAGTTCATGTACCTTTCTGAGGAAGAGGAACATATCCAACATTGCCAAGATTGAAAGATTAGGAATTGATGTTGAATAAGATCGAATTGGACCTTCGGCGAGCTGTACCATTTTTATGCCATCCACATACACTTTATTGAGGCCAAGGTCAAATTTTTTCAATACTTCCATTATATGTGGCTGACAACTACAAAGAAAATATAGAAAAAAAAATTCAGAAAAGAAAAGATCAATAAATTAATAATAAAATCAATAATCCTTTTCAAGTTGATCTAAAACTTATTAAAAAAAAAAAAAACATTGCATACGCAAAAAGTAAGATATGTCAAACAGTATTTTGTGCCACACCTTGTGGGTGATGAATTGTCTTACTCTTCAGCTCCTTTCTCACAGATGAAACATGCCTAGCTTCTCACTACTATCACTATTTTCATGGCAGATGTTCAGGAAAAATACATTCCATGATTCCACCAGACCAGACCTTCACAGCTAGGACCCACCATATATAGTAATGACTCATCCTCATTTCCTTCATATTCCATTTGTAAGGAGTAAGTTCAACTGTGACAGCTTCTTCCCCAGAACTACTGTAATGTAAAATGGACTGCCAAAAGGATGCTTCCCTGTTCACTATAATTTTAACTACTTTAAATCAAGGGGTCTGTAGAGCCATATAATATGCAACCATTGCTCTCTCTCTCTCTATATATATACACCCTTACATGATCCTCATTTAGTAAGCTTCTACCTTGAGTGGCGATTAGGCCTTGTATTGGATGAACAATAGTATATAAAAAATATTAAAGAGTGTGTGTGTGTGTGTGTGTGTGTGTGTGTGTGTGTGTGTGTGTGTGTGTGTGTCTGTATACATATTCAAATAGCAATATATAAAATTTAATTATAAACATAACCTCCTACCCTAACACTTAAGATAACACCAAAGTAAATAAGAAAAATGAAATAGTGGGCATGTGAAGACACAAATATTTACCTTAGCATTAATAGTAAAAAATTATTTAAGAAAAAAAAAAATGAAATACACCTACATTTTCCAAACTCAAGAAAACCCTAGAATGTTCAAGAATCACTAAGAGCAGTGAATGTCTGCCAAACTGGATGCAGGATTGCTACGTTTGTATCTGATAAAGTTGAAAGAGAGAAAAAAGGTAAGAACCAATAAGGAGAGAGTATAAAGAGACAAGGAAAAGTGACAAGGAGAAATAATCACAATATTCTACACATATGCACATACACACAGCAGCACACGTGCAATGAAAGAAGAAAAAAAAAAAACACCTGGTACCAATGAAAAGTGCATAAATTACCCCTTTTTTAACTGAATATAAAAGTGACGAAAAATGAGAAAATAAACAGTTAATTGCTGGTATCTTCTGATGAATGGACAGGGAGATTACTGGAGGGTCTGTCTAGTCATGATGCTGAAAATAACATCAGTAAGCTAAGTCACAAATTTTATATATGTATCAATCCAATATATATATTTAAAGACATTTATATATATTATGTTTAATGTTCTTTTTATAGATACAAGTATTTAAGCAAATGCTCTGTTTTATAATAAACAGTATTAAATAACATTTACCGGCCTGAATGTCCGAGAAATTTTCATAGAAAATTTTCGCTATGAAAATTTCTCGGACATTCAGGCCGGTAAATGTTATTTAATACTGTTTATTATAAAACAGAGCATTTGCTTAAATACTTGTATCTATAAAAAGAACGTTAAACATAATATATATAAATGTCTTTAAATAAATTGTCGGACTATGTCCAATTCAAAAAAATATATATATATATATATATATACGAGTGAACACTGAAGTCAACACTCAGAAGTGACAGACATGTGGCCTAATGATTGTGTTTAGCATGAAACAGTGTCACCTCTGAGTGTTGACTTCAATGTTCATTTTTATATTTATGTATGCTCTATCTCTGATATTGACCACTTTATCCCATAAATATAGCATATCTTAAAACTATATATATAAAATAAATATGAACATCTGTGTGTCTGTCTGTACATCTATAGAAAGTAAAACTACTTCACTGATCTTCATTAAATTTTGAACATAGTAGACATAAAAGGGAGCTAGGTTTGATTTATTTGGGGGAGGGGGGGCGAAGGTGGGGGGCAGATCCCCCGCCAAATAAATGTCCCCATGAATTAAAAAATCTACTGGACAGATTTTTATGAAATTTGGAACATAGATTTCTGGTATGAGAGCAGATGTAATATGCTATGTATAAGTATATATTATTTTGATCAAAGGAGGTCCCTGTGTGTGTGTGTGTGTGGGGGGGGTTATGGTGGGGGTGAAGCACAACCCCAACTTAATTTTTTTCTCTTTGATTTAAATGAAATTTAAACTTAGGTAAATTACCTGAAATGATGCCTATTCCCAAAATATCTTAATATTTTAAGTATATCAAGACACCCTAATGGGGGGCTAAACCCTCTATATTGAAAATTTTGGTAACCCTTAACTTGAGTATAACTATTATCACAGGGTTTTACCATAGGGCTCTATGTTTTAGTCACCTTGATATGTTTTGAAGTCAACTCCCAAAGTACTTATATAGAGTCTGAATGGGTAGAGTTTGCCGGGGGGGGGGGTAGCCTCCTAAAAATCTAAACAACATAACCATTGGATAAATTCTCATGAAATTTGAAAGAGAGTTTAGTGTATGACACCTAATGTCAGACTATATATATCTAACTTATTGAAAAAAAGGTGGGTTCCAGGGGTGCACAAATCCCTGCCTCAAAAAATAGTTTCCATGCTTTTAAATGAAATTTAAACCATACTATCATGAAAGTTTTTTTCCTTTTTTCTTGTTGACCAAAAGTTGGAATTCTGGGAGAGATTGTATCCACACCATAGAGTTGTGGTAGGGGAGAAAAGGGGAATTCGGTGGTACAGTGTAGCTAACCCTTCTTTTATGGAGGAGGGTGTGGGGCACAAATACAACATTTACTTTTAGATAGGAACAAAATGACCAACAACTCTTACAAAATGCGTTAATCTTTCCCTAAGTGTGTGTGAAACTAGGTGGTCAGACAACGGAGATTTTGTCAGTGACAATCACAGAATGACATATGCAGGTGGAGAGAAAAATGATAAAGGAATAGGATTGCTACTAGATCAAGAATTCAAGAAATGTGTTCTGGGATACTATTAATTATCCAAAAGAATTCTGGTAGTCAAACTGAAAGGAAAACCTTTTAACATAGCTATCATAGTAGTGTATGCACAGACAGCACAAAGTAAGGAAGAAGAAATTGAATCTTTCTACTCCATGCTAGACAACGCCAAGGCTCATTGCAAATCATAATTATCATGGGAGACCTGAACATGATGAAAAAATGGATCCAATGGTACATGGCTAATAGCCAACACATGGTTCCAAGAACATCCGACACTATTATGGACATAGAGAAGTCCAAGAGGAGAAATTCAAAACCAAATTGACTACATAACTATCAACAAAAGATTCAAGAATGCAATGATTCACTGTAAAAGCTATCCCAAGTGCCAACTGTGGAAGTGAACATTGCCCTGTTATATGTAAACTAAAAATGAAACTACGGAAACTGAAGAAGCCTAATGCAGCACTCAAATTGCAATACAACAAACTCCTGAGTGATCCGAACCCGAAGGAAAAATATATGGACAATGTGAAAAGAGGATACGAGAGACAAAATGAAAATGGAAACTTGAAATGGGACATACTAAGAGAAGCTTTAGTGACATCAGCAAACGATATCATCCCACGGGAGAATGGACAAAGAAAAAACAAATGGATCACAGATGAGATTCTTGACATGATGCAAAGGAGACAGAAAATTTTGCCAAGATACAGAATGGAATACAGAAAATTACACAATGAAATAAGGACCAAATGCAGACAGGCTAAAGAGGAGTGGCTAAATGAAAAATGTGCAGAAATGGAGGGATTTAGTACCACAGACAAAGGAGATATGCATAAACAAATAAGGGAACTAACAGGACAGAAGACATGCTCGTCAACAGGCTGCATAAAATCGAAGGATGGAATGCTCATATTAGAGAAGGAAAAATTCTTCAGCGCTGGAATGAATATATTGAAGAACTCTTCCATGATAAAAGAGAACAACTGGCAATACACAGAATTACTGATGGACCTGAAATTCTGAAAAATGAAGTAGAAGCTGCATTGGCCAAATTGAACAGAAACAAGGTGGCAGGGCCAGATGGAATTGTAACATAAATGATGACAGCCTTAGAGCATTTTAGCATAGACAAGATTACGGAAATAAAAAAATGAAATCTACAACAGTGGGGATATACTGGAAGATCTAGGCAGATCTATTTTCATAGCACTGCCTAAGAAACCAGGTGCAAATGAATGTGAGCTCCACCGAACAATCAGCCTCATGAGCCACATAATAAAACTCGTCATCTGTATTCTTATGAATAGAGCGTGTAACAGAATCAGGCAAGAGATAGGACAAGAACAGTGCATGTCCATTAAAGACCCCGGAACAAGGTTCAGAATGTTATCAGAAAGAGCAACACAAATGCAGGAGGACGTACATCTGCGTTTTATAGACTACACAAAAGTGTTTGACAAAGTACACCACAAAGATCTGTTAGAGTTACTCAACAACCTTTGACATATTTGGGAAAGACATCAGGATAATCAAAAACCTCTACTGGCAGCAAATTGCCTGCATAAAGATAAAAAAATGAGTTCAGCAGATAAACAAAAATAGAAAGGGCGTAACGTCTTCTCACTGGACTTATTCAACCTATACAGTGAGGCAATTCAGAGAGAACTGGAAATCCTACCAGGATTCATCATTGATGGTCACAATCTTAACATAAGATACACAGATGACACAGTGCTGATAGCAGACATGGAAAGGAAACTACAAAACCTTTTACAGAAGATAGCGAAGGAGAGCGAGAAGGAGGGACTAAGCATGAACTAAAAGAAGACAGAATGCATGGTTATCAGCAAAAAAAATGAGCCCAAAATGCAATTTATTATAGCTGAACTAGTGATCACAGCACTTTCCAGACATTTTTCGTCTCAGTAGATTTTCTCTTTTAATCAAAGTAAAACTGTGCCATGTGTCCTCAAGGACACATGGCACAGTGGATAAAGGCGTTGGTTAGATCCAGTGACAGACCCAAAGAGTGTGAGTTAAATACCCGGTTAAGGCAGTGGAGAACTTTCAGAGGGAAAATTAGAAGGATATAACTGATAACTGACATCCATCAAACATGGCACGTGGAACTAGAACAGTCTACCCCAGTGATCGAAATAAAGGGTTCAGTTCGAAATTCCAACCACCTGAAGAAGGCCGGAGCGTACAACGGCCAAAACGTTGTGACAAATATGGCGACAAAGATGAGGACAATAGTCTGACTAATGTAAATACTGTACATAATACCTCATCTCAGAAATATAGATAGACTCTGGTCTGTTTTTTTTTTAAATTTGTAGCCCTCAGTATTTACAAGAAAGGGAGAAATATATAGAAAATACATTCAAGAACCTTCAATACCCTAACAATTTCATTTTCCATGAGTGATGAATTATTTTCCACCCTACATATCTTTCCCCATAGATAAAAAGCCGCAAGTCTATCACTACTCTATTGTTATTTCCATAAAAGTCTGACAAGATTCATTCTCTAGTTTCATCAGTTCAGACCTTTACAGGTAAGAACTACCATGACACATTCACAGGGGCAAACCAGTCTCATTTGCTTCTTATTCCTTTGGAAAAAGTAAATTTCCATTTGGACAGCTTCTTTCCAAGAGGAACATGTTGTAGAAAGGACGCTTCTCTGACCACTACAATCTTCACCTCTTCAAGTCTACGATCAACATTTATCTGTGCTACATATCCTCATTATTTACAATTCTTATGCCCAATCTAATAAATAAACAGTGTTTAACATTTTTGTAAATTCTAAAGAACAAAAAGAAAAATTCAATTTCATGAGATGTTTAGGTTTTATTACAATTTTAATCATTGCTTTTTAGAAACAAACATTAACAAGGATGGAAAGTAGTTAAAATAATAGTGGTGTCAATGGAAAAAAACGTCCACTTTACACTGTTTTTTTTTGGGGGGGGGTATGAAGGTCTAAATTTGCCAAAGAAGGCATAGAGATCATACATTACGGCAGTGGGAAATTAACTGAAAACAAGATACCAGGTTAGGACCCTTTAGAAAAATTATGTGCGAAGGTAAATTTTCTTAGTTTCTTGAAGTATTGGAGGTTAAGGAGTTAAATTTCTAATAGAAATTACAGCAGTGAGTTTTACTTCAACTGCAGCCTTTATTTGACCTTCATGATAACTCGACTTAAAAATATACCAATAAGACATTGTTGAATTAAACATCTCATGGCATCCTATAAATTTAAAAGAATAAGACTGCTTGTAAATATCATTGAACAGAAAAATATCGGTAATTATATTTCATAAATGATTGACACTTATGTTAAACATCAGTCAGTAAACTGTATACAAAACATTGTTCTTTGTGGTATTTAAATTACCTTTACTCCAGATTCATTTCTAATAACACCAAACTGTCAACTGGTTTTGAAAACAAAGTTGCTGAACCTGTCATACATGATGTAAAGAAAAAGAATGTCTATAGAGTGCATTATAATTAAAAGTCCATCATGCTGGTATATTGTTTAATCAGATTTAATGTTTTGAGATATGAAACTGGACTATTTATTTAAAAACGTGGTTTGTTTTGAATGCCACAAACTTCTTTTTAATGATGTGTCCACTTAGGATGTGGGGGATCATGGCTCTTCATATATTCCTTTTCTTTATTATCTACAAATTGTCATACCTTCTTGGGAAAGAGAGTAGGTTTTTTTGTTTGGAATTCAGAGTTTTCTTTCATCAGTCTAAGAGAAGGAAATAATGAGTACTACAAAAGAAAACATTGTCCATACAAAACTTGATATGCAAATCATTGTCATTATCATGAGGTAATTGTTAGCAAGCCGGCCTTACAGGCCATGATTCCAGAGTTTTAACTTGGTTCCAACATGTGCCCCATACCAGTAGTCTTGTGCCAAGTTAGATTTAATAACTTGGCTAGATGATGCATTAAAAAGAAAGGAAATTGATCTTGTGTCAGAATAACCAATAATTATAAAATATGCCAATTCAGAATCAAAAACTTCCTGGTATGACTGATATTTATCTTTAAACACAAACCAGTAAAGGACTATACACACCCACCTGGCCATAGTACCAAATATATGCCCCAATAGCTTATATCACTAAACAACGTTTCATACATTATTATTATCAGGGCCACTATGCTGTTACACTATAGAAAACTTGTGACTATTTTATTGGCACCCATTCTCAAGAGGGAGATAAAAATGACAGGAAACGATATTTGGATTGTGTTCAGATGAGAGAACCATTGCACAATTAAAAATAAGCACCACTTGTGGCTACCAAAACAGAATCTTGATATTTTTCTGTATGAACTTAAAAAACATTAAGTTGTTAATTCAACTAAAGTTGAAAGAGTTCATTTTCCACTTTGGCTCAATGTTTATTAATTTCTGTTATCTGAATATATATATATGCAAAAAAAATGAATAGAGATCAAAACATTGAAGCCTTTTTAAGTAGGGGGGGATAAGAGATCAAAACACATGAGATCTAATGACGGTTTCCCCTAGGGGAATGTAGGTTTGAATTCTGCTGGAGAACATATATTTTTCTAATAAGATTTTTCAAATATTCAGGCCGATAGATGGAAATAAATATACTGTTTAACAAATAAACAGAGCATCTACTCAAATATGGCTATCACCTAAAAATAACATTTAAACAAATATATATATCTATATATATGAAGAAATATAGTTTTAAGGTGTACTATATTTATGGGATAAAGTGTAAATATAAAAGCGAACATTGAAGTCAACACTCAGAGGTGACTGATTGTTTCAGGCTAGACACAATCGTCAGGCTACATGTGTTGGGTTTTTTCTTGACTATTTATACATACAGGTCAGTGGTGCATTGTGGGTAGTCCATTCTAATGGTTATTTTGTCAGGACTGGTTTGTTTATTTAGATTAATTTATTTTACTTGTTTTTTTTTTTTAGTTATTTTATATATTTATTTATTCTTTTCAGTTTTTGATGTTTTAGTAACGAGGTAAAAAAATTTTTTAAGATTAGTTCTGATCATTTATTTACTAGTTTGTTTTGCTCTGGGAAGATAAAGCTTTTCATCCCATTTCCAGATTGATTGTTGCAGTCTATTCTAACTTATTTTGGCAGGAGTGGTTTGTTAATTGGTTTATTATTTTATTTATTTATTTGGATTGATTATTTTTACTTGTTTTTGCTTATTTATTTTATTTTTATTTATTCTAACAGTTATTTTGGCAGGAGTGGTTTGTTAATTTGTTTATTTATTTGGATTAATTTTACTCATTTTTTCTTTTTATTTATTTTTTTGGCTTTTGATTTTTAAGTAATGTAGTAAAAATTTTCGAGATGAGTTCTGATTGTTTATATAGCAGTTTGTTATGGTCTGGGAAGGTAATTATAGCTATTTTTTTCATGGAGTGGTTTGTTAATTTGTTTATTATTTACTTAATTTATTTATTTATCTGGACTAATTATTTTTACTTGTTTTATTTATTTTTTATTTATTCTTTTTTGTCTATTCTAATAGTTTTTATGGTGGGAGTGGTTTGTTAATTTGTTTATTATTTGCTTGGATTAATTTATTTTACTTGTTTTTTATTTTTATTTTGTTTATTTTTATTTATTCTTTTCAGTTTTTGATTTTTAAGTAATGTAGTAAAAATTTGTTTTCATGTCTGCATTTTGAGATGAGTTCAGATCATTTATTTAGTAGTTTGTTTTGGTCTGGGAAGGTAAAAAAGCTATTTTTTCCTCCAAGTAAAGTTTGCAGGTTTTGGATTGATTGTTGTAGGCTGATGGTATTTTCCTTATTTTTCATGATATTTTTGGTGGGATTTGTGTTTTGTTTTTAATTTCTCAGATATACTTAGAAAGAATTGGGCTGTTTGCATATTTACTATTTGTGAAAGACGTTTTGTGTGCATAGTTTCTTTGTTTCCAGGGTCCTTCAGTTACTCCTATGTATATTTTTTCTTCATTATCTGGTGATTTTATGGTGGCTTGGTATATTATGTTGTTTTGTAAGCAATTACCATTTACGGGACATTCATTCTTTATTCTGCAGTTACATGTAGGTTTAATTTGTTTGGGTGGTTTGTTGATAGTTTTTCTGTTATGCTTTTTTATTATTTGTGCCATGTTCTCGGTGCAACTGTAGCTGATTTTTACTGTAATTTTGTTGAATATTTTGTGGAGAGTGCTTGATTCTGGGAAGTGTTTGCGTAAGACTTTGAAGAATATTTTTCCTGCATTTGTTTTTACGTTTTTGCTGTACAGTGGGTTGAACCATATAATATCTCTTCCTGTTGGCTTATTTGTGCTCTGTGGTGAGTATGTGAATGTTGCTGGGAATCCACTATCTTTTAGGGCTGTTTTGTAGTTTTTCTTAACTTTGTTAAATATGGTTTCATTGGAAACTTAGCTTTGTTAAATATGGTTTCATCTTACAATTCTTACAAATCCAAAGAATCTGCAATATTATTGGTCATTTTATCTTCAGTCACTTTCCCACGGCCATAACACAGCTTCCCTCTACCTTTTCTATAAATATTCTCATGTTCTGATGAACTCTCTTCGTTAGTACCTTGACTTATTTAATTTAAGCACATTAGATTGGCAGCTAAGTTTGGTTTACAGTATATCAACCTCAATGGGTTATTTAATGCTGACAAAATTTTTATTGCTGGTAAATTTTTTTCCTTCAAAAATGTATTGCTGGTAATATTTTTTTTTTTTCTTCAAAAATGTATTGCTGATAATTTTTTTTTTTCTTCAAATGTTAAAACCTGAGGAAGCCACTATCATTATATTCTCTTATTCTATTCGTGGGTAGAATATTAGCATTCCTATCATGAGACCTGGGTTCAAATCTCACCATCATAGATTTTTCAAGGAGGTGACATCTTGGTAATATTAGCCTGAGAAATGACCCCAGTAAATGACACCATTGGGAAGCACTTGAAAACTATACTATGGATTGACCCAAGTCTTGTGAGTGAAATTGGATAGACAAAACTGTTCAGAAGCCATTCATGGTTGTACTAGTACAAAGTTGCAAGTCATTGTGACTAGGGATTGAATTAATGGCCATGTTCAACTACTGATTATGCTCTCTCTCACAGAAAATACCAAAGATCCACTCCACATAATTGTGTATAAACAGTAGGTTAGCTCTGTTGGTGTTCAAGAAACACAAATGTGTTTGAGCAGGCGCCTGCAACAAGGATCAGCTAGCTAGCCCAGCAGATGGACATACTCAGAAACATGCAACCAGCCATTGTTGTTGTTATTAGTTTACTTCTTAAACTTCAAAAAAGTTTTGTACAACAAAGAACTCATAATACATCTCCAGCTGTTGATAAAACAACAAATACTATGTACAGTGTAACCCGGATATAAGAGAGTTATCGGGACCGGAGAAGAAGTCTCTTATACCCGGGTTTCTCTTATATCAGGGTTTGGTCTATTATATATACATTAACACAGGCTCTAATTTGGGACCAGATAAAATCTATCTTATATCCGGGTTTCTCTTATATCCGGGTTTATCTTATATCAGGGTTTCTCTTATATCAGGGTATCTTATATCCGGGTTACACTGTATCTTATTTTTATTTCTCTCAGTTTCTTAAAAAAGCTAAAATAAGCCATGACTTAATTTGACCCCCCACCACCACTATGTCCATTTATTGACCACTTACACCAATTTAAATAAAATTTCTTCCTGGTCAAGCATCAAATTAATCCAGGGTTGTTCGCATAGTTATTTTGGGAGGCATTAAATGGATAACCGATTTATCAAACTGCCAACAATTAATTCATGTTTCAGAGTTTGTGGAAATAAATGCTTCTCTACTGCACTGAATAAACAGTTAAGCATTAATTCTAGCTACAACATTTCTATAACAAATGCCTTCGTACTTCTTTCAGTTCAGAGAGAAAAAAAAAAAAAAACTATATGGAATCTGGTTTGGTTTATTTTGTTTTATGGCATATCAATCTCAGTGGATTGTTTAATGTCAATAAGATTTTTAGGATAGGTTCATATGAATAGAATATGTATTCTTTGTAAGAAATCAGTTTGTAGGTCAGGTTTTATTGATGTATTTTTGTAAAGAGGGTTGCATTTGTTTGTTGATTTTGTTTAGAAGCATATCAACCTGTTTGGTTATTTAATGTCAAAATTTAAATAATGGCTTCAACTAAATATATTTTGTACATCATTTTATACCTTCAGAGTAAAGCTATGTCTTTTTACATATATAGTTTGTAGATCATAAAATGTACTGTTGGTAATTTTACTATAAAAATGTATTTTTATATTTTTTTTAGAGTTGCAGTGATTGACTTATTTAAACTATTGTCCTTATCTTTGATTGTTATAGATGTCATTATAGACATGATCTTTCAACCAAGTACTGTCTGGCTATCTTCATGTGGCAATTATTTTGGCTGTTATGGAATACCTTATATGTACTGATTAGTGTGTTACTTTTTAATTAATCAATACCTATCAACTATGCCACTGTCTTAATGGTATAGATTAATCAAGTGTTGCTGTCATCTAGTGGTTGCAACTTCAAGCCCTGGACCAGGTAGTGAAATCCATATACACTGGTTTGACAGAAATGAACAAGAAATGACATCCCAGAAGCAAAAATGACCTAATAATCAACACCTACATGTTACCCTATATCAGCTGAAGAGGGTTGGAGAGAAGTTCAGAGCTTCAGAAAACAAAAATTATACTCTTTAGAAGTTAATAAGCAGAGATTTCTTTTGGTACAAAACAAGAGAAATAGGAGTTGAAAATATGGATTAAATCCAATAGAATGATTGAATGAGAAACAAGTCGTAAAAATTTTAGCTTCACCAACACTTCTCCAAAAATTTCTGATGAAGCTAAATTAACTAGCAAAACATTTGTTTTTCAACTTGTTATATTTATATCATAATTAAGCTCTTGAAAAATATATTTCAAGAGAGTACTGTTGAAAGATAGGCCGATTCTATAAACAATAGCCACCTGCACTAATGCAAAGCTCTTCAGTAAAATGAATTTGGAGCACTCTGACTGACTGGCATTTGTTTACATTCATAAAAACAATACGCTAGAATTAGCTATTTTTCTCTGCCGAGTGATGATAGCTTAATAGCAGAAACTCATATGCAACCCCCCCAACTTATCACCAATAAAATCATCCCAGCTAGCACATAAACTGATTACATCAAACTTAGTAGAAAGAAAGCACAAAATGAGAAAAACAGTAGTTAATTGGTGAAACTCCTGAAGAGTGGATTGAACAATTACCAAATAATTAATCTACGAAACTCTAGAGTCAAAGTGCAGATAAAGCTAAATATCAATCAGCTAAGTGACAAATTACATTCGTAATGATCATATATATATATATATATATATATATATGATGAAAATGTGGAAAAGACAAAGCAAAATCCGAATATATGAGTTTACTGTTTTTATTATGTTTTCGTTTTTGTTATTCTGTCGACGTCAGACGTTTCGGTCAAATAGACCTTCTTCAGGACATGGTTAATGGAGACATAATTATATTAGATTTAAGTTTGATGGAGAGACGATATATACAGGACTGGTCAGAAACAGAAAAACTGAAATTCTAAAGTCAAGTATTCTTTCTTAGAGTCGGATATGCTGGCGTCGCGTGGGCGGCAACTACGAAGACCTGCGCACAGGGAAGAAGATTGTGTCCTAAGTGGAGGGTGAGGGGGACTATTTAAAACTATAGCTTATCTGTACGTTTGTCACGCATTAATCTCGCCACCGAGGTCGCGATCTGAAAGAAACCAGGTCTATTATTTACTGTATGTGAGGTGGCTATCATGCCAGCCTCATAAATCTGTCTAAGGTTCTTATTGTGGATATATTTTAAGATCTTCACAGAGTCGAAATCAAAATTGTGATCAGATTTGGCTATGTGTATAACTAAAGCACTGCTTAGATTACCGAGGCGAATGTCACGTTGCAGAGACTGCAACCTGAGTTATATAGGCGAGACAGGTAGATCATTGAAATCTCGCATTTCCGAACATAAACGTGACATTCGCCTCGGTAATCTAAGCAGTGCTTTAGTTATACACATAGCCAAATCTGATCACAATTTTGATTTCGACTCTGTGAAGATCTTAAAATATATCCACAATAAGAACCTTAGACAGATTTATGAGGCTGGCATGATAGCCACCTCACATACAGTAAATAATAGACCTGGTTTCTTTCAGATCGCGACCTCGGTGGCGAGATTAATGCGTGACAAACGTACAGATAAGCTATAGTTTTAAATAGTCCCCCTCACCCTCCACTTAGGACACAATCTTCTTCCCTGTGCGCAGGTCTTCGTAGTTGCCGCCCACGCGACGCCAGCATATCCGACTCTAAGAAAGAATACTTGACTTTAGAATTTCAGTTTTTCTGTTTCTGACCAGTCCTGTATATATCGTCTCTCCATCAAACTTAAATCTAATATAATTATGTCTCCATTAACCATGTCCTGAAGAAGGTCTATTTGACCGAAACGTCTGACGTCGACAGAATAACAAAAACGAAAACATAATAAAAACAGTAAACTCATATATTCGGATTTTGCTTTGTCTTTTCCACATTTTCATCATACCGTCGGATCTACATCCACACATTTGCTTACATATATATATATATATATATATATATATATGAAGAAATATAGTCTTAAAGTGTGCTATATTTATGGGATAAAGTGCTCAATATCAGAGATAGAGCATGTGTAAATATAAGAGTGAACATAGAAGTCAACATGCTAGATGCAAGGCCTGACGATTGCAACTAGCATGAAACAGACTGTCACCTCTAAGTGTTGATTTCTATGTTCACTTTTATATATATATATATATATATATATATATATATATATATATATTTTAAACAATGTCTATTATAACTTTTGAATCAATTTTTGATTTTTTTTTTTACAATGTTTCACTCTGTACAAGGCTCGAGAGCCACTTGAAGTGGAGGGTTACAGAGTAAGAGGCACAGTTTATGGGGATATGTAGGGAAGATAACAGGTGGCTCTAGAATTGAACAGGTTAAGATTGTAGGGATCAGAGAAGCATTCTCTTGGGAGTCAGTTCCAGAAAGCAGCGATTCATGGGAAGATAATTTCTCTAAAAGATATATAGGAAGTGTCTGCAGTTCATGTTATTTGTTGTTAAGGTTGAGAGGATTCAAGGAGATTCAATCATTATCAAGAATGAAATACATTAAAGTGCGATTCAAAGCACATATCATGATTGTATGTATTTTTAGGATGATTTATGGAGCCTTGTTGAGAGTGGATAAATTCATAACACATAACTGAATTCATTTATACGAGTCATTGCTAAAAGATACTGAAAATACCTGACTCCTGCCATGATTTATATTTACAAGTGTCAGATTATAAAAAAAACAAAAAAACAAAAAACAACAACAACTTGGCCTCACTTTTCCAGCATTGACAGAGTTCAAAAATTGTTTACAGGGGAGGATAGATATCCCACTCTACAGCCTCTTTCCCCACAGATGCAATGTTATAAATCTATCATTAACCTATTGTAAGTTCCATAGCAAATGTTCAGATGAATTCCATTCTTTACTTCCACCAGTTCAGACCGTTACAGCCATGACGCACCATGCTATATTCACAGAGTTGATTCATCCCCATTTTCTTTATATTCCAACAAATAAGGTAGAAGTTCTACTTAGACAGCTCCCCCACCCCGCACCAAGAACCGTAACTTTATAGAACAGACTCCTATATGGATGTGCCCCTGAACACTACAAGCTTAACTACATCAAAAATCAATTGTTATCTATTGTTCTCATCATAATCTTCACTTCCTATTATCTCCTCTTACATTCACATCACATAGTAATCTTGAGTGGCTCTCAAGGCTTGTGTTGGGTCAACTTATTCAAAGAGAATATTTTTTTCTGGGCATTGAGTTTACAATGATGCTGAACCACATCTTGCAAATAACCATAGAATTAGAATTGGAAATTCTTTCATAAGCTGCACAATCTCCAAACCTGTCCCCTGCAAATTTATCACTGTTTTTGCTTCATGCAACATCTTTTTATCTGGTTAGCATTTCCAATAAATTATGGATATCCAAAAATTATTCAAATTCATTGAATTGAGACTGGAATTGTTCTTTAGATAAAAAGTGATGTGAAATCATAGGTTTTGGAAAATACTTTGATAAATGAATTTACAGAAATAAAAATTGTCAAAATGTGCTGGGAATATTTGAATCAACATCATACATCTGCAGCTCTTACAAAGCTGAAGCACAAAGTCAGGACTTTGAGAAACTAGAGGTTAGAGTAAAATGATAAACAGACTGCAGGGAGAAATGGATTCATGCCTTTCACAAATGTGTTACTATTGAATTGACAAAATCAGCCTCAGTCTAAATTTGCTATTTTTCTGTGCTGATAAGCATTATACTATTCTGTACCTCCATTTAGCACAGTGCTTCCCAACTGCCTCCCCCCAATCAGTGCTCCCCTTTGGGCACAAACTTTTTGTCAATGCCATCCTGTCAAATTAAATTTCTATTATACTGATTTCAATCAGGTATTAGTGCAAAAATAGTGCTAATATTGTTTTCATTTCTATCATAAATGCCAATAATTAAAATACTAAAAACAAACTTATTTGATAGCTTATCTCAATGTTTTCAATGTGATTGTTGACTTTGGTGCTTACTGGCTAAGGATCTTACTTTAGGTTCCATGTTGCTTAAAAGTAATTGTAGATCTTGTCTTGTTATTTGCAGGTGGTTTCTTTGTTTAGTAAGAAACTATAATGACATTGAAACCACATTCAGCCACATAGGAAATTGGAAAAGCAATGAAGAAAAGTTTGATAGCTTCCCACAGATTTAAATACCTTTCAGAAAGTTCTTTTTGTAGGCAATATTGAATAATTTTAAAAAATTTGCCCCCCCCCCCACCTGGATAAATGCATACTGCCCACACCTCCCAAAAAAATGAATTACAAACTCCAAGTGCCCCGTTTCAACATAACAGAGTCCACAAGGGGCACTAGTACCAACATTAGGAAACACTGAATTAGCATATATATATATATATATATATATATATATATATATATATACACACACACACACATGTAAATAAAATGCAGGGAGATGTGGATTCATACTAAATAAACAATGATAAACAGATACTCACTGTCCAACAAACTGAGCCCCAACATCCCAGCTTTCCTCCAGGCCATTATGACCTTTTAAGGTAACAACTCTTGTCCTTCCACCAAGGCGATCTTTTGAAAAAAATAAAAAATAAAAAAAATAAATAAATAAAACAAGATCAGAAAACTTTTTGTATATAAACTTATATAATAAAACAAGTAATTGTGTTCACTATAAACAGATAGGTTTATTTACAAAACTTAGCTGAATACAGCAGAAGTGTTAAGTACCCAGTGAGTGTCAAGGTCATTACAATAATTAAGCTGTCTACTAGAATTAGCAAAGTATAGTACATGGTAACAAATATATGGCACCCAGTAAGGATTGAACTCACAAACATGTGTACCCACTAAAAAATAACTGCCACCAGGCAGCATTTAAGCTAGCTCCTGTGGAGGACTCTTGATTGGGCCTTCATCACAATAGATAAGGAGGAGTAGATGCAGTAGGCAACAATCAACAGAAGAACTCAAAATTGATCACTACATTTAAGTATTGCATTAATATTTAAGCTTACCTTTTAAAAGTTCAAAGATAATTCTTCTGCTGTCACTTAATTTAAAGACAATTTGATGTACATAGGTCCTGACTTTCCGTACAAACAATTATTTTTATTTCAGGTGACGTTTGCTAGATTTCACAATTAATTTTGATTATTCCCAAATTTATTTCGAAGTTATGAAATTGTTATCAAACAAAAAATTTTGTGGCAAAAAAAAAAAAAAATAAATATATATATATATATATATATATATATCTTGTTGAAAATAATTGCAGTCATGAAAACTAGAGAATCCAGAATTTCAGGATTGTGGGTTCAGATCTGGTCCTGAATGTTTTTAATTTGTTCATGTAGTCGACCGCATTCCAAAATGGTATGATATGTTGGGCTACAGTTGTAAAGTTGAAAACATAGACAATTTTTATTTTGAAACACTAATTAGAACAGTAATTTTTTCATTTGAACATGAACTATTGAAAATTAGGGAGTCATGTCTCTTTAATTGTTTTTACCAGTAGAAGCCAGTATGACAAAATACAAAAATAATTGCAGTAATGAAAACTTGGAATCCAAAATTACAGGATTGCAGGTATGGATCCGGCCCAGAATGTTTTTAATTTGCTCATGGAGTTGGCCTGATCCCAAAATGGCATATGATATGTGTTGGGATACAGCCTCTAGGAGTAAAATTGAAAAAGTGTAACACACTGACATTTGCATTTATTATACAGAAGAAATGAGAGAAATCCAAAGAATGCATTAAGTGAAATGCAGTGTTAATCCAAATTTGTCTGGATTTCTGGGATGAGGAGTTATAATTTACATTTGTGATGTCCTCATCTTAGTTTTTGCTATCACAATATTTCAACCAATGTGTCTTCTGACCTTCTGCAACTCTCTGTTAAACTAAGCAACCTTCAGGGAATCTTAAGCTAAATCTTTTATTTAATCTATGGGGTAGGTTGTTCTTGTTCTGCTGTCCATGTCAAGGGATACTTTGTATTGTTCTTTTGTACAGCTCGGTTATTACAGTCCCTGTTTCTATTAAGTCTGAATTACCTGGAAGTAGGAAAATAACAGTAGTGTGACAGCTGTTATCTCACCAGTTACAAATCTAAAACCAGAGTTTTATTACTTATTTTACTTCAAACATCCAGCACTGCCAGTATTTTTAATGCTTTCTTTACACAGAGTTTGGGTTAGTACTAATTTTTAATTTATTATAATGAAGCATTGTCTATTGTTCTTCAACTTTAAATAATTAACCAGCGAAACAAGTAGCATTCGTATTGCTTTTAAACAGTATTTATTGTTCTGTATTTTTGATTGCTTGATTTGTTTTTTATGGCTTATCAACTTTTTGCAGAAAAGCTAAAAAATACTTTTAGAGTGTAAGAATTATTCAGAAATAAATGATTTTACTGGTACAAATTCTACTAATTAACCCATACCTGGGAAAAGAGGCGGATTTATATCTTTCCCAAGAGTATCTGCATAAGTGAATATAACGAAACTGACAGGAATTGGAACTCGGCTCTTAGATTTTCAATCCTGAGCCATTATCCATTGCACCACCTGCACATCCAAGCAGTCACCCATCTAGGTACTGATCAGGTTAGATGTTGCTTAACTTTGGTGATAATACAAGAAAGTGATATAACCATAAGCTTTTGTTCTGCAGTTCATTTTCAGCCTATGGAAAAAAAAAATACTTAAAACTTAAATAAACATTTTTTTCAAATTTGTAAAATTAGCAGTACTCATGGTTTTCCTGTTTGAATTTTCTGATGACTCATGATTCTTAATGTAATGACTGAATGCATTCCTTGCAATTTCCACAATTATAAAATACCTGTGGAAATCCTCTTATTGCATCGTTAAATATATGAGCTTATCAACTTTAACCAAATATTGCTACAATAATCATAAATACAAATGCAGGTCATTATCTAAAGAACTAAGAGGGTACAACTGAAAAAGATTTAAAAGCGACACGTTTTTCCATTTGTCTGAAGCAGACATTAAGCACCTGATAAAATTATTACTTCCTTTATCTTTCCCTTCTTTCTTACTATATATGCCTTCTTTTCCTTAATAAAACATTTCTTATACAACTTTTTCTCTCTTCCCTTGCAATCATAATGGCATGGTTCATTATTTATCAGAAGGAAAATGGGTGGCAGAACAGAGAATGAGAGATAGTAAAAAAAAAAAGAAAACATTGCTAAGAGCTCCAAAGGATAGGAAGTTGTGGAGAGCAATGATTGCCTATATCCTGAAGGGACACAGCATGCAGAAGAAAAATTTCAAGGTGAAAGCAGGTGTGCAAAGGAAGGAACACAGAATTATAATATGGTAATTAGAACTGTAGGTGGTATGCTTTGTTCATTTTGAACAGGTTGAAATTCACCTTTTTTTTTGTATATACTGTCTGTTTCTTTTAATTAACTTTTCTTTTTCCACCATTTTCTTTCTCTCAAGTAGTATATTATACTTATTATCATAAACTATTACTATTACAATTATTTACTCCAGTTCAAATGTGTGCGATACATTAGTAATTATGTAGTTTTGTTTTATTTCTGATTAATTTAAGAAATATTTGACCACCACTAGCTGCGTTAATGTCTTAGAATTTTCAAACAGACTGGTCACTCATGGTTTTCAACTAATCTGGGAAAGAAAAGTGGACACAGAGATACGTTCTTGTATTGTTTTGTGTCACTCATTTTTTACTTGGACTTGCATTGAGTCTGCCAATATTGTTTGCACGATAAATTTTCCAGGAGTTCGTAAATATTTGCTATCCAGTGTTGATTCCTGTAACATAATGATGACTGTATATATATATATACCCAAACATACACGCATCCTGCAACACTCTGCGATCCCTCATTGAATTGTACATAAAGGATGTGTAGCTCGTACTGAATGTATATTTATTATATAGCATTCAATTAAAATGGACAAGTTTTTAATTAAGAAACAAAAATTAGAAGTCAATGCTAACACAGCAAATTCTGCTTCATCCAAGACATTAGCAAAACTAAATTAAAAAGTGTGCTGCTAAAATTAAATTAATTAAAGTGTCCTGTGGAAGTTTAACTATAGGTTCAGATGTGCCAGGGGATTAAAAAAAAGTTGAAGAAACATTGGTCTAGTGCAGCATTTCTCAACTGGATTTTCCCAGAACCCTAAGGTTCCGCGAGAACAGACGAGATAAAAAGTCAAAAGTGCATTAGTTTATTTAATTTCATATATGAAATATTACTAAACACACACAATGTATTCTTGGTTATAGTAATATTAGACATTATCCTATCTAACCTATTATTAAAAAATATAACAATCATTGAATTTTATTTAGCATTACCAAAAAATTTGACAAAGAAGCATTAATTTTTCCTTAAACCAGTTATTCAAAAATATATACTATGATATTTACTATGTGAACTATGATGAAAATAAAACAAGAAAGATATGGTATAGAATTTTGTTTTTGTGCAGGGGTTCCTTGAGACATGTAATTTATTTTAAGGGTCATGCAAGGGTAAAAAGGTTGAGAAATGATGGTCTAGTGGATTAAAACATTGGTTTGTAAATATGTGATATAGTAATTGTAAGTTCAATCTCTGGGCTGGGCAGTGTTTATAGTGGAAACAGAGCAAGGAATAACTGAGTCGTACTAAAAATAAGAACTAGCTGAGATATCCCTAGATATGGGCAGTGGAATCAGAACAGACTATCCCCGTAGATTAAATAAAGTTCAGTTCAGAATTCTCTGCAGGTTACCTGGATTGATATACATCTGATAAAGGCACAATAGCTGAAATGTTGAGATAACAATATGGTCTTTTGAACAGGAGTACAGGTTTTTCCTGATTTCCTGTTTAGGATTGGGTTTCTGATTCTTTCTCAAGTCTTGTTAATCTCTTACATTCCCAGTAGCTCCTTGCACTTTAGTGCCATTATCACTTTGCTTGATGAGGACCAATAGAAATACAAATTACATTATAAATGTAAATAGTGTAAATAATAAGTCCTCCTTCCAGAGATTCAAACAGAAATTATTTAAACTCTGGCTTAAAACTAATCAAATCATGAATTGGCATTTCCAGTTAATTTTATTAGCAAAATGAGATAATGCATCCATACAAGCCTGAAGAATGCAATCATATATAAGGAAAGTGTGTCAAGAAGATTTTTATAAAATAACTAGTGGGGGTGGGGGATGGATTATTTATTAAAAATAAAACATGTCAATATTGTGCACTGATCACAGCACTGACCAGCTTCTTTTTTCCTTTTGTTTTTTTAATTCCATGACTCTTCAAGATGTAGGCAGTCTCTACAGATTCTTTTGTCTTTATTCTTTATCATTTGTGAATTGCCGTACATTCTTGGTTTGGTTTGGACCAGATCAGCCTCAATCAGTTATTTAATACTGGTAATATTTTTTTTTCAAAAATGTATTGCTGCTAATATTTTTTTTCTTCAAAAGTGTATTAATAATATATTGCTAGTAGTCATTTCTTTTTACAAAAATGTATTACTAGTATTAAAACCTATTTTTACACTTTCATACTGATTTGACCCCCAGTTTAGGGTCAAACTATTTGCCCATAGCTGGGACCCTAACAGGCACTACCACCCCAGGTCAGAGTGGACCTGGGAACACCATCAATTAAGAGGTGGTTCCACACTCCTCAAAACCTCCTGATCAGAGGCCTTGCTGACGGATGTAATTTATCATCTTACTCAGGACGCGGATGTAGTTGCATTTTTGGGAAAGATCATGCAGTAGTTTCCCAATTTTTTCTCCACAAGTTTCCTTCTCTTAGACTGATTGCCATCCAGAGCTAGAGAGACCAGTCTACCTTGATATTTAATCCATAGGTGTCAGGAAAAAAAAAAGGTGAATTCATGTTTTTCCTGAAGGCATTTTTACAAAAATGAATGCAGAAGGTTAGGCTGGAATTTGAACTCTGCTTACTGATTCTGCTGTGTTGATATCTATTACACTACCAACATGCTCATTTGATCAAGGATTTTGATAGATTTATTTTTTATGGATTATCAACCTTTTGTAGATTATTTAAAGCCAGAAAATATTTTTAGATTGAGTGTGTACGTGAATACAACAAACCCAACTGAAATTTGAACTTTGCACTTCAATTTCCAATTCTGAGCCATTATCTATTACACTGCCTGCATATCCAAGCTTCCAGCAACTGGTATTCCCAAGTGGTACTGACCAAGCTCAAAGTTGCTTAACTTCAGTGATCATATGAGAACCAGTATTTCAACATGATATAGCTGTAAGCCTCATTTGATCTAGGAAGTATCAATATAAAAAAGAAAAAAAAAAACGCCATAAGGTGGGGAATAAACCCAATTTCGTTGGCTGTAGGTTTTTCCTTTCTTATATATACTATGCACTTTTTCTTATTAAAAGAAGGAAGTAATAATGTTTTATTTCCAATGTAATAAGATGGTCTTAGGTATTTATTTTTATAATACTATTTTTGAATGTATATTTTCTTTAAGACTTTCAAAAACAAAAATAGCAACGAATAAATGCTGGCTATTTCCAGTGGACATTGTAAAGAAAAATCCTATCTTTTGGAATCAACAAGAGGATGCAAAATTTATAAGGATGTGAAAGTGCTTGCAAGCTGAAGCCCTAACTAAAGTGCAAGG